>QVAJ01000143.1:1360133-1390121 GCA_003546035.1 Mixornis gularis
CTGCTTCACCTTTCCAAAAGGGAGAACAGGAGTCACAATTGGCAGTACAAAGTGACTGTCTAATATCTCTACGTTTTTCCCATGGGAGGAACATATTTTCTGTCTCTGTTTAACTGACCATCTTTCTGTTCAGAATAGTTCACTTTCCATTTTCTTAGCATGATTTTGTATTTCTGTATAATTCTACTGCTCAGTATGAGGAATGAAAAGAAAAAAGAAAAAACAACCTCAAATTTCCTTCCTTGCATTCCAAAAATCAGAAGTATGCCTATTAGAAACACCAGTTCTTGGAAACATTGATGCTGCTGTTGAGTTGTTTTTGGACCCATAGAATAATTGACAAGAGAAAATGAGATGTTGAAAGATGAGCTAAAGGTAGAGACTTTCTCTTAGTTATGAGAAGCACGGATAGTTGTCTCTGAGAAACATATCTTTAAACTTTTATAGAAGTGTCAGAAACTACTTTTTCAGTCATCATGCAGTCAAAAGAGGAAGTCTGTATAAGACTGAAGCAAAGGAGAGCCAAACATATAAAGCAAATATACCTAACATTTACATTTCTATTCTGAAGTCAAAATCTGGAGAAGCCTGCACAGCTCATTTCCAAACAAATAGCATCGCTGCTAGCTGCTTTCTTACCACTAAATGGAAAGTCTCACAGGAGAGACACAGTATTTCCAGGAATAAAATTTATGATCAGAATTTACTTCATGAGCATGATTCTACCATGAGACTTCCGTGTACAAACAGCAGAGGAAAATAACTTTCTAACTCATCAAAAAACACCTGTGCAGTCATAGTAAAAATAGAAGGAGGTTTTTTCAGACACGTACTGAACCAATTTTGATACTTTTTTGAGTGCACTTTAAGTTTTATATCTTTYTTTAAAAATACATGTTTGAATGTGTTTCAAAGTTTAGAGAGATACTATCAATGAGCATTTCTCACARGTGTTTTTAGTGTCACTCATTTCACGACCTGAAATCTCAAACTGTTCAAATTAATCTGTTGCTGACGTTACAGAATTGTGCCAAATAAATGATCASACATTTTATTTGTCCATAGAAYCTTGTGTTTCCCATAATAATCTTTCCAATCCACCTTTGGCAGTTGTGGCTTGATGTTAAAAAGCAGGGACACCAGTACAGCCTAAGAAGAATGATTTTAAGGTTATATATAATTGAGGCATTATAACAGTCTATAAAATTTTGCCAATGGTTCACAATGGTTCAAGGAAGATAATAATCTTGCAACCTATTTACACTTGCAACACCTGCTATTAGACTTAAAATAATACCATTTCAGTCTTGTCTTTGTCACTTTTGTGTGTGGTTAATTTGAATTAATTTCTGTCATTAAAGGAAAAAAAAACAACTCCACCCCTGCTTCACACCCCCCATCAATCAACTATTGGATTTCATTGGAAGGAAAGCACTGAATTGAAGGCATGGTTTGTTTTTACACTTCAGTCTGAAGTAGTAATGTTTTACCACACTGTAGATTCTGACCTTACAAAAACATACAACTAAGTTTGGATTAAGATTTCCTTTTCTATAAAATTAAGCCTTCTGTCAGGGAYAGTCCCACAGCAAGGAAATATTGGATAAATATGTCCAACATGTCTTAGAGTTAACTATTGTGAGCAAGCTGACACCACTGTAATCTGTGTATGATTTGTGACATTACTCTGTTTTCCATTCAAAACAATAGCATTTTAAATATTGAAAGCCAAAATATCCCACCATATTGAAAATGCAGCTTTATAGAAAAAGAATCTTTTCCTAAGTTAACAAGGAGAAAAAAAAGACCTGTAAATAACCTCCAACAACTGAAACTCCTGCCAGAAACTCTGCAAACCTAGACACTCTTTAAAGAATATACATGAAGATTGTAGTCATTTTATACTTCCTCTGCTGCTAAATCAAATAAATCAGAACTTATTTATATATGTACAAGCCCGCAGTAAGATCTCTCTCTTGCCATAGTATCACCCTACAGGACTACATTTCTAATTTAGGCACCTTGTTTAAATTTTGTTGGGATACAACCAATGCTCAAGCAAGAGATTCTGCAGCAGATACTTTTTGCTATGCAACTCTAAGTTTGCTTTTCACTTYCATTTACATATCTGGGTACACCATCCTTTCAGAGAACTGTCCATTTTTCACCTTGAATTGCARTACATCAGGGAACTAAAATTTATTGTGTGTATCACACAAGTTGCATATTTTTCCACATGAACAAACTCATTTTTACAATGCACCCTGCAGATAAGATCATGGCTTGCACCATAAAAGTCTGTAGTTCACAACGTACATGCCTGTTAAAACATATGTTCAGAAAAAACCCAATTAATTTATCATTAAATTTCTGTGTCCATACCAGAAGAGGACTGGGCTCAAATGAGCTTAAAGCCTCTCTGAATGACCACAGAAAATGGATTTAYTTGAGACTGCTTTTCCAGTGCTCTTTTTCTCCCTGTGAGAAATTCYAACAAATACAATGGTAGAAAAAGAATAGTAAAATGAAGACTTGGGATTGCAACACTGAATGAACAATGACCTATGATAGATAACCAGAAGCTTTGTATCTACACTCTTTTTGTTTCTCTGTGACTGGGCTTCCTTTGTTATCTTCTGCAATGGGAAAAAAAAAAAGAGAAAGAAAAGCAAACGTCCAATCCTAGCTCTCGGAAGTTCTCTAAAAATTCAGATGTGGTTCTTCTGATAAGAATATGCCATGTGGCCAATAAGTGTTCCCCTGTAAGGAAGTGTATCTCCAGATGTAAGGAGAAGCAAGGTAGCAGTGCTGGAAGGCTGATGTCAATAGGCCATGTGGGAGCAGTGCTGTGCAAAGGAATAACAGGTTGTCAGTTGTGTCATATGCAGACATTTCTTCTCTTAACCTTTCTCAGTTGATGCCTTGTAACTCTTGCCCATGGGATGATGTTGTGGGGTGTCGTGCTCTTGTCACCCAAGAGCCTGAGATAAATGCTGGTTGGAGGGAGTGCAAGCCGGGGGGTGTCTGGCATTCCACTTGGCTTGGCTGCACCAGCTCCCTGGACTGCTAATTGGAACATGTCTCTGTTAATCATGCATATATATTTGGGTGGGAAGGTATGAATATATTTTGCTGACATGGTCTCATGTACTCATTTGCTCATTTTGCTAAACAGAACTTTTCACTGTGATGTTATTATTTGGTCACCATTGGATCATGAAACATAATGATAACCTAGAAATAACTTGGAATTTTTTTTTGGAATATTTCCCATTACACTCAGTGATCCAATCTGTAGTGAAAAGTGTACTCTAGAAAACACCCCGAACATCTGATAAAAAACAAATGGTCCATGCCTAGGGCCATTTMATTTTCTATGCTAAATTAAGAACACTGTTTCACCCACCTTCTTTTAAGAGAGATCAGTAAGGACTTATCCACTACAAAAGCTCAAATGTGTAGACTTTCTGATCTTTTTGTCTCATGTACTTTAAGCTGTCTAAAGATTGTGCCCATCCTAGACTCACATGTTCAAATAGGGTGTAATTAAAGAAAGAAGGGGCCCTGAGTGTGGCTAAAATCAATGCTGGGGCATAAGGTGTTGGCTTTTTACTCCCAGCATACCCTCTTAAATATTCTTAGAGCTAAAGGGATCGCTCATGGAAACTGACTGTTTTTCTTTGCTGTCCCAAAGGTAATGTGAAAGATGAAAGAAAGAAGAATGAAACAGGATGACTATTTAAATCTTACATCTTTCCCATGGAGGAACTGGAAAGTTAGGATGAGCTTAAGTGCCATAAAAAAAAAAAAAAAAAAAAAAAAAAAAAAAAAGAGTGGACATTTCAAACTCTGTGATGGGTTGATGCTCCTTTGAGGCAGAGTGGTGAGTAGAGCAGTTGAAGAGGAATGAAGAGCTCTGGCTTCCCTACAAGCAGGGTTGCTTGTGTGCCTATGAACATATAGCTTTGGTTATAACAACACTTCAGTATTATTTTGACATAATGAAGATAAAAATACTCCTCCACATTTTCCTAGATGTTGTGTGCAGACTAAAAAAAAGAAGACAAAGGCAAAATTTTATCACGATTTGTATGAATATCAGCAAGTCTTTATACATCTGTGTATCTGTGTAATGTATATATATATCTGTATCTGTATCTGTATCTGTATCTGTATCTGTATCTGTATGCTCTGTATCTTCAAAAAATAGATAGTAACTCATGTTAATAGGTGACAGAGTGAGGCTAATGCAAAAGGAATGTAAGACAAAGCTTGTCTATTACATCCCAAAGGCTGTAGCCATAGTAAGAWGTCAGTCCTGTAAGAATTTGGTCATCTGCCTTTAAGTAGTTAAAGGCAAAGCACAACCTTTAGGCTCAGAAGTCTTAGAAACAGCATTTAAAATAATGAAAGATACCTAGATTTCTTCTGCCACCTTGGATTTGACTTGTAAGAGCAGGAAATTCAATTAACAATTTAGTGTTTTGGTTTACTATTCKGTGACTCTGCATCTTCTCTTTGTACTGAGACTGTATCACACATGCCAATACACTTAATTTTCTGAAAAAATTTCCTCATATATTTGTCTAGTTGCCAGTARATTTGGCCTGTGCAGGTAATGAAGGCAAGAAAGCTTTCACAGCTATTTGCAAAACTAYATCAAGAAGAGCACATTTATTTGAATTTGTTAGATTATAGCTCACCTTCTTTTTCCCCTAGATTCAAATTAATCTTGATAGCAATAATTAATTTCCAGCTTCAAGATTTAATAATGTATTAGGGTCAAATTATCATTGCATAATTGCATTTCATATTTYGGAATTCTGTAAAGTAAGTTCCATGATTTTTTGTTTCTCTTCCTTGAAGCACCTATACTCTGAGCCTATTTTTTACTTCCTTCTTAATGGTYGGCTAATTATTGTTTTAAAAGTGTACTGTATGTTCATTCTGATGGAAGATCCATTTGGATAAAAACAAGACCTTTTTTTTTTCCTCCCAGAGGTTTTACAAACTTTTCATTATGCAGTAATAAGGAAATGAGTTTCTGTCTTGAGGGAGGCTTGGGAAATCTTCACCTGTAGCTATTAGCAATGTTACTGGAGCATGGCCAGATAATACTGTATTATTGTGGTTAAAGAGATTAGTAAGAAATTCAGAGTGTGTGATCTSAACTCAAAATACATTTTCCCATTAGAGACACATCACCATGTGGACTTGATGCTGGGCACGGTCGCATTAGCATTGACATTTCTCTGAGATCAGTATAAAAATTCTGAGATATCTGATCATATCTGATCCCAGTCTAGATTGGTGGAAATACAGCTCTGCCARCTCCTCAGCTGCTGTAAACACTTCAGCAGTGCCACTGTGCTCCCAGCATAGTCTTCCCATGGTGGAATCATAATGTCCTTAAGTAGCTGAGTAGCAAGGTGACTCTAAAGCAATTGTAGCTCTATGTTTTGAGTTGGGAAACCAGTCTTCATGGTATTGCAAGACAAATTCAGAGTGGGCTCAGTGGGAATACTGAGTAGCAAAGGTAAACACTGCAGACAAATAATGCTGAAATGCTAGGAAATTCCTCACTGAAGGAAATGCAGCAAAACTGAGAAGTGGCTTTACTGATGCTGAGAGTCTTGAATCTCTTCAGATTTTGTGTCTCATCAGGTTCACTGTTCAGAGAAGGTGGAGCTTTTTAAAGTGGTGTTTCTGACAGGAACACATACTGCAGAGGTACACTGGGTAAAACAGCTAAGCACATAAGTCTGGTAAATGCTGACCTTTATCTTTTATTAAATTTAATGCTATGCTGGTTTAAAATTTTCCTTTTAAAAGTTTAATTGGAGATTAAATGTTCACAGTTGGAAATGTTTCCTTATCCAGCAGAACTTTAGTCATCATTTATTTACGATATATCTGACCCAGGCTGCCTTGAGTTTGGAGAGAATCAGTTATAGTCTTGCAAAGGCAATTCCTGCTTCGTCAGATTCTCTAGTCCTAAGGATTTTCTTTAAACTCTTTTAGCTATGTTGAAATATTTGTCAGGCKTCCATTAGTGTCTGCTGTACTCATGACTACTCAGACATCAGAAAATTGTCTTTTGTGTTTATCATTGAAAATAGGGTTGTATTACAAACACGTTAAATATTGTTTTTAACATACGCCACATGACACCACATGAGGAAAAAGATACTGACCTAAAAAACATGAAARGATTACTTACATGTTAAATAACACATTTCTGTAATTATTCAAAATTCTCTGGTSCACTGATATTATTTAGTTACTAAGGAACCTTTAGTGCAGTGAGCCTGAAACCATGACAAATTCTTAACAAGACTGTAGTTTAACATATATAAAAAATAATTAAGAGCTGGAGGAAAAAAACAGAAATGTGGTAACAATGCTCATCTTGATACAACTGAATTKAAGTACTTATTTTAAGTATAGATTCTTGCTAGGCTTTATAGATGAAAAGCAAAGAATGAGGATACTTGCTGAGGACAATTCAAACTTTTAGTGAATGGGCAGCTTTCTGCACATCACTTATTCTCCCCACTGTCAGTGCAATGAGCTGCAAGGACCAGATTCTGCTGAAGGTTAAGTGTGGTGAATGGAGTTTAATGCCTCTGTCATTTGGAAGGGGAAGGGAAGAAGGTGATATGACAACTGAAGAAGTCCACTTGAGCTTATGTTTTCTCTTTTGTTTCAGTTGATTGCATAAAGCAGTCTCATAAATGGATTGCACTTCATCTGAACAACAGCTAATATTCTGTATGCCTACTTATCTTAGCTGCCAGAAAGCTATTCTGGACCTTATTGCTGGCTGGAAAATCTGTCCTCATTTGGAGTCTAAACTCATGCAAGGATATTTAAACAAGCTTGTTTTTGTGCCAACACTGTCCTTTGGCTTAAACTGTTCTGATTTTTTTCCTTCTTCGGCATTTATCTCCCTCATATATTTATGGCAAGCAGTCTTGATCTCTCTTGACCTCTGTTTGGTAGAACAAATAAATCCAACCCCTTTGGGGCCTACCCACATCACAAACTGCAGTKCAGTGCAGATCCCTACACTTCCATCAAACCAAGTACCTCTGGGCCAAAAGACRCAGAGTACAGAACAATACCCAAGGCAATTATTCTGCTTCTTCCAGATCTGACTCAAAAAAATAAAATGCTACTGGAAGCCACATAGGTTGTGTCATTTAGAAATATCAGCTCATGCTATTACAGCACTCAAGCACAATGATTCRAAGATATTCACTTTAATTTGTCATAAAATAGAGTCCCACTTGTCTTACTCATCTTTGTAGACCATCTCATGCTTGCTCTGCTGTGAATAGATGTGCACTGAACAAATACAATTAAAAGTTTTATATGTGGTTTGGGCATGATTAAATGTTTGATGTCATGTGCATGTGTATTATTGATCTAAAATTATAAGACGACCTAATGTTAAAAATATTTTTCTCATGGGAAAAATAAGAAATACAAAAAAAAAAAATTGAAGTGCAATATCCAGTTTTGACTTTCTATTAAGAATTCTAATAACTGTACTAAGAAATATCTTCCAGCATCCCTGATTCTTGTTATTTGTGTCATATCAGAAGTTTGTTACATTTATGGGGKTTTTTTTCTGCCTCAGTTGGTCAAAAAGATTTAGACTAGAACTTGAAAATGTCAAGAAAATGGCTCCAACTTTACTACATTTAGAAACACATGTATATTCTTGATAGTTATTGTAGTCTACTTTCTCTACTCCAATGTATGGAAGCAACTGCTTGTGTGTAATACCAACACACACGCACGCATGCACACACCCCACCCAAACCAGTGATTTGCCCCAAGATATAAAAATGCACCCCCAAACATATCAATAAAAAGACCACTGGAATATAACCCTCTTAAAGTAACAAAGACTCAGAGATAGGAAAATGACACACTCTCAACAGCAAGCACTGGTGACAATCTCAATCATAACGATTCAAATGTTTGATGTGAAAGAAGTGACCTCTTCCACAAGTCTCCGGAGGGAGACGATTTTCTCTTGTTAGATGAATTAAGCAAATTTGAATTTGAAAAAGAGTGCATAGTGCTCTGTGGCATTAAAAGATAAMTGATTTTCAAACTATAGAGACATTACACAATGTCTAAGCAGGAGAAGCAAAATGATAAGATGAGTAGCTGAGTTACTAAACAAAAATAAGCCACACCAGTTACACAGTGTTTTCCACTGTCTGTTATAAAGGACAGGTGGCTATTGAACTGCATTGTGAAAGCATGGTCCCAGGGTTTTGTTTTGTCCACATATTGATCTTAGCAACACTTAGTTCTGTTGGTGACAGAACTGCAGCTCCCAAGCATGTTGTGTCCAGAAGTRCAAAGCATTGACTCAACCTATCCCCAGACTTTTAACAGCTCTCAAATGGGACACTCCAACCTGAATTTTAAAATGTTAATTCACACTCTTCGTGTTATATTTTTTAATACTTTTGCAGCAAAATTGAGACTGGGTTTGAAAAGGTGATATCAGGTGGCCCACTCCTAAGATGTGTGCAAAAGGACACCTTGAGCATTTAAGTATCTGTGTAGGGACACAAACAAAACAGAGGAAGTGCCAAGAACACAGCTGGTTTTGCCCCTCCTACTCTGGGACTTTTGCGCCACACTCTTACAGCTTTGTTGTCACAGAACTCAGCTAGGCATACAGTTTTTTTCTCCATTGACAGAAACGGGCACAATGTGACTTTCACATACAACAGACATAGGAAGATGCTTATGCTCTCAGAAAGAAATAGTCAGGTAAAATTTTCTACTACCTATGATCTCTAACTCAAACAAAGTTGAATTGTAACCCTAGACTTGAGAATTTGAATGGCAGCCTAAAAATCTTAYAGTTAGCAGATGTTATAAATATGGTGAGCCAGATCAGAATTCAAAGAAAAATAAAATTTATTTTTTCGCTCCTGCGAGTTAAAGTACAGAAAAAAAATAAAAACACAACAAAAACACAGCCACAATGCAATAAAACAACCATAAATCCAAGCCACAATAAAGAATAGATTCGTCCGAATCTGGGAAACGAATACGGGGCTGGCCAGTACCAAGTCCTCCGTCATTCGCTCCAACCTTCTGCTTTTAGGGTCCAGTTTTTATACTTTTCATTTCCCTCAAGGCAGAGTTTTTCTTTGTCTGTGGTAGGATTATGACATTCCTTTTGGGATTCAAACTTCTTCCTGAGTGGAATCAGAATGGTGTCTGAGGATTAACTTTAAATCATATTGAAGTTTGGAGTGGGGTTCCTCCGCCAGACAGAAAGATGTCTATTGGGGAGCGGGGCCGTTTAGGGGCTGATGGCTCAGCCATTTGACTGTGGTGGCTCAGCTGAAGTTCTCCTTTTCATTTGTAAATTGCTGWAGACATTCCTCAGCCCYGGCTTCTCCTCTGGTGMCTCYGCCAATGCATTCCTTCCTGCCTGCAATTCTTTAATTTCTCATGCMCAAATTAATATACCAGGCTTATWTACAACAGCAGATATGTGAGGAGCTTTAAACTGCGGAAGGACAAAATTACAAAACAAGTATATAACCCAAATGGTTTCAATTAGATATAGGGAATAACCCCCAGGAATTCAAAAAGAAGAAAGGATCTTCTTGAACAAAAAGCCCTCCACTTGCTGTATAGCTTCATTGGTTCACTATGAGGTAACAATTCAGTAATGAAGAGCACAAGTTCAGAGCTGAGAAGCAGTGGTTTCTGATATGATGATACATAAGCATGCCTACCAGGAGYTGTGCATGCAGCTATTTGGCATGAGTAAGAGGCCATCAGACAAGCTATTACCAAGCTTTGCAGTGTTTCCTGGAGATAAAAAATTTGACATTTTAAATTTCAGACTTCTTGCTTCTTGACTACTGATTTCTTCTCAATTCAATAAAATTAATGTTTAAACACTATGTAAGTGTTCCAATATTTTCCAGTTTTTACCCTAAGAACTTCAAACTTAAATACCAAGGAAACAATTGTTTGAGAATGTGGCAATATTAATTGTTACTATTACATCTTGTTCTTGTATTTGCCTTATCTAAAGTACTTGCAAAAGTAATAGCTGTGCATTCAGCCAGTTAAATTCAATAATATAATTTCTTCTTGCACAACAATTTGACTTTTAAAGAGAACATCTTGTTAATAGCCTTCACCAATACTATTTTGTGAGTGTCATTAAGTTTATTTGGCTAGTGATAGTGTGTATTTTTGGCAATCAGAAGCATCTTTAAAACTATATTATCATTACAACGCATCTRTGTTTCCTACTTTAATTTCATTCTGCCATAAGAGCAAATTGACAATGCATTAATTTAAGTATCCAATTTAAACCAGCTGAAAATGAATGTATTCAAACTAGTAAAAACAAAGACAACAGCAGASTAAAAGATTATGGAGATTGAAATACTATAAAACAATCTGAATTTTGGTGGTACAGCAGCTCTTTCTAAATATTCTGATTGCAACCRTTGATTTATATTGTTATTATTAAAGTAGATATTTCCTGTTTTGCTTATCAGTAAACTTTTAAGGACTCAGTTTAGAAGTGCATGTTTTCATCTTTTCACTTTTGCATGAATAGTGTATGTGATTCCAATAGCACTGGAATACAATAAKAAAACTAAAGATGCAAAAGAATTTGAAATTGTCAAGTTTTAATCCTAATTGTGTACATATTTTTCCTGAAAATAATTGCCKCATAGAAATGTTTCACTTAAATTTTAGGAACACTCAAGGCAGAACAACTAGAAACTGTTTTTCACCAAAATTCTTTTTCTATATTAAAAAAAATTAACATATTTATTATTTTTTCCTCTTTTTAACTACTTGACTCGGGCAAAATAATATTTCATTATATTTTTTTTTCTCTAATTAGGAAATGAATTTCTGAGAACTAAACCTGGAATTTAAAAAAACGCAAAAAACTTCAAAAATGAAAACAACCACAAAAAACCCAAAACAAACCAACCAATCAACCGAACAAAAACAACAAAAAACCCCCCAAAACCCAATGACCAGTTTTACAAAAGTTCTCCTGACCTCTTCAGATTTTCAAATAAAGGAAAAAGCCAGAACTTCTTTAAAATAAAATAATAACACTTGTTCGTATTTAACTTTTTAGCTCTTTAGATAGCAAGTCTAGCATCAATTTTTATCAAAAATAATCATAAAATAGTTAAGGTTGAAGAATACCTTTAAGATCATCAAGTCAAACCATAAATGCTGCACTACCACCATGTTCACCATTAAACCATGTCCTCAAATGCCATATCCACATGCTTTTTGAATGCTTCCAGGGACCTTGGCTCCACCTTTTCCCTGGAGAATCTGTTACAATGCTTGAGAATTCTCTCAGTTAAGAAATTTTTCCTAATATCCAATGTAATCTCCAATCTAAACTGCCCCATGTGCACCTTAAGGTCATTTGCTCTTGTYCTGCCACCATCCCTGGAGGTATTTGGTCAACTGTTGAGCTCAAAGATCTTTAGGGTCTTTTCTAACCAAAATGATTTTTCTGGTTCTATGTGMAGAGCAAGGTGTAATAACCTTTCATAAGACCTTCCGGAGCAAGGATTGCAAAAGCCTTTTTTCAGATACTAATAACAGCCTCTCTGCAAACCAGCCATTTATCTATCACTACTAGCTAGCCATCATCATCTACAAAAACCCTCCCAACCACCCAAACCCCACACTACTTGGCTCACAGTGCTGAACTAAGTGAAACAAGGTGCAGTTGCATGCACCTTTGAGCTGATGGCCCAAAATCTCTGATTGGCAACCAGTGTCTGTTTTTTGGGTGAGTTCATCTTGATAAAAGCTAGTATAAGTAGTAATGTTAATAAAAATCTGCCATAATATTTACTTTCAATGCAATGATAAAAAATAGATCACTGACCATGTTCATAAGCATTACCATGTTTCTCGGGGTACAGTCCAAGAACCTGAGGAAGGCYATGGCCTAACATTTGCTTTTCGTGATATTCTTCTGATTTCTCCAACAAGTTTTTCCTGAAACACACTGTAGCTTATCACTTCACCATCCATGTTCACTTTTTTTCTTTTAGAAGGCTGAAACAGGTGTARGGAGGAACTAGAAGTGAAATGTTCTACATGTAGGTCTCATCCTAACATGTGGCCAAGGTGGACAACCACAATTTGGAGTTAGGTAGMACTCTAGGGCACCATGTTTTCCATGTCGCCAGAGAAACCCTAAAAGAAAGCGACATCAAGAAATAGGAAAGTCAGATTTTCTTTCTATTAAAATATAAAATCTTTCCATCTGCATTCCACAATCACTTCTCTAATTCTTCTCTCTGAATTGTGACTTGTTAGTTCAGGCTACAAAGTTATAAAGAGATGCTTAGAAAAGAAAAACTGACYTCTTATCTCCTACAAAGGGACAACCCACCAGCAATAATATAACAAGAAGGAATCTGCTTATTTGTCTTGGAAGCATGTGTTTATATGGCTTATATGGTTTCATCCAGAGTATTAATAATGTTATGTATCAGTTTATAAAATTATAAAGAGGAACAAAGAGGAGAATTTTTCACGAAGATGGAAATTCAAAAAAAAACAAGTGCATAGATAGAAAGGTAGAGTGGAACATCAGACCAGGAAAGAGCTGTGGTCACCTGGAGACTTGATGAATATGAATGAATTCAGGAACTTTGATAAGCACTGTATGGTGCTTCCAGTGACAGCCCTTACAGAAAATTCAGAAAATGCCAAAGATGCAGAGAGTGGAGAGGGAGTCGGGAAGTGGATGAGAAATACCTAGAGCTCTCTGCTGGCACAAAAAAGTAAGCAGATGTGGAGAACAGCATACAATCAAGGGCAGGAAAACAGACACAAGCCTGCTGCCTAGTTTATTTATGCCAGAGTCCTGAAAACTCGGGGTTTCAGACACTGCTGCTAATGAGGCAAGAGCTGGGTCTCTGCAGCTGTCACCATGGCAGGCAAGGGAGAGAGGCACAATGACATTCCAGCACTGTTGTTTTAGCTTATTATCCTAGTTAAGCTCTCTCTCATGGCTAGGATAAAAATATTCTTTCCCCTTACAATTTTTAGGACATTTAGAGCCACCKATGATGGTCTTACCCTCAAAACATGGTGAAAATTTGATGTTTGCCTTCTGTTAGTACATTTACGASACTAGCATTTCAAGGGAGAAAAAATCTTAAACAAAACCAGCAATTAATTCTAATTTCTATTAAAMTGCAGCTAAAAAGGATTTGCATAATTTTTTGAATACCAGCCCCTTTTGTGCTCATCCTTCTTTTCTGTTTTTATGGAAGCTTGTCAAAACACAAAGTCCTTTACTGGGAGTATATGACTTATAGATGAAGGATTCTCTTTGAGTGTTACTGTTGTTTTTTCTAATTTTTGAATGATCTATTGTTAATGCTTCTTTATCTATTGTTCCACACAGTCAGTTACCAGTAAACACTGCAATGGCTTGTATGGATTTTAGGGTAAAAACTTTGCAATTGCAAAAAACCCCTAAAACAATACGAAAAAAAGTCACATATTGATCATGTCACAGGTAAAAAGTTTGCTATTTCAGAATAGATAGCCTAAAACTAACTCAAGACCATACAGGTCTTCCTGCTAAATTGATAACCACATGTTTTGTGGGTTTAAATGTTACAGAGGATTAATTTATTTAACAYATGTTTAGCAACAAAATAGTATTTAGCAACATGTAATTCATGAGAATTGAAAGAGTGATACCAGGAATTATAGAAGATACTTTTTATGGAGTTTCATGTATATAAAGATTCTAATTCACATTATTTATTCAAGTGAATCTTATCAGGATTTTTGTTAAACTTGGGACAAAAATTAGGAAAAAAATATTCAAACCTACAATTTCACTCAGTCATGTAATTTTTTCATTTTCTTCAATTGATATAATTGTTCACTCACATTCATATAAACCAAGTCTATACTAAAAGTCAATAAATTGAAAAGATTTTCAGAAATGGGAAATTTAACAAGTGAAATAACATAGCCTGCTTAGTGGAAAGTACATTTTTTGAAAGATATGACTAGTTAGAGATAGTAAGAGTGATCTGTGAGAGTACTGTGTGTAATTACCAGGAATAAAACTGATACTAAAGAGGGAAAAAATACTTTAGTTGAAGATAATCACTTTCCAGTGATAGATTTAAATTTATTTAACAAATTTGCAAGGGAAATATTCAAACTCTGTCACTTGAGACATTTATAATGAGAAGAGGTAGCACAAGATATAGTGTAGGCAACAATCCTGTGTTGGTCCCRAGGGTTTGAATGTCTCGAACTGATATATCTTCTCCATTTCTAATTCTTTTGATCTATGGTCAGGGGAGAAGTAAAAGGTGAATGAAACTCAGAAGACAGATATTTCTGATTTGAGTGAAAAATAAAGCTCTGGTTACAAAATACTTTTATATGCATACACAAATACACATATACATATTTATGTTAAATTTCACACATRCACACTCCCATATACTTTTTTTTCTGGAATATTAAGTGTATCTTTAAAAATTAATATACAGGAACCTGTAYTGTAGCCAATAAAAAGTCAGTATCTATAGAGAGATTAAAAATGAGTCAAAAGTAATTAAAAGTTTTCAGTCATCCCAGAGAAACTGATAAATACTTTTACCCTCTGTCGTAGCTCAGAGGAAAGTGTCACACAGAAATTACTAGATGAGCCAAGACAGAAGCTCTAAGCTTAGTGTATGCATGAAAGATCCAATATTAAGCACAATATCCTAGTTAGTTCAGGTCCACCTTGTTACTTAAAAAAGGAAGATACAGTGACATGCATGAAKGTATCTGATCCAAGGATTGTATTAGATGTTTAATGACTTTTTAAAATATGTTATAAATTTAAGCATTGCCTATAACAATTATTCACATGTCCTAACTGGACACATTTTTAACTTAYGACTTATTGACCTAGAGAATGGAAAATGTAGCCACAATTGTGAAAAATAAAAATGTGCCTTTCATTTAATATTTAGATAATAAAATGAAAACTSTATTTACATTAATACATTACTGTACTGATAGCTGCTTTAAGAGCACATTACTAAAGATGTGGGACTTTGCTGAAAACAAGACCTAGCAGTTAGAAAGTTTTAGGAATATTGTGTATGGCGTACTGTGTTTCTATGAAGTGGAAGTGATATTAGAAAAAAATACAGGCCTATTACTTACACATGATTTTTTGAGCATGATATCACTGACAAACCACTCTTGATTCAATTTTTTTAGAAACAAGGAAATAAAAAATATTCAATTTGTCCCTTAAGCATAAATCTGATTTATTTTGTTTTTACTTACATATTTTATAAGACATGTAATTTATTTTTACTGTCCACTGAGATCAACCACTAAATTCACTTTTGAAAGCACTAAGATCCAGCCAGTGCTAATGAAATGATTATGCCCCTGTAGTCAGCCTTGTTGTGTCTGAATCTCAAATCCTATGTTCAGTTTTGTGTCTCTCTCTTCAAGAAGGACATTGAGATGCTGGAGCATGTCCAGAGAAGGGCAGTGGAGCTGGGAAGGGTCTGGAGCACAAGTCTGATGAGGAGCAGCTGAGACAGSTAAGGTTGTTCAGTCTGCAGAAAAGGAGACTCGAGGGGACCTTATTGCTCTCTACAACCTCCTGAAAGGAGATRGTGGCAAGGCGGGTGTCAGTCTTTTCTCCAAGGTCACAAGTGACAAGTGGAAACAGCCTCAAGCTGTGCTGGAGGAGGTTTGGCCAGATATTAGGAATGATTTCTTCACAGAAAGGGTTTTCAAGCACCAAAACAGGGACGTGATGGAGTCACCATCCCTGAACGTGTTTAAGAAACAACTTTATGTGGCAGCTATTGCTGTGGTTGATTTGATACGGTGGTGTTCCTTCAAAGGTTAGACTTGATGATCTTTGAGGTCTCATAATAGTAGCTTCTAGTTTCTATGGTGAAACTAATTTCATCATAATTTCCATGATGAAACTACTTTAGGATTTTATCTTTGTATGTGACCATACCCTAGGGCTTTTACAGGGTGGTCTAAAAGTAAGTGTTCACAGGGTTCAGGCTGGACACATCCTTCAGGCATTCCTGCCAGGGGTGGATCCACACAGGAATACTGCCTACAAACTCAGGAGACCAGTTTGTCCCATTGGCCCACTATGTAGCAGCCTTTAATACTGTTTTGCAGACCAATGTGTACCAAAGTCAACATCAGTCATCACAGCTCGCCATCTCTGGAATGCATTAATTATGTGTTTTCCTCAGAATTGATATTTTTATATTGGGATAATTTTGACCTAGTATTGTTATRTTAGGACAAATCACGCTGCCCAACAGAGACACTTGAAAGAAGGAGAGGGGGTGTGTGAAGGGAACTAYGCACTGGAACTCCTTACTATCTTTCACTGGACATGGCTGAGACAGTAAGATTTATATTTGAAAACACAGCTGACACAACAAAGAAGGAAACCTTGCGGGGTTTTTATGATGTCTAGGTTTTTTGAGGAATTCAGAAAGAAATTGCTCATTGTAAGGTTTGTTTTTCTCACATTAGCTCCTGATTTGTTTCCTAAATTTTATATGTATATTGGGTCTCGAGTGCACAGATGAATATTTTTGAAAAATAACTTCTGGTTTCTGGAAGGAGACTAAAGAATGTTTTTTCATGCAACCTGTGGAACCTGGAAAGTCACATATGGTTGTTGAAGATGACAATGAAAGACAGAGTGAATACATATAAGTCTGAATGTAGATATCCAGTATAATTGCAACTTAYAACAAGATTACAGCAAAGAGATTGCATCTTGATCTAGCAGTAAGATATTCTTTCGCTGTTAAAGAACATGAATAGCCTTATTGCCCAGGCAAAACCCATATCTATCAGATGGGAAGTCTTAATGTCTCTGCCAAGTAGTGGAGGAAATTGAATTTTGGACACATTCAGTTTTACTAGGAAATTTAGAAACCCTTTTACTGTGAAACATCGGTACTACTAGGTTTTATCACTTTGAAGTGAGTGAATACTTAAAAGAATTTCAGTCCTTGCTTTAGTTTAATTATCYTCATAATATTTGATGTGGCCAAGGAACTTGGTTGGCACTCAGAGGATTACGTGATTAGAGAGATTAATGAAAAGGAAAATCTTCTTGATGAATACTTGATGATTCTTAATTCAACTTGTTAATTAGGTCAGTAGTATTTGATTTCAGGGTAAAATTTAACCCATTGCAATTTTAATTTCCTGTGTTTCTGAAATGCACTTCACATGCCAGAAGACATCCTGCTATTAAAAGTAGGTATTGAAAGAATCCCTTTCAATGTCTTCATGGTAGAGTGAACATGAAAAAATTAGAGGGCATGGTAAGTAAGCTTGTATTCTTCTCTTAGTGTCTATATTTTTAGATATATTCATTGAGAGATAGAATACATAAAAATCAACATTTGCAATGCTCTCAATTGCCTTTCAATTATTTAAGATTAGAAACCAGGAGAAAAATGCAATCCACTTGTCTACCTAYAAATAGTAGCACATTTTCTTGCCCTCATACTTCCACTCTCCTGTGTTTGATCAAAGATCATATTATTACAAATGTCATTGAAATKTTGTCTAATATATATATATGGGATTTAAGAGAGTTTTGTTGACTTATATCAACTTATGATGCACAAATTTTCTACTATTAGGTCAATCTTCTTCCTTTTCTAAAACCAAAGCTTTGTAAATAAATACCACAAATAAAAACACAGGTTATTGCCCAAAACAAAATTATTTTGTCTTTACGTAATCACTGCTTATGTTATCAAGTCACCTTCCTGATACAGCAGATGGTTCCCTGTAATACATTTTCAGCAACAGTGTCCACCACTTCCCCTAAGTAGCTTTTTCACAGTTTAATCTTAGGGGARATCATGCTGGACCCAACAGCCTGAGAGAGGTGAAATGTCCCAGCTCCATTCCCTCAGGTCCAAAAAGTTGTGAAGCTGTGCATGGACATCCAGCTGGAGTAGCAGGTCTCAGCCAGCCTGGAGCAGAGCTGGCTTTAGRGGTGCCTAACTGCACCCCAGTGCCAATGGGAATGTCACTGAGGAGATAGTGGACTCTACACAGCTGTGCAGGGAGCCAGAGAGACAATGRACACAAGCTGAAACAAGAGARGTTCAGACTGGATAAAAGGCTATGTTTACTTGCTCCATAAGGACAGCAGGGCAGTGGTGGAAGTGGCCCTGACACTTTGGGGGTCTCCCTCTTTGGAGATTTCCAAGCACTGACCAGATGAAACCCTGAGCAATCTGCTATTGTCACTTGTGTGACCCTGCTGGGAGCAGGAGATTGGACTTGTCTCAAGTCCCCTGAGAAAATTTCCAAGAGAAATAATCCTATGATCCTAAAWTTTTCTGTTTAGTCAGGGCCTTGAATATTTACAGTGTTTTGTTGTTTCTCTCATGTCCATGCCCCATGCAATTCATTTGGTTTAATTATAATWCTAAATAAAAATAGACTAGGTCTTTCTACTTAAAAAAACAGGAATCTCTTMAAGTTCCAGAAATCTTAGCTAACTCGACCAAAGAGGTCCATAATGTACAATATTCTTTGTCCTGCCATAAACTGAAGGACACAGGGCTTTCTGCATTTATCTGTGGTGGGTCACACTAATCTATTTCACCTATAACACATACACTGTCAGTAAAAGTGGAAACCCAGTAAAATGAGGATTTGTATGCACTTTGTGAAGCCTACTTCACCCTAATATCGGAAAGTTCCCCTAATTTTTTTGTTTGTTTTTTGTTTGTTTGTTGCTTTTGTTTGTTTGTTTGTTTGTTTATGTATGAGAAATTTGACCCTAGTACTGAAGGGTCAAAATTCTGATTCAGGTTTCTGATAACTGACCCCTTCAGGATAGTTCACAAGATAGCAGTTATGTAAAAGTGACTGTGCTATCAAGCAAAATGTCTACAGACACGGTGCTATCTCAATTCATGARAATATTTGCATAATAAGGAATTACTTTGTCAGAGCAAGAGCAGTAGAATCAAGCTCCCTTCCAACACTGGACAAATGTGTTCCCAGTTGACACAGATGTGCCAGTGGAAGCGACTATTTCCAGTTCTTCACGATTTCCAGTAGAACAGCAAGTCTCTTTCACTTGCTTCAGGCAAAAATCAGACTTCCCTAAACAGTGAATTTTGGTGGATCCAGCTTGTCTGACTGTTCTTGCCTGAAGCACATTACAGGGTATACTTMTGAACTAAGCTCCTGACAGATCAGTGGTAGCAATAATTTCCAGCAGATCACTGGGGGACAGCAACTAGAATAATGATTTATTATCATTGTTTGGTCTGGAAGAAACCAACCTTGGACTGATTAAATTTTAAGTTAATGAGTTAACAATTCCCTTTTCTGGAAATACTAAAAGTTGCATTTTGGGGATTTTTTTTCTCCATTATCTTCTCCAAGTTACAAGGTAGGATTTTCTTGTTCTTCCACAGTTTGCTCTATTATTTCCAATGCTGTAGGAAAAGACTGTCAAATTCATTTTATTTTAAAACTTCTTCTGGAATTGTTCCATATTTTAAAAAGCCAAAAAAACCTCAACCTCCAAAAAGTAACAGAAAACCCTCTTACATCTGCCTGGTTCACCTCACTTGACTCCTAAACCTCAAGTGTGTTACTATCAAGAAAATTATTTTTTAAAGTTGTAAATTGTCTTCTGATGTTATCACTTGTCTAAATTCCCATGTTGATATAACTGTATGGAAATCAATTCATCTGTGTCATCTTGGATTCCATTGTAATTTACTTTCTAAGATTAGATATTGCTTTCAAAATGTCTGATCCTGAGATTGTTTTAATGATTCTTTGCTTATCTATTTGTAACACGGGCGAACTTTGTCAAATGTTTTCTCTCTCTCAGATGAAAAAAAAAAATTATTTTTTTCCCCTTTTAGAAAAGGCAAATAGCAGAAGTTCCTGACAGATGTACTCAAAACAGCCTCAAAGAAGGAATTCAGCAGCCTGAAGTTTAGGCTGTTGTTTTGTCAAATACTAAATACAGGTTTATGGCCAAAGGAGCTCTAGCCATTCTTCAGGATAAAGTATTATGAAAGGATATGAAATCCTGGGGGGTGGTATAAGACACCCAAAAGATTGGTTCAGTAAAGAGAAAAATCCACACTGAGGAGGGGTGGTAAATGAACAACTGAGCACGGTGCTTATGTCTTCCTGTGACTGCTGAGCTTGCCTGGACCCGTAAAACACAAGTCTATTTTCAGTGCAGGTTAAATCACACTAGTCTGAGATGGTGGAACAATACTCCTGGCTGCACAGCAGTGTTAAGTATCTTTACTAGGGGGATGAGTTSCATGCACAGTCAGATCTTCAGGCAAAACTGTCATAGATTGAAACTAACTATGGATCTGGTTTTAGCTGTTCCAGTGAAAATGTGACTGCTTGAAAATTCCTGTTGCATGTTGCAATGGATAAGTCAGAAAAAAACCCAAAATCAAAATGGATGGGAAGCTGAATAAGTAAAATGTTTCTTTTCCACATAGTGATTATTTTTCTCCCCAATTAAAAATAAAAAAATRCTATACCTGTGCTGCAACTGTTCAATTGAAAAAATTTTGTTGCACTAGAAAGAAATGTATCTTTTTCTTGTTTCCATCGTAATAGGAAAAACATTAAGTTTTGCTTGTCACAAATATTTCCTTTTCAAGAGCATTTTTAGTCAAGGAATTGGCAAAATCAGTAACTGCACAGCTGTATCTTGGTTCAACTCCTGGAATTTCTTCTGCTTCATATAATAAAGCACAGGATAGATCAGGCAGTAAAGATGCCCTATGTGTTTTCATCTCTCAGCTACTGGGGACTGAGTTCATCATGAGWTGTAAACTTCACAGTAACTATGTCTGAGAAAGGTGACCCAGAGAAGAGTAAACTTGAATCAGGCACCTAATTATTATCCAAAATGGAAATGTAAGCTGTTTCTAAAAGGCCTTGTCAGTTGAGATAAAACATATAGCTGTGATTCAAAAGATAAGACAGCAATGCAGGGAGCTACAGGGCCATGGAATGATATGATCTGAGCACTGACAAAGGAAAATTATTTTAGTGACAGTTGCCAGATGAAGGTGAGGGCTGCAATAACAGAAACAAAAGGTTATAAAGTAAGTCTCTGCAGTAGTCAAGGTAACAAAATTCTACATGCCCAGCAATTTGCCTATCATACTAAAGCATGGTATTTACTCATAGAAGAAGAGAAAAAAAAGAAAAAGAAAAAGATGTACGGCAGAGAAGAAAATAACTAAATCATTCATGGCAACCTTCAACCTGTATGTGTCTGTTTAATTAGTGATAAAAGCTTTAGAACTGGTAAGGAACCTGGTCAGTCTTATAAAAAGCTTTTTATTCAGTGCTTGGTGAACTACTTCTAAAAGTCTGGATGCTATGAGAATTAATGATTCTTGAAAGAACCGGTTTGGATCTCATGTGATAGACAGAAAATCTATTCTGACTAGGCACTTGCATCCAAATAATCTTCTGTCACAACTATTACAGGATTGACTCAAATTCCCTCTTGTAAATACTCCTCTTACTGCTCAGCACACTCCAGGCAGCTAACCAGAAGGATACCTGGAATACCTTTCATAATTAGTCCTCTTAATACCTTTTTCCTAAGAATAAAGRAAAATTCTCCCTCATCTGTAAAAAAGCTGTAAACCAAATACGGAAATTAATTCAGATAGATGAGACAAGTAATGTACTTTCCATAACAGCAAACCTGCAGTGGACGCCTWCCTGATTAGTAGGATTTGATAACTGTGGTGTACAAGTTTTAAATATTCAGAGGAGAATGAGGTTTGAACTAAGGCTRTGGGTATCTTTTGAAACTGAGGGAGAGGACAAGCCCAGAAATCACTTGATTCACTGTGGGATAGTGTTACCTTTTATTGTCCTGAGCTCGTTGATTGTCTAAAGAAGACCCCCCAAAGGTTTAGATTTCAGGCTCCTCCAATAAGTTTCTATAGAGTAATTTCAGGGTGATTTTAGCTAAGAAAAGAAGAAAAATAATAATAAAAAAAAGTAAAACAWAAAAGTATGCTATTGTTATTATAATAATTGTTTCTATGACATTGGCCAGCAAAAGACACAGGCTGACATGAAAGAGTCTCAAACTCACCTTCAATTTCTAAAAACAGTTTTTAAAGGCTTTTACATTCAAGATGCTTGACTTCTTAAGAAAAAAAAAATTACTCATTCTTTAATATGCATGAATAGTACCTACTGATATTTCATTATTTCATATGCCAATATTCTGCTATCTCAGCTTATAAAAAGCCTTTCCCCTGTTAGGTTTTTCCAGTGCTATAGTTTCTTTCTACACTCACCACATATAGGTCCAAATCTCAACGCAATTTTCAACCTTCTCCTGTACGTACCTACTATGAYTGTGCCAAAAGAGGATTCTTACTGTAGTAACTCTTACTACATTACAATATGTATACTATATTGCCATATTCCCTGTAGCATGACTAAGGTGTAATTGCACTAAGAAATTTGTGTTCTATTACCACTTCAATTTATTTATTATTACCATTTTCCTGTAAAGACATATGCAGAATTATCAGTTTTACTTTGGTCATCTTCCATTTTAGTTTTCATTTTTCTGTTGTAGCTTTGATGAGAGTAGCRAAAATTGGGGTTGCAAATGAGATAATAAATCCCTCTGAACGGGAATTATTAACAGTACATAGATTTTCATCTTGTCAACCCACTATCCACTTATTTTCAGAGTAGATGCTTTGGCCTGGTACTTTTTTATATATTTTTCCTCCCTTCTTTCTTTTCCATGCTTTTTATGGCACTTCCATCATTATTAAAGTTATTACTTCTYATGCCATTGTAATAAAATTATAATTTATTTTTAAAAAATGGGAAAAAATGCTCAAAAGAAATTTTGTATTAAGTATAGAAATATTCCATACCTGGGTAGTGTAGTTGTAACCACCAAATTCAATATTCAACAGAAAAATTTATCGTCACAAGCGTAACTAAAATATGTTTAGTGAATGCAATGATTGACATCATCAGGCACTTAGAGAAAATGTCTCCCAGCAAACAAACAGAATAAGAAAAAAATGTGCTGCATTTCCATTACTAATTTTATYTTGTAAAATTATATGGGTTAGATTTCTCCGTGAAAATACAGAAAATTATCTTCATTAATGAAGTTTTCGTAATTTTACCACAAGTTTATTGAAATACCCCATGAACTGAGAGTGCTTTTAACTTAAACAAGTCATCTATGTATACTATAAGACGTATAAGACATATATCAGTATTGGGAACACCAGTTTTAATCAACATGTTCAGCAAAACAATCAAAAACTACTTTAACACAGAAGGAACAGTCCTTAGAAACTTGTCCTCAACCAACACGATATATGAAGTTCTGAAGCAGAGACCAGGAATCTCTGCATGTACTGCACTGAAAATGAAGATAAAACAGAAATGCTCCAGACTTGTTCACAGATGAGGAACCTTTGGAAGTGTATTACACCCCACATATGAAGGAGAACACAAATTGTCCAGATATGCCACAGATCTTTAAAGACTGTCAAAAGCTATTCTTGGTGTGTAGTGGACATTACCTAAAAAAATAGGTTTCAGAGAGTAACAATACTCTCACTATGAATAGGTATGTGATTTCTAGGTATGAAACATTTTATTTGAATTTGCTCAGAAAATCAGTTTCTAGTGATTACATGGACAACGATAGTTGCTCTTGAATGATAATGCATTCAGATATAATTTCCATGTTGAAATTCCCTACCTCAAGCCAGGTAAAATGTAATTTAGATGGGCAAATAACAGGCTATTAAAAAAAACTGAATAGCTCAAAATGAAAAAAAAAAAAATCATCAATATATGCATTACCTAAAAGCAGAACTAATGATCCTAATTTAGAATTAAAGGAGAATTTTACAAGTTTTCCKCAAAATTTAACACTTATTTATTACTCATCAAGCACTTGTGAAATATCCCAAGGTCACCTTGCAATGGTGATCAAATTTCCTGAGGTGCTGGGCCAAGTCCATTACGTAGTGTCATCAGCATAGGGATGACATCTGGTACCTAGACTGTAAGTGCCTCTGCAACTATCCTTGSTGTAAAATGTATGTGTGGAGAGAAAGGACAAAAACAACAGGCCAAATGGCTTACGATTTTTCATTTGCATGGTAAATCAGTTGAAGTTAATTTGATATTGCAAATGAAACTCTACTTCTTAGCAATTCTACCAGTTGCTGAACATTCACTAATAGTTGATGTAGAACACGTGGGGTCCAAAATGACTTTTTGGAAAAGCTGCAAAGATCATTCCTGTATTCATGCAGAACTAATAAGAGATGGATTCTGAGTTACTTGAATAAAGTCCAAACAACTCTTTTTTTAAATACTTGAGTTTTGATCTTTTTGCTCATTCACCTGGTTCATGTTTAGCTTGAATAATACTAGGCTTAAAATCCTAYCATTTCAGCCAAGATGACAACCTCTGATATTGGGTTCTGTGAGCCTCTATAAGGTAAAGACTCCTCAGTAGTGAACAGACTAGATGGCATAAATGAAGCCTGGAARTTTTGGAGAAAGACATTGAGAGATTGAGGGCTGTATAGCATCTGGCTCTTAAGAATATGCATTTGAAGGGGAAGAAAAAATATACCAGATGGCAGTGGAGGCTCCACAGCAAGAGAGGCAGAAAATGAATTTTGATGAGACTAGGGCTTATCATTACTCAGTTCTCTCTGTGACTGAAATGGAAACAATGTTTGTTTTCAGACAAATTCAAGATTCATAACTCAGCTTTTATGCAATCCATAACTCTTTATAGGAATCATTACTTACTGCAGACCCATATTATTTCCACAGTAGCTAATACATATTAAGTACAGGCTCTGCAGAGTAAGACCWATGACTCTAAGAGGAACATTCAGGTATATTTCTTCTTTGTCTTGATGATAGCCCCCCAAAACAGTATCAAGGATCTGAACTCAGTTTCCTTAAGTCTCCTTTTTGCAGAGCATGGTGCAGTGCTGTTTTGGGTCASAAAGAACACTTCAATCCTCTGCAAGACACACCTCTAATGATGAAGACATGTGAGGAAGGAAGCAGATGTATGTATCAAGTTCAGCAAAAAATCTACAAATCTGCATATAATCACAAACATTAAACAAGTTGAGAGAAAAACAAACAAAAAAAAAGAAGCAGAGGATAAAAATCTTTAAGACTGAACCTATTTATTAAATAGGTAAGGTGATAAAGTAATTTTGCTGTTTATGTTTTAGGCTGTAYGTTGTGAAAAAGTAATCTTCAGGGGGTGGATTTCTATGAAAATATTACAGAAGTACTCAGGGTTCTTGTCTAAATCATTTTGTTGGTAGTTGGACACACAAGGATGAAATTTTGCCTCACTCTTACCACTAGCAAAGACCCTATTTCATTTCAAAGAAACATTTCATCTTGAATGCAAGACAATCCTTAATTATCCATTATTTTACTTGGTAATTCAGCCCTATGTTTCTAAATCAATCTAACATTTCTCAATGAACACCTTTTCAGTTACGTAAAAACACTGTCAGCTGAATAATCTGTGATAGACAGATTAGACAAAGTTTTGTTCTCTACTTTGGCAACGAAAACAGACCTTCTAAAAGTAAATGTTATGTTTTTCAGTCAGTAACAGACACAGACTTCATTTTATTGACAGTAACTTAAAAATGACACTAACATAGATGTAATCAACAATTTTACTTTCTCTTAATCTCCTAGAAGGTGTACACTTATCACAGAAGTGTCAAAAACGTACTTGCAAAATGCAACCAGAACTCTAAGGCAATGGSATCAAATTCAATGCATTTCTTGTTTATAATACATCAGATAAAGCCATGTTAAATGCTTTTGGGTCAAAATATTTAAAAAACTGACAACATTCCTTGTTGTTATTATTGTTCTAATTCTTTTTTAAAGAGAGCTGGCTCAGTAAAAGATATTGAAAAAAAGCCAGATCCATATGGTTGTGTTTTTTTGAAGGCAGTTTGTAAAAAATGGTATTTGGCCAGTGCAAGCTGCATTATGTATTTAGAAATGTTTTGATTTTAAGAAATGTTGTATAACTCAGGGATAGTTCCAAATGTGGCAGATAAGCAAAGAAATTAATGTTTGGATCTGCATATTTTGTGTATTTACTCCAACTTTTGAAATATCAAGTGCCAATGCTAATCTTATTAACCCTTTCAGAGTGCAAAATACACAGGCTTTGAAATTTTTGCTTTTAATTCTTCCCTCCTCGTTATAGTAGAAGCCTATCTAAGTCTTCTGATGAGAAAAATGAACCAAATTAAGTTCTTAGAAACCTCTCAAACATCAATGAGAAAGACTTCATTTGGCTTATGAGACGTTCACAGACCATCCCTAGAGTCAGGTTGCCCTCRTTAAAAACACACCACTGGGTCCAGACTGCACTCATATGGCTTCAGAACTCAGGTTGACAGAAGGGGTCATGGGATCCTATTTGCAGGTCAGCTTCTACTAGTGAGACAGAATCCACCTCTCTTTTTTTGGAAATGGCATGTCCAACCTCATTAGGAGGGCTTTGTAAGAATCTAAGGGAAGAGTAACCAGCAGTTCCGTGAGAGAGTGACAAAAAGGGTCATAGAATCATAGAGCAACCCTGGTTGCACGGGATAAATATCCTGAAATATCTTCTATTCCAACCTTTCATGATAAAGGAAGTCTAGACAAGATTATCTAGCACCCTGTCCAACTGGTTCTTGAAAATCCCAAATAATKGGGACTGTATCACCTTCCTGGGAAGGCTGTTCCAGTGAATGATTGTTCTCACTGTAAAATAAATTCTTTCTTATATTAAGATGAGCAAAGAGTATGGGGGAATATGTCAGGAGGGGATGACAAAATCAACAGAAGGYGTTCTCCAGGCAGCAACTGACAGAACKAGAGGACACAGTCTTAGGCTGCATCAAGGGAAATATAGGTTGGATGTTAGGAAGAAGTTTTTCACTGAAAGAGTGATTAAATACTGGAATAGTCTGCCAGGGGAGGTGGTGGAGTCACCATCCCTGGTTGTGTTTAAAAAGAGACTGGATGTGGCACTTGATACCATGATCTAGTTGAGGTGTTAGGGCTGGGTTGGACTCGATGATCTTGAAGRTCTCTTCCAACCTACACATTCTATGATTCTATGATTCTATGATTCTAAATAAGGTCACCTCCAGCACTTAACATGCAAGCAAGGAAGGGTCTACACGGGACAACTAGGGAGAAATTTGCCAAACCCTCTCCAGCATCTCCTCATACTGGGGTGCTTCTCTAAAGGGCCTGTACATCAATGCACAGGGGAATAAACACAGATTATCAACTTTTCARCACAAGTTAAACATGAATTAAGAGATACCACGTTTTTACAAGGGTATGACCTTGAGGTCATGGAGATGAGATGGGATGGTTCCCAGGACTCGAATCTTGCAATGAAGGGATAAAGACTCATTAGAAAGGACACAACAGAAAGTTGTGGAGGGGCTGTTGCCTTTTATGTGGCAGACCACATGGAGTGCATGAAGCTCTGTCTGGGGATTGGTGAGGAATCAACAAACAGCTATGGATGAGAATTAAAGAAAAGACAGATAAAGGCAGCATTATATTGTCTGCTATAGACCACCTCACCAGGTAGAGCAAGTGGATCAGACCCTCTACAAGTATCTGTGGCTTGCCTTGTGGTTCAGAGAGTTAGGAGATGTGGAAGAGTAATTGCCAGTAGTRACTGAGATAGAAGGACTGCAGAGCCTTTACCACATTGGATGTCAGTAGATATCTTATTTTTGAGGGGGGATGCAGTCTCAAGTGCTGAAGGAGCTGGCTGATATCACTGGGAAGTTAWTCTTAGTAATCTTTGATTGCTCATGGACATTGGAGGAAGTGACCAAAGACCACAGGAAAGTGACTGTAACTCCTGTCTCCAAGGAGGGCAATAAGGAGACCCAAGGAACTACAAGCTGGTCAGCCTTAACTCAGTCTCCAGAATGGTGATGAACCGGCTAATCTTGGAAAGAATTTCTAGGCYCAGTAAAGACAAAAGAAAACCAATCACAAGTAGCCAGAACTACTTAATTGATTAAACAAGATGAAGTCATGCTGGACCACCTTAACAAATGTCTACACTGAGATGACTGACTTGCTAGATGAGGGAAGAGCAGCGGATATTGTCTGCCTGGAATTTGGGAAGRCCTTTGACACTGCCTCCTAGGAGATCACCACAGATATGTTGCTATATATGGTTTGCAAGAGCAGACACCGAGGCAGATTGAAAACTGACTGAATGATCAGACCCAGAGGGTGGTGACCAGCAGTGCAGAGTGTAGTTGGAGGCCACTAATTAGTGGTGTAGCCCAGGAGTCTCTACTGAGCCTAGTTCTGTTCAAGACCTTTAATCATCCAGGTAACAGGGAAGTGTGTATTCTCAGCAAGACTTCATAATGCACCAAACTGAGAGGAATGACTTTTAGGCCAGAGGGTCATGCTGGCATCCAGAGCGATCAATTTTCTATTAATTTGAAGGTAGAATGCTATTTCATTTCAGTTTGTAGTCATCGAAAAGTCTTTCCCTTTATTGCTCTATCTTAAAAATCCAAGGTTTGTGACTCTACACCAGATTAGACTAGATGAGTATCCTCAGAAYGGAAACCAACAGCTTTTAAGGTCTGTGCTCACCAGACTTTTTTCCTAATAAATCTCAGGGCTTCCTTAATGATTATCAAAGTTTCTTCCCAGTTTTAGGYCCTGTCATAGTTAGCAATCTATGAAGTTGTCTGCTGGCACAGGGAAGTGTATGGATTCCAGGCATTAGAAGGAGCATCTGTTGTTTCAGGACTAAAAAATCTGTCTTGAAACAATATAATTCCTCTGAATCATATTTCACTGAATTTCCCCCATGTTTCTGCTTTTATTTTCAACATTTTAATTCATATTGGCAATTCAAAAGAGAAAACATTTTTTTCAGGAGTGGGCATTCTTATTTCAATGTTCTGAGCCTATCTGTGAATACCACTGAAAAAACACCAAAAAAMCTGAAAATAAATTATTTTAAAGACATCTATGAAAAGAATTCACTAAAATTCAGATTCTCTAAAGAACTTTAAAATGTTCTTACAATGGATTTGAATTATTTTTAATATTAAATCCTTCTGGGAGCAACACTGAGCTATATCAAGCCAAAAAATTCTATCTTTGTACACTTTAGCATGTTTTYCTAAAGCAAACTGTTTATATGATCACACTGCCTGTATCTGTCAATCCCCCTCTAGTACCACCGCAATCATCAACCAGCTTTCAAGTACATTGAAAATAACAGATGAGATCTTACAGAGACAAAATTTTTTTCAGGTTTCATGAATACCATTAATAATAAATTGTCGTTTCTTCCATCAGCACTATCTGACAAAAGGAGAAAAGCTGCTATAACTGCTCACCTCACCTGCTCCAAGAGCAAGCAGCCACCTGGCCAGTCTAAGAGGGCACTTACTGTGAACCTTTAAACYAGCCAGGGCATGTGCTCTCTCTGACCCAGGAAAATAAACAGTGGATGAGAGAAAGCAAAAGTGCTCCAAGAATGAAGACATAGAAGGGGGCTGAAAATGGGAGGATGGGGTGAACACAGCAGGGAACTGGACTAGTCCCAGGTTGCTAGAAACAATTCTGTAGAAAACTAGGRGCCATTAATTCTAATTACTTCAGGATCAGCTCAGTTGTGTGGGGGTTTTTAACTGTGTCTGCAATTCTTAGTTGTCATTAAATAATTGCGCATTATTTAATTGTTTTTCTCTGTGTTTATTTTAGTAGATTTTTATAACTTAATGA
>QVAJ01000143.1:1397485-1410468 GCA_003546035.1 Mixornis gularis
AAAAAAAACCACCCCACAACAAACAAACAAACCCAACCACAAAACAAAAAAACCCCACCACAAATAAAAACCATGATATGAGTCCCTTGATGATTTTTACATGTTTGCTTTAGGACAGGATAAATTGCTGCTTATAAGTGCCTTAAGAGACTCCAGGATGCAAACAATTTACATTTAAAAATCATCTTATCAACCAAGAGTCCTACTTCTCCCTCCACAAATCTGAGATTTGGACAGGACACAAAAAATTTGGATGCTGATCCCCCAAAGTGTTTATCTTTCATGCTCTAATGATTACACAGAGTTAGCCAAATACCCAAATCACTAACCAAAATGTAATCAAGATTTTAGATAACAGAAGGAAGTCAAGTTCTTTGAATGATTAGAAGAAAGTTTTAAGAATACCTTGTTCTATTGTATATATATATAATATATCTGTCTAATCTGTCAATTGTTTGTTAGTGTGCACATTTACATAAAATGTTCCAATAGTAATAATTAACCCCTTATTTCTGCAGACAGAGATCACATTTAGCATTTTCTCTTTTTGACTACCCAGAGTACCCTTTCCCTTTTGCCTACAATTAATAAGAGCTGTGTAAAAGGAAACCTAGTTCTCAGAGTTTTGATTTCTGTTACACTTTCTCCTACCAGAAAGAATCAACTGAAGGATTTGGATATTACAATGCCTTACTCAAAGGATCCTGAACTCCTGGGATGGAATTCTGAATTAGGTGTCTGGGGGCTGTTAAGGAAAAAAAAAATCATGGGAGGCATGCAATGAGTGAAAGGCATAGATTGTCCAAGTAATAAAGAATGCTGATGACAAAAATGTGTTTTAGATCCTAACTTTCCCTGAGTCTCAAAATCAAACTTCAGGCTATGGAAAGGGACCTGTTATCTTTGATTGGAATTTGCATGCCCAAAAAAAGCTGCATAATTAGAGACTTGAATCTTTCTTTCAGGAATGGAAACTAGGATCGTGCTTCTCTTTTAACACACTGGCATGGCTAGAGAAGAAAAACAGCTGTATGTTTTTAACTTAAAGAGTATTTTCCTCTTTGTAAATGTGAGACACCTCAGTTCATCTCTCTGTGAGGGCTTTAACTCACCTTTCTTTCCATCTGCTAAGTAGCCAACTGCAATTCAAAGCTGTACATATGTGTAATAGCAGCTTTAGAATTAAGGAGAGAATGCATTTCTCTTGCTCCAACTGTAATATTTTGTAGGAGAAAAAAACCCCAACCAAAACAACAACAACAACAAAAACCCAAACACTTGACTTGATAAGTGCGTGTCAAAAGGAAGGAAGAACGGAAGAAAGTACCAGAAATATAGAACTGGATACCAACACCTCCTTCCAAAACTGTTTATTTATTTCATCTAATATGTTAGTGAAACATTTAATCAATTCCTACAGGATTGTAAGTGGGCCATGCAGCTATGGTTAAGTAGGACGGAGGATAAATATGATCATGGGTATCAGTAAAGATTATGTCACTCCTGAAATCAAGAATAGAGAAAAAAAAATAATAATATATATATATATATATATATATAGGAAACCCAACCAAAAACCTCATGTTACAAAATACTTCTTCTCATTTTCAAAATAATAAATCTCTTTGCATCAAATTCAAGAAGCAGAATTTGAGAGAGTGTCTCTTCTTGAACATCACTAAAAACCTGCAAAATTTTGTGGAAAGTGTGGTCTCTGAAAGCTTTTGCTCTACATGATTACATCTTCACAGTTCTGTCAGCAAACTTCTTAATAATCCGTTCCTAGAGTGACTGGTCTGTTTATATGCTAGGGCTGCACATGCTGTCTCTTGAGATTTTTCTTTCCTTTTTCAAACTCCACGATCTTTTGTGTTGTTGGGCCGCAGTCCTCACACATTCGGGACAGAAAAGAAGCAGGCACAGAAGCATCRTGAGGAGACAAAAACTCTCTCCTTAATTCATCTGACTCCATTTTATATACATTTGTACAAAGGTCCAGAGATTGGCTACASAGGTCGCCACCTCTCAACCTGKATGGTGGACATCACCATCAATCATTTCTTCTCTCAGAGGAGAAGTATGCAAACATTCTAAGAATAGATATTGTTTTCATGAAGCTGCGTGAGAAAGTTCTACAGAAAGACAAAAAGACAGAAAACTCAGGGCAACACTTTTGCAACCATCAAAATCATCCTCAACAAGGGCAAGAGGCCTCTCTCTCCTGAGCTTTTGGCACTACCTCAGCCTGATACATAGAGTGCAAGAAAACAACAATTAACATCAACTACTACCTAGGCAGGAAAGACAGCTTAAACTATGGGCAAAAATAGGATGGAAAGAAGGCAACTGCTCTAGGCAAAAATCTTCACAAAGGCATTATGTGAAAGAAAARGAATTCCTAAAGTGCTACTGATGTTGTCAACTGCTGGTGTTAATGAACAGCACAGTCATAAACACAAAAGACTGATGGCCAAGAGGAGGTTGTCTGCTGTAGATTCAGATCAATATAACACAAGCCAAATACAAGATGTATGTCCARGAGATATACATCTGAGTCAAATAAAATTCAACCTGTCAACTCTGAAGACTTCAACATAATTTTCAGCTGGAGAACTGGCACCAACACCCTGGAAACTTTACATAGATACCTTGGAAGAATTTGGCCTTATATGAATAGAATCCACATTTATAAGGGAGCCTGCTTGAAGGAAAGACTTTATCTCCTTTAYGAATGAATGTAATGTTTTATGCCTTGTGACAAGTGCAAAATCACATCCGCTGCATACAGGCCACTTATTTAAATCAAAGATGTTAAAGTTAGCGCTGCATCATTTAATGAAAAGTGTTAAACCAAAAGGTTAACTAATCCTGAGTAGGTCATGGAGTTAATAACCTAAGAATACTCATTGAATTAGCTTTCCAAATTTATCATGTCATCCCCTGAGTAAAATTTGAAAGTAAAGATAATGAGGCTGTGGGGAAGAATAACAGATGTGGCATATTAGAAGCTAGTAAATTGCATTTCATGCAGTCATAGAGTTAAAGTAAAAAGGGAATATACCATCACACTGATCTTCACATAGCTCCCTATTACAGCAACAGCTTGAACTAGACTAACACTCTTGAAATTTTTTWAAAAAAATCTTACCAGATGCATGTGCGCTTGAAGCAATTTAGATTATAAACAAGCTTACAAAGTGGTCAATATCAAGTAGAGACTTAATTTTCATTTTTCTCTCCTTAGAAATTGAGTCTTTCTCATAAAAAGTAGGTTAAAATTCTGTGGGCCTATCTGCAAAGTTTTGAATTTCTGAGCTACACATCCCCAAACTATGTACAAAAACCTGTTTCTGAATTCCATCTTACTCTGTATTTATTCTGCATATGTTCCTACAGATACTTACAGCTGAAAAGCATCTGGTACTCGAAGGGAGCTCTTCTAAAGTTTTCGAGACTGGCAAAACTTTCATAACAAATGAAATTAGAACATGTAAATGAATGTAGAACAGAATTAAAAATGCTAGCATTTATCATACCATGATTGTAAGATTATAGCAGATTGTAAAGATTAAAAACTTCAGGGAAAGACCTGGAAGAAGGAAATGTTTGATTAACGTGAAATGTCAAGAGTGCAACCCCAAACATGAGCAATATTTTGAATGTCACTGTGGATTTCTATATAACCCTGAACTCAGCATTAGAGATCTGGTCACAATTATTTAGTATGCAGGTGTCCAGTGCTGCTGACTGGCTGGCTCGTTGACCAGTCCGCTTATAAGGGGTACAGCCTTGTACCTTTTCCGTGGGTCTGAACCTCAAGCYGGAACATGGACAGCATGGAAGAAAAGGAGGACTCTCACATGGGTTTCACTAGGCTTTATTCCACCCAGAGGGCTGCCCACGTGCAGAGTGAGGCCTGGCCCTCTGTTCTCACCTTAAGTACTGGGGGYGTACAGTGAGCAGGGGAGTACCTGGAACCAATCTCAGGGAAGAGRGGGAGTGACCAAGAACAGGGGACAAGGGACAATTGGCAGAACCATCTATGAATAGAAAGGGGAGTGGGGAACTTGATAACCTGCTGAATCACCCCAAACCTTTCAGGCTTTAGGAYGAGGTGGCAGTTGTGATTGACAAGACCAACCACCCGGGAAAGATCAAGGGGGTTTGGGCATGGGGGTATAGGAACAAACCATTATAAAACAGATAACAAAAGCATACAGAATTTTGGGAAACCCAAAATGCRCACCACAACAGCTTAGCTCATTTTATTCTTTTTAATTTTAATGCCACCAAAATGGGGTCGACATATTCATCCATGTTGGTCCCAGTGACAATCTTTGGAATGGAAGTCAAACAYGCTTTCCCATTAAGTGTTAACAGAATTTTAAGAGCCATCAGTGAAAGCACGGTAACTCACTGCATCCATTTTTAACCCACAGGAGATGCAAGGTCACTCACCACAYATCAACAGTTTCTACTGTTCGCATAGCTGAGAGAATTACCTGATATTTGCAAAAGATAGGAGCATACAAAAGGAGATTCATGGCAGCTCATCAGCCAAGCAGTAAATTGACTGATTTACAGTAACTTGCCTGTCTTCTTTAAATTAGTGTATGCTTTGAATACAGACAGATACTTTATGACACTGAATTGTGAGGTGGGAAGGTATGGAGATAAGAGTAAGAGAAGCACATGCCAAGTATCTCAGGGCACAAAGAAATATATCAAAGAYAAGCAGGTTCAAGAAGGCATAGAGAAATACTGCGGTTTAGACTTGATGTGAAAAACAGGTGTCAGGGACAGAACAAGTCAAGTAAGTAAAAACATGTCTGCAGTGACAAAGGAGAAAGATGGTTACAAGTGGATTGATATTTAAAGAAAGAAAAGAAAAGTTTTATTTGTATTTGTCTCTTTTGTTTAGCTTGTATCATGTAAGTGGTTTTTTATCTCTATTTGAAATAAACTTAACCTTTTTGGTTTCTTCCTTCACTTTTTTTTTTTTTTTCTTTTTTTTGTGATCAGGTAAGCATCTGAAACAAACTCGTCCACAGTAGAAACATATTCCCTGAACTGCCATGTCAAAGGTATGATTTCTCTGAGAAAACATTCCAGGAATAAAACTGCAGCATGAAAAATAAACAAAAAGCTCATTTATCTCATTTACAGATTTGTCTGCTGTTAGTAGATATATTGCAGTTCTGGCAGTGCTTTCATTATGCTATTTTTCTTAYGTATCTATTTGTCAAGGAAATTAATTTTTTGCATTGATTTCTCTAAAATCTAAAATTATTTGAATACACTTTGAGTCTTGTTCAATGTGAGTAGAACATATCTTGTAACCTTAAAAGCTTTAATTGAACTTCCTAACTGCTACAATCTACATTCTGTCCCTACTCTGCTGTTTCAACATGTATCTGATTTCTCCTTTTTTTATTGCATACTAAAACCTGAGCTCTCTGCACAGCCCGTTTCATTCAGAATGTTAAGARGTGATTATCTCAGGCAGAATTATGCTTAGCAGTAAAAAAGTAGAATCTCAGGTAAATTTGTGGACTATACTCTTTAGTAATTTTGTCCTGTTCTGACTGGAAGATGGACATAAATTTCTATCTGTTTATTCCAAATTTTGACCTACTAGGCTAAAAATGTTGATGCTGGAGATATTAAGAGAAGCCTGTCATAACTTCTAATTGACTCTAAAAATGTCTGAACTGGATTTTGCTCTAACTTTTCAGTCATTTTATAGTTTCTAAGACTACCCTTGACACKTAGATTCTCAAAAATTAAAAGTGGTGATAAACTGTGAGCAACAAATGAAATGGAAACAGTCATAAGCATAGGAATTAAAGTCAAGTCAGTCTTCAGGAGAGTGTCTCTGCCCCTAATATCTAGGCCATTCCCCTAAAATATTTTCCTAACCGGTTCTGAAGCCTTAAATTCTACAGGTTAAAATCACTTTTCTGGTTGTCCCCTGTTATAACAATTAGAAATTTTTCCCTGGAGTCCAGTGTTAATAATTTTTTAATACATGATTTCACAATGTACTCACACAAAAAAAAAAAAAAAATATATAGAATTAAAAATAACTCCTTTCACATTTTCTGTGGATTTGAATACTACAACTGTATCTTTCTTCACTGCCTTCTGCCTAGATTAAATGCCCTTTATTTTTCAACCTTACTATATCTTCTAAACCTCTTAACATTCTTGCAATGCCCTGTTTTTTTCTAACTTGTCCATATCTTTCTTGGCATCCTAAAGAAATAACTCATTTTAAGGGGAATTTGCATGGYATTTGTGCCAACATCTGGGAAAATAGTACCTTGCTATTCTTTCATTGAAACCAATGTAGTAGAAGTTATCATGCATTCTAGGAGAAAGATCAAATGCTGGCTGGCCAAACAGGCTTTACAGACTGGAATACATACCCTCAATAAGGAAATAGTTATTGGAAAGCTATAAAGCACACCAGGAAATTGACACGGACCACCAAAATCTGTATCACAACACAAAATAAAATCCTGTAGCAGTGACACAAAGTCCAGATGAAGACTGGTCATTAGTAGTGTACCCCTGAGGTTAATGCTGCAGCCAACACTGTTTAACATCTTCCTTGATGACCTGTAAAATGGGATGGAGCACACCCTTGGCAAGTTTGTGGGAGGAGAAAAACCAAGAGTCCCTATTTATAGCTGAGGTGAGTGGAGCTGGAAAAGTGACCAGAAAGTTATCTCATGAAGGTTAGTGAAGGGAATGCCAGTTCCAGCCTGTGGGGGAAAAGAAAATCATGGACTGCTTTGGAAGGGACCTTTAAAGGAMCTTTTTAGTGAGATCTACAAGCAACTGAACAGGCTGGGCTTTACCAGCTGGAAAAGAGGCTGACAGAGAGAGATGAGGTGGACAACTGCCAGCAATGTGTTTTGGGGCAAATAATGCCAACAGGTCTCTGGGCTGCTTAGGCAGAATTGTCATCAGTTCAGATGAAGGGACTCTCCCTCTCTGCTGGGTCCTGGTGAGACATGTCTGAAGAGCTGTGTCCAGTGATGGACTGTCCAGTATAAGACAGAYATGGACCTATTGGAGCAAGTCTAGCACGTGATTAGTAAGGGCCTGGAACATTTTCCTATGATGATAGATAAGAGACATAGGAGAGCTGTGAATGTTCAGTGTGGAGAAGAGATGGCTTAGGTACCTCATCCATGTGTTAAAGAATCTGATGGGGACAGTGTAAAAGACAGACTCAGCAGCATCCACTCACAGGAGAATAGGCAGTGGGAGCACATTCAAAAAAAAGAAATCCCCTCCAAACACTTGTTTTTTCATATGAAGGTGGTTGAACTGTGACACAGGTCACCCAGGGAGACTGTGAAGTCTTTAATAATGAAATATTTAAAACTTGATTGTTCCTKGCTAACCCGCTGTGGGTGACCTGGTACAAAAAAATCTCAAGAGGTCCTTTAAAACATAATGATTTTGTGATTCTGTGAAATAGGATTCAAAAGAATGAACATATTCTTCTCAGAAGAGTCTGATAAAGGGAAAGGAGTCTGGTGACARAAACAAGAGAAGCATTAAAAAAAAGTAGCAATGGAGAAGGGTGGAAAGGGTCCATGAGCCCAAGAGCAAGACTTTTGCCCAGAAGAAGCTCCTTGGAGATTTTGATTTGGCTTGAGACAATTTATTTTTTAGATCATCTACTCCTACAATCTGAAATGCCCCAAAGTAGTAACTGTCACCAATGACAATATTGCAAACAACAGTAACGTGGAAGATAAATATGAACTTGATAATTTTTTGCTGCTTACAGCACTTTGTCCTTTTCACCTCCCTTATTATAGCAGTAAGATAAGATTAAATTTTTTTTTCAGGTCTTATCAATATTTTTAAACCAGAATTATTTCTTTCTATTCAAGATTCAAATTGAGGCTGGTAAGACACACATATATGCATATTTTTTAAAGGAAATGAGAAGAAAAATAGTACAAGTTAAACACATAATAAAACCTGAAGTTTGAGAAAGAAGACACAATTGCAGAAGAAAATCATATSAAGCCCCATGCTGCCAACTGTCCTCACTTTATTCTCTACAGGAAATAGAGTGTGAGTGGAGAAGAACAAATCTTTGGACAGCCACAACTGCATCAAAAACTGRTAAGTTTCTATGAAGTAAATATTCCACAGCAGATTAGAAATGGATAAATGCACCTAAAATCTACATGGTGAAAGAAAWATACAAAGAAAGAGRGAAGAAAGGAAAAAATACTGGAGAGAGCATTCACTCTCATGAAATCTCTTTGAAACTGAACAAAAGGTTTAAGTGAACTGCGTGCATTTCTGATGAAAAAATGCAGGCATACTAACCCTTTTCTGACAGTGATGAAAACCGCAGATGATGTGGCCTAAAATACAATGAACCCTATTTTCATTTTACTTTGTTCACTCCCTATATTGTTCAGTTTCTTGCCTTTATGTAAAACCCTGTAGTACCTTCTTTGAAATGGTGAAGTTGAAGAATGTTCCTCTGTCAGATACAGATTTACTTAAAAAATAAAAATTAAAGAATTAGTATTGGTGGTTGGATTTATTCTTCATAACCTGGCATAACTACCCCCCTGCCCAGTTTCTAAATTAAACTCCTTAGATTGCCATTTTTATTATGTACATTGTTTGGCYCCTTGGAACCTAGACAGTCAAAACAATGAAGTCCAATGTAAAGCTCCAAATAATAAATGTGAACTGCTGCAAATGTCATGTACACTGATAGCTATATTTGAGTWAACCTTGGCAAGGCAGTTTAAAACGTTGTTCTCCTTAAGTGTCCTCCTTTTACCTCTACCAAATACAGACACTGACCTGAWGTGGAGCCACAACAGGAGGAATGTGAGTGCTCTAATTAGTGATTAAATGTATTGCATTCTGCTACCACTAGTAAAAGGAGCTTTCTTTGCCTGCTGAAAATTTCCTAGAACAAGTATGTTAGACTATTAGCCATTGAATCAAACTCATCTATTGTATCCGTGGAGAAATCCAGAGTTTCACCCTTGTACCTGCATCACTGATCACAGGGTTACCAAACCAGGCTGTTTTGCTYGGAGTCTGTCACACAAGGAGAAAAACTCTTGACTACTCAAGAATCATCTACAGTGAATGTCAGACACGTGAGACTACAAACAATTATCTCATATCTCTCTATTAAACATTGGGAGTGAAAGTCTGTATCCCTGGTTCCATGCCTGAGGTGTTTTAGTTTTCTGAAATTCTTTTCCCAGGGAATTTTCTGTAAACAGRAGAAGTGTTTTTACAGCTCTACTATGTTACTCATTCCTTTACCTAGGAGGGACTTCTTCTTAATGTCCCTGTGGTCTGACCAATGTGATTGAAGAAATTTGCCTTTGTTTCACCAATCAAATTGGTCTGTGTAAAATAGTATAAAAAAGYGACACATCCCAAAACCAAAAAAGTCATTTTCAGCCTTCTGAATCTCAAGTCTGTGACATTATAGTGTAAAACAATGTCAAAAGTCTAAGGAAGGAGACCTCTTACAGAAATGCATAAAGAAAATAATTGCAAACAAGTATTTAATTTTATATTTGGAAAAAGAATAATCTGTTGAACTGCTTGTAGTGGAGATAGACATGTATCTTGGTAACAAAAGATGCTTGCACGTTAGTATACAAAGGAATCCCTGCAGTTACCTTGTCATTCTTCTAGCCATTCTGTCCAGAGATTTCAGAAACAAAAATAATGTGGCATGGTACATGGAGAACAAATGCTTGCAGTCTGCACATAAGCACAGATGGAAAAAAATACTGTCAAGTYTGGAAATTATCTTTTTTTTTAGTTAGTGAGGATATTTTCTTTATTTATTCARGATAGTTAATAATTATTTTTCTTTAAGAAATAACTAGATCAATTGAAATTCTAAAAGGGGAGAAGTATACTACAGTTCACATTGTGAACACCAGAAGACAGTGGAAAAGGAATTTCCTAGATTCCACATTACAGGACWTTACAGACACAGATGAGAAGAATTGCAAAGAATACAGGTGGGAGCCTGAACTTCATGGAGGGAGACCTAGAAATGACCTGAAAATGAGAAAGCGAGAGGCAGATCACCAGGGGAGCAGACTGCACTKCCTGAGGACCAGAGGTGACTGAGAAGATATTTCTGATACTCATTATCTGGGTCAATTAAAAAAAAAAAGCCACAAGCAAGAATTTGCCTTCAGTGATATAATGAGCAAAAGGCAAATTTCCAGTTACTTATTTTCAAGTATTTTTGGTGTATACTCAAATAAAATCTGGTTCAGTATTGTTTTGAGGTGGGTGTATTTAAAACAGTTTCTGATTTTTGGTGGATGACGAGGTCTAGAAACTTCTGTCTCAAAGCTATCCTGCTGACTCAGAGTCGTATGAAAACAAATGAGGGTTTTTTTCCTCTACTCATAGCAATCTGGAAGATATTRATGATGGCATATGGTCCATTGTTCAGCACCATGACAGATTTTTTCCAGATTATGACTTTGCATCAAAGCATGACTTACATGCTGAGTATAGTAGTTGTTATTGATTCATTAATYTGTATGGGTCTGACAGTATCTAGTGCTTTTTGTAACTGTTCAGAACATCCAGAAATATAATAGCCTTGCATAAAACTGTTTATTTCCCTTTGTTCTGATTTCCAAAAGCACAAGGTAACAATTTCAATGTCTGACTCAAAAGAACTAAATCAATGTTAATAAAAATATTATCCTTTATATCCTTTTTTTCTCCCCCCTCSCCGATTAGGTCTTACATGAAAGACCTCACGACTCATGCCTGAAAACTCTCTTGAAAATCTGAATTAATTGTCATTCCTGCAATACTCATCTGCACATAAGGAGAGACTAGAACTTGTGTCTCTGTCACTTTTATTTTTTCAACAAAATTTCCTATTCCAGMAATTTTGGATTTTTTGGGAAAAAAAACCCAAAACAGCAAGATTGACCAGTGAGAAGGTATGAAGAAATATCATAAAAATATATTCCTAAAGAATGAGAGAAGTTTTAGAGAAATTTTATGTCAGTGTTTCTGCAGTTGTGAGAACAATCATGCAGAGTAGTACATGTTTYTACTTACAGGGGATAGCAACAAGTATTCTAGGATTGGCAAAACATGATTATTTCATTTTACAGATTAAAAAAAATTGGTTTTCACTCCTTTTTTTTGTCTAATATCTGAGAATTTCCCTCCAGAAAGCCACTGGGTGTCACACATTTATGTCAAGGTTTCTTCTAGAAGACAGATATCCTAATTCCATCTGCTTCGCAGAAAAGTTGGAGACGAAATACAAAAGCCACCAAACTTCAATATATGATTGCACATGATARTTTTTATAGTTACAATTTTGGCAAGTCTTTTTATTTTCATTTAGGCATTCCACAAGGATTGAAATTAATGATGTGAACATTAAAGTCTTTGAAACAAATGTGTCTGGAAGCAGATGTATTACTGATGAGTACAAATAAAACTATTTTTCATAGGTCTTCCCATCTGGAGAAGACAATTATTGCRTGTTCTATATTATATCAACATCTACCATAGGCAGAATTTGCAACAAGATAGAGACAATATTAGCTCTCAACATTTCTTTGAGTTTTAGTGCATTATGATTTAAGAACCAGTTATATCCCAATCCGGAAAATCGCTGCAGTTATATTACAGCTGCAGAGAGTTACATTGAAATCTATGAACGCCATAAAAATCACTTTCAAAACTGTCTTTAATTTCTATCTCTGGACTTGTGAAATTCAAATAACAGTTCAGAATATAAAGAAGCTGYATTTTCTAAACACCTGAGTAGTTTATCTTGTACATGTCACTGAGCCACAACAGACTCAGTAAAAGCATTTTACTCTAACAGGAAGAGCAGACCAAACTGAGRTACTGCAGAGGATTAAACAGAGAAGGCTTACTGTTCCTTAGTTTCATGCCCACTGAAAAGCAGACCAGTTATAAAGTTCAGTATCGCCAGGATTTGTAAATTCCTCTTCGTTATAAAATAGCCTTTGGTTTGGTTTGAATTTTTTAATGATTTTTTTTCTTTAAATTTCTTGAAAAAACATAGAAGAAAGATTTCTTGTTATCTGAACTAACTTCTTGTGGAGATATTGTCACATTGATGTCAAATTATTKGAGATGGGCTGTTAAACATTGCTGAATTATGTTTTCTAACTCAGATCAGTGAACTGGATACTCAGGTGTTTTAAATTCATGCTGTTTTAGTAAAGCTAATGATCCAATGCCTATTTGAAACAGTTAAGAAAACTTCCTGAATTTTGTATCCTTCTTCCCTCAAAACCCATTTATAAGCTTCCCCTCAGTCACCTCAGGGTTTGGATCCATGTGTTTCCAGGATTTAAAGGACAGCTCTGATATAAGCCCATTTCTTTTCCTCAGTTGCTGACAAACTGYCTAACCCATGAGACAAATCCATGTGATAAATTAGATATCCAATGTAGAAAGATATACAATGTAAAATTACAGAGAGACAAAGACATGCTGAGACAAGTATTGTTAGTAGCTCTGGATTCAAGGTGGGAAACATCAACATGAAAAGGCATAAAATCCTAAGGAAAAAAAAGAAGGAGTCTAATGAGGATTTGTAAGACCATCAGGTTGAGTTGATGTTTCACTGTTGATGGGGGATGAGAAGATGGCTGAGAAATAATTGTAGAAACCTATGGAAGTGAACTGTTTTTTCCAAAAGAAAGGCCAACCAAACTCTCTGGGATGGTGACCACATGGAGCTCATTAAATCCCAGCTACCATATCTTTGTGTTGYGCTATCTGTAGCTGCTATGTACTTTTAAATGGAATGTGTCCTGCTGGCAGGTTCTCCTTACATAAAGCTGGAGATTTCCAAWTAAATTCTCTTAAAAGAATAACAGCAAAAGATTTTAATATCTTGGGAAACTATTCAATTCTGGGTAATTTGGGAATCA
>QVAJ01000143.1:1410929-1496714 GCA_003546035.1 Mixornis gularis
TTCCTTCCTTCCTTTCCTTCCTTCCTTTCCTTCCTTCCTTTCCTTCCTTCCTTTCCTTCCTTCCTTCCTTTCCTTCCTTCCTTCCTTCCCTTCCTTCCTTCCTTTCCTTCCTTCCTTCTTTCTTTCCTTTCCTTCCTTCCTTCCTTTCCTTCCTTCCTTCCTTCCTTTCCTTCCTTCCTTTCCTTTCTTTCCTTTCTTTCCTTTCTTTCCTTTCTTTCTCTTTTTTGTAGAAAGCCATATTATCAATGTGGTGTTAATTCTTCATTTATTTCAGTGGGATTACATAGTAGTTAGTGTATTGTAAAATGCTTGTTTTGTGATTTTCCCACATTTTATACGTCCTTGATATCTTTTTCTTCATCATCCCAAGCAAAGGCTCTGCATCAWGTATTTAATTGTTTGGTGTTTGGGTTTATATTGTGTGATGGCTCAGTCAATAGGAAATTATTTCTAGTTCTTTACTGGTGTTTTGTATGTGAAGTACATTTAGGCTTCACACCTTCAAATTCAGAATGCAGTCAGAAGCCAAGGTCATTCTGACTATTATAAAGCGCATTGCTTCGTTAATGGATTAACTCTCCTTTTCTTTTTGCCAGTGCTCCAAAATTGAGATAGAATAGATCTTTATTTCTAGGGGAAATAAAGAGCTAACCAAAAAATTCCTGATAAAGAAATAGCAGTGCGGTCTTACAACAATGAGCATGTTGAAACAGTGCACTGAAGGATACAGAGTAAAAGAACTGTGGGTTTACTAATTTCTGTTAATATTTCCCAGTTAATAGTTTAACTCTGCATTTAATGAACCTGAAGAGTCACTRTAAAGATTCCAGAGATGAGGGGCAAACGTTACTTTATTAGAAAACCTATCCTAAATTTTATTCACAGATCAGAAAGTGTAGATTAAAAAAATTACATTTCTTTTTAAAATATAAAGAAGTAATAGAACCCATTATCTTTTCCACAACCAGCAAAAAGCTACTTAATTAAAAGCAATGARAAGATCATGAGAAGAGGAACACTATAGCTAACAAATGAGACTAATAAACTAATAGTCTATTGAAACTRCCCCTTTCTGAACATAAACAAATTTCCCTTTTAAAAATTATTATTTATTTAATTGCATTTTATTCTGTTTCATTTTAYTTTATTAAGTCACAGCCTTTTCTCTCATGAAAGAGGTGGAAAACATGCAGCTGGAGGGAAACTATTTCATTTGGCTTTGGTTTCCTTTGTAGGCTGTAACCTCCTAGGTTATAGTGTTTGAGTTAAGACTTAAATTGGAGAAGACAYATCAGAAAATTTCATATATAGCTTCAGGACAGCTTCTATCCCAACTACTTCTTCTTGAGATCTGTTCAGTTTGGAAAGTACTTACTTTGTGGACACCAGGCAAAATGTTCTTGGATAACGATCTAACTAGTATACTTGGAAATGAGGAGCATTGAAACCTGTTCTAAATTTTCTGTGGTGGTCTCACAGTTCATTCAGACGTGTTCCTTTCATTTTTGCCAAAGTTTGCTCCTCTGCCGTTCCTTTGTCCTCTTCTCCATGGCATGTAGTGTCCTTCTGATAAAGCATACAAGCCTCCAGTTTTCTCCATCAAGTTGAAATCTCCACTATCACTTTCCAGGACTCATCTACTTTCCCACTTTTTTCAACCACTCCCAAAATTTCCATTCCATCTTTTTTCTCTCCCACTGTAGATATTTCAGTAATGTATTACTATTCCTGAAGTCTAATTCCTTCCTTTCCCTTTGCTTAATCAAATAATGTCTTTCCTTTCATGCTGCACAGGTTTGTGCCCAAGATTCTCCTTAAACCATGTTTTGAGCATCTAATGGAGAAATCATATTTACTCGCCCGTTGTTTGTGATTACACTTACCTGGTAAGTGTACTGGATGATCATGTTTATCCATAAAGGGCAAAGTGTGTATGGGAGAAAGTCAATTTGACAAATTGCCTCTATTCACTTCCACTCTGTCTCGTGCTACACTCCTGTCCTATATTGATTCTCTGCTCCCAAGTCAATTTCTTCACATGCTTCTTACACTCTAGTGGTTTTATGCCACATCTCTCTGCCCAGAGGTCTCGCTGCCTCACAGTMATTCTTTCAAATATTAAGACCTTTTAAAAAAATGCAGAGATGAAACAGTAGACAAACAAGGCACAACAAGATCTGTCAGAACAGGYTATCATAAGCAGGTAGTGAACTTTTAAGTGCCATTCTGGCTAATGACTCAATTTCTTTGTTTTGGCTCATATACTGAATACTCCCATTACTAATACTCCCATCAAAGTATAGACAAGAACAGCAAACCCTTCTGATGTGAAATTGATAGGATGGATATTCTTCTGGATGGAAGCAATATTAGCAGCTTTTGAAAGAGATCATGAGCATGTAGATAGCCAAAAGAATGGGCTTGGATTTTTCTGAAGTTTTAACAAGATGTTCACCTTCAGCAGAGGCTTCTAAAAACCTGAATGACTGAAGGAAGGTATTTTGTAGGTCAGTGAGTGGCTAAAAATGTCAGAAATAAGGAATAGATGTTTATGTCCAATTTTCACAGCAGGCGAAACCTTCTGGTAGGATACCCTAGGCTCTGGAACATAGGGCATTTAACAGGTATTATAGAATCCTCAGTCAATAGTCTGAAAAAGGGGACAAATAATGATGTGATACATTTTACAGACAATATAAATGTAGATATTTTTCTACTAACCATAGGGGGGAATTTTTAGGAAGTATTTTCCACTGTCAAAAGTTGTTTTAATTTGGGCAAACTGCGAAGAGGTTTACTGAAAAAATGAACCTGACAAGAACAGTCAGTTCTTTGGATAAGCATAAACCAACCTTAACTTCTATGTGGGTTTGAAGAATGAATTGTGCCTGACACTGGTACAGTAAACTCCAAGATTAAGGATAAATATATTCTTCTCAAACAGCTTGCACAAAAAAGAGCACTTGAAAATGTACTGGAATTGGGTTTAAAAAAAATGTCAAGAATGATACAATATCATTCAATGCCCTCTCTCTACCATCCACCTTTGGTTTCAACTTTCTTTAAGATTCTCCCCATATTTTTTTCTTAAAAACTATTAAATTACTATGATTTCTTACTATTCATAAATCCTAAAATGTACAACAAAACTCATAGTTAGATTCACTTTGTTAAAAAATGTCAAAGGCAGCTTTCTGAAGAGCTACGCATTGCCTAAGCAGCTCTGCTTAGAGTTTCAATCGTTATTCTCTGAATGCCTACATGTTAACATTGTGACTGTGATTTAAAGAAAGACAGACCAGCGTTGCCATGTCTCACATAGCTGCCTATTTCAGCTAGCTCAAAGGCAAACAGAGAATTTCTTACATGGCACAACACTGTGCTAAATAAAAATGTTTACAGAATATTGCAGTCAAATTGAAAAATTAAATAGAAAATGACTGGGTATGACTGAAAACGAAATAATTAAGATGCTTGAGATTAGGTGGAAGTTAAAGCTTATTGTCTGTATCATCTGGGTTTTGGTGTGTTTTGGTTCAATTAAATGGTACTAAKGGAAAAGAGGACTTCAATGATATAAGTACTTAGAAATATCCCTTTGCCTGAATGCAGAAAACGCCAACTGGAGTGGCCCCCACCCTCTCCACTGGAGAGGAATTTTTGTTGGCTGACACTGGACATGGGATCAGATGGCAGGTTATGAGCAGAAGATTACAGGTCCCTAGAATTGAGTGACAGGTTTTATTCCCAGTGCCGCTGTAGTTACAGAGAGTTTTCGAAGTTCACTAAGCAGAAGTCACATAACTTGTGACCTAATCTTGCCAATTAGGAAAGAAAACCTTTAAGGGTAGTAACTTTGGCTAGAAAAATACAGACTTCCAGGGCTAATGAGGATCGTATTGTATAAATTGACAGCATTGCCTTATTTTGCTTCTAAAAGAATAAATATATGGTATGTCTTGTTCCCATTTTTTGTTATGAGACATTTCAGCAATATAACATACAAGCTTATGATAACAGGTGAAGGAAAAAGCAAAGTTCTTCATTGAGCAGAGAGTCTTCCTGATGTCTGTCAATGCTCTATAGCTACAGTTACCCACAAAAGCAGTGTCTGTATCACACAAATTCTTTATACAATCAGTTAAAAAAAAAATAAAAAAAGAAAAGAAAAGAAAAAACAAAAAGAAAAAGGGAGAGGCAGCTCCATTGTTTTTATGAAAGACAAGGAAAATCAGGTGTATACTGTTTTACTGACAGGTCAGTAGCATGTTAAACAGCTGGAAGGGTATCTTCATWTACAGAAATCTATATAATTAGTGATAAAAAATAATCAGAGTAACAATTAAAGTTTATATAATGTTAGCTGTTCATTTTGCAGATTTATAATGTGCATTTAAAAGAAGATATTTGTTAAATATGAATGAATCTTTAACAAAAACTCAATTTCATGTATGATTATATGAGAAATTATATGTTGTCTTCAGAATTTGTACCATTAACTTTAAAGAAAAGATCTCTAGTGTAAGCCAAGATGTAATCAAAGTAACCTGAACCCCTGCATATTCTTCATAAATAAATTGTTACCTACCTTCAAGTTCTATGTAATTTTCAGAATTTTCCCGGTAGCATCTCAGTGTTTATCTTAACTGAAAGTATAGTTATCAATGAACTGTCTTCATTGAAAAATTGCCTTCAGTGTTCTGTCTTCACTTTTAGTGATCCATAACACTTCCAATATATTGATTTAGAAATAAAGGTATAATCCAAATTGCAAGCAAAGGTGATGAAATCAAAGTTAAGAAGATAAAGACTCAGCTAAGAAAAGTTTATTAAATTGACTCAATAAATATATTATTACATCATTTTAAGATATAAACACTATATTTGAAGGCAACAAAAAAAMCCCACCCTGGCAATCTCTAGGAAGAAAAAGAAAAAAAAAAAGGAAAACCATAAACGGGCAAGACTAAATATCAAATAAGACCTATAAGAATTCAGAGGAAAACTGACAACTGTTTTCCTAGATTATAATGCAATACTTATAGGAATAAATTTGTTATACTAAAGGGAACAAACAAACAAGCAAAAAAAAAAATAGAGGGAAAAGGAAGAGAAAGGCAGGGCAGCAAAATGGTTCAGAGGCTAAGATTTTTCATACTTCACTTTAATGCAATAAAAAATTACTAAAACAAATTACTTGGACAGTTCAGGCTGTCACAAGATGGAAAAAGCAGACAGCAGCACAGATGCAGAAAACTGAGCACCAAATTAACATTGCAGAGGAATCAGTAAAATGCCGACAAGCCTTTCTCGGAATTTTACAGAAGAAAATGAGAAGTGGCAAAGTAGAATGATGGATTAATCTTAACACCACTAGAGAAGTTTAATGTACAMCCCAAATTCCAGAGAGCAGAGCGTGGAAAACAGGAAGTATGTAAAACTGAGAAGCCCCTACATTTGTCTAAAATTAGTGAATACAAGAATAATGGATCGATTAGCCAGAAAAAATAATTGTTATTTACACAAACAAAGCAACAATACCTGAGCAGGTGATTCACCWTTGTTGAAGCCTGCAGAAAATTCTTGAGATTCCTTGAATAGCTGAATATGTGGATTCTTTGCTCATACTAAATGGGTGAAAAAAATTAAGCAATTCACCCTGTGCAACATCTGCCTCATGAAGTGCTGCAATTATTACTCCCATGCATGTTTAAACCCTTAGCTACTCTCACATTTTTATTCTGCCTGTTCTGTCAGGATTATTATTTCTCTTGTTAAATCTCACACTGAGAATGTTTTATAGTTTGCTTATTATCCTTCTTTTGTTTTTTCTTCTTTTTCCTTCAAATGACAAAAAATTAGTCTACCCTTTTCACTATAATCACATCTTCTACCTACTGATATTGTTGACATATAACAGTGTTTATTTTATTTGGTTGTTTGTAAACTTCTCACAATTCCTTATTAGATTTTGGTTTTGTTTTGATTTGGTTTTTTTCCCTGGCCCTATAATCTGTCACAGTATTTTATTTTCAGAAGTATTTATCTATCTATCTTACTTTTCAGTAATAAGATCCCAGAGCTCACATCTATATGAAAAATAACAGATATAATGACCTGAAATGTAGACTTAAAACACATCCTTCTCACTGAGGAATTCCTGCAGAAGAGAAGCCAGTATTTCTATGTACTGTCAGCTTAGCTTTATATTAGACAGAAGTAAATGTTATAACATTTTAATAATAATTTTCCTGACTCCTTCAAATAAGAAGAAACCTTTCTCTCTATTTTTTGCCATTGTCTCAATTTGCACTAAATGCAATTGTTCACCATTATGAATTTTTTTCTTTAAACATGACAAGCTGCTGTCTAAGAGCTCTCTAAGACATGGCCACTGCCAATATCCTTCATGTCAGCTTGTTCTCTCTCCACCCACGTCTCCAGTTCCTTCTTGAAGTTCATGAGAGATTGCTTCCAGGTATTCAAACTGCGTATAGAAATACATTCAAATCTGCTTGATGACCAAATCTATTTTTCATATTTCTTGGTTTATCATTATCAATTTTCAGCACAATATTTCCTATTACTAACTYAATTTCTCTGACCATCTTTATAACTCCCTTCAGTTCAGTTCTTTCAGTATTAAGTCAAATCAAGGTATTTCTCCCTCAGTTATATTACTAAGTCCTGTAGATGACTAATATTTTTTAACTTTAATTCTATATTGACATCATATCCAGCAGAAATTTTACTCTGTGTTCATATTAGACTTTTTGAATACAAATATAATATTGCATCAGCATAAAGATTTGAAGAAGTACTTATAGCATAGAGATATTACACTATAATAAACTTTTTTGTATTCTGTACCCTGTAGTACATGAAAGTTATTTCCTAAAATCTGTAAAAATTTAAAGGTATAAATGAAGCTTATTCCAAAATAAGTGTATTATATTACTGACCTTTTTAATTAAAAGAGATGATTTTTCTCTCATTATAGTCTCATCATAAATGGCAATATTTACGTGCTAAGTATTATATTTTGTAAGATATAATAACATAGGATGTACCACACTGTCCCTTATGTTTTATTTTCCAAATGGGATATGTGACTTTTTGTGTTTTGTTGTGATGTTTTAATTCTCCATACGAAGCAATTTTGTACAGTGTCTAAGTTAATTGTGCATTCTTTAGTAATTCACCACTACAATATTTCATGCTTTATTGCTTTGAGTTTGCTTCCTGAATCTTTTCAAAATTTGCGTCTCCAGATATTTTATGTGGCTGAAAATTGCTTACTTGGACTATGGTACTTCCTGTCCATTTAATATCATACAATTAGAGAAAGGAAGGGGGTAGGACTGTGTGGAAAATAGAAGTCTTTAGAGAAGAGCAGTGCATACTGAATTAAAGGCTACCTGATGACTGGGAAAAAGAGAGACAGGAATATGGTGGTGAAGAAGAAGGGGAAACACAAAAACCAGCTCAGTCTTCACAGCTCCAGGAACTGGAGATGCAAGGATAGAGAGCAGAGTGGGGAGACTAGGATTGCTGCACTGGTTTCACAAACCCATTGCAACTTCAGTAAATAGCTTAATCAAACCAGCCTTGATTTCTTGTTTATCCAGCTCAGTGTTACAATGGAGTTTTWAAATTATTATTTAAAAATACTATTTTTGTTTTTTACTCATTATCACATTGTTTTTTATCCTGTCATGAAACTCACCGAGTAGCAATAGCACTGCCTGGATACAGGTTTTCTTACAAGTCAAATAGGAAAATTTCTTAAACAATATTACCAAAGGCTGTGCTATACTTTTGGTTTTATCATGCTTTTCATCACAGAATGATTAAAGRTCCTTATTCTTGGCTTTTAAATATTCAAATCATTATGTATTTTTGGTCACTTTACCAAAAATGTGACTATTTAATCATATGACCATTTCTTATTTTTCTAAATTTATTTGCTAGCTTTAAAAATAATTGTTTTTTATATATTTTTATTACAGAATCATCARTAAGAGGACACTTGGTCACTGTTCTTCAGATTCTCTAAACTGTGAGAGCCAACAGCCTACTAGGTTAACTTCCAAAGTCATAAGAGCTCACAGTTCATCTCATGTGCTGAAATCATTACTCTCAGATACTGTCCCTGCAGCAYTGATTAAAAAAATAATAACAAGAAATCAAATGAGAAGTGAAGTCAATGCTTGTTAATTCATTGAACTCTTCGACTGAGTAAGAAGGTTGATTGCAGTTGAAATACATTAAAATCTTCTGCAGTACTTGGTGCCAATTCTCCTCACATTGTGAAGGAAAAAAAACCACAAACCCTACTTACTAACAAATTGTCAAGTAAAGAGAAATTAACTGACATAATAAGAGAGAAATTGTATTTGATGCCAAACTGTAACTTGGCCCACGCTATGGGAAAAGATAAAGAAAGTACCTCCTCACATCTGGCACACCAGCAGGTAGGTGTAGTTTGAAAATGCTAGTAGGGAATAAAGCTGCAGCAGAAAAAGCAGTGGCAGAGCATACTAACAGACTCTCAGGTTTCAGTGTCAGTCTGGTGTATGGATGCAGGCACAGCATTTGAGAGTGCTTTGAGAGATCAYGAACACAACTCATTTCTCTGCTAAAACAGAGCCAGGAGACAAAGAGCAGAYCGTATGAGTCTATGATTGGTGCAGGACCAGAACAGGGTGAGCTGACAGGTCACCCAAAAGTTGCAGGCAGACTCTTAGAATCTAAAGCTGTACATATCATGCTCATATCTTTCTGTTCTAAATAATAAAAAGCCTCATGAAACTTCTGTTCATTTCTGCTGGTACACTGCCATTGTGTGAAAAGCCTTGGAGACAGATAGAAATTAGCTGTTTCAACATATTATCTTCATCACCTGTTACCTTCAAATATTTGGCTAGGAATGGATAAAGGTTCATACAAAATAGTGGGAAAGAGAAGACTTATGCATCATCCTCAGAAAGGATAACAAGAAATAACTTTGGTCCTGGTAATTGCTGTGCTTAGAAAAAAATATGCCCATACAGAAAATAAGCATTTGCCMTAGTGCTCACATTTATAAAGTTTTATCAGCGTGCCTAAATTCACAGAGCTGCTTTGGAGGGCAGTGCCTTTACAAATATACTGTATACAATTCCAAAATGCCTTCATTGAATTTGCACTGCTACTGTTTTGATATGTATACCAAGAAAGGGATTGAGATAAACATATTTGACTTGTCTAAACATAGCATAAAAATGGCAACTGCACAAAAAAGAGATGTCCAACCCAATGGTAGCATAGAGCAAAAGACACTCAGTCAGCTCAGTTATGTTCAGTTTTCAAAGCAAGGACCACAAAGGGCCTGAGAACAAAATGAGTAAAAAAAAAAATTCAGCAGCTCATATTCATCATCTTGTCAGTACTTCCAGACACCAGAGGAGAAGCCATACATGCCTCTCAAGAACACAGCAATAGCAACTGGAACTTTAAAGGAGCCAAAAATAATATCAAGAAAATAAAAACTTTCTAAAAAACTTTTTTTTTTTTATTTTAGCCAGAAGGCCAGAGCTGCAAGAATGTCACGATTTAACCCTCATTGGCAGCTCAGATCCTCACAGCTGCTAACTCGTTCCCCTACAGCTGGATGTGGGGGAGAATCGGAAGAATAAAAGTAACAAGACTCATGGGCTGAGATAAAGACAGCTTAATAGGTTAAGTAAAAGCAAAGCAAAACAAGGAATTCATTTACCACTTCCCACAGGCAGGCACATGTTCAACTATCTACAGGAAAACAGGGCTTCAATAACAGTGAAAATAAAGGTCATCACTTCAGATGTCCCAACTTCCTCCTTCTCTCCCCTGCTTTTGATGCTGAGCCTTATGTCATATGGTATATGGTACATGGCATATGGCATATGGTATATGGTACATGGCATATGGTACATGGCATATGGCATATGACATATGGTATATGTATATGGTATATGGTATATGGTATATGGTATATGGTATATGGTATATGGTATATGGTATATGGTATATGGTATATGGTATATGGTATATGGTATATGGTATATGGTATATGGTATATGGTATATGGTATATGGTATATGGTATATGGTATATGGTATATGGTGTATGGTATGGGACATTCCTGGAGTCAGTTGGGCTCAGATGTTCTGGCTGTGTTCCCCCCCAGCTCCTTGTAAACCCCCAGACTCCTCACTGAGGAGGTAAGAGGCAGAAAAGGCCTTGACTCTGAACGAGTCCTGCTTTGCAGCAACTACATACTCCCTTTGTTATCAACATTCTTTCCAGCACAAATCCAAAATATCAGCTACTATGAAGACAATTAACTCTATCCTAGAAAAAAAAAAAGGTCAATGGGTGGGGATAAAAATGAAGTCTGGTAAGCCAATGTCGCACGAAAGACAAAATACAGACTACACAGCAAAAGATAATAAAGATACTCAGTATCATTTAAAGAGGTTGAAACAAAGATTTTTTTTAGAAAGTGCAGGTTATAGACTGTATTTATATGAATGACAGTTCATATATATATTTACATCAGTACAATCACTACAGAAAGAGAATACTGTGTTCCATCAAATATGCTGCTGTTTGCTGGGATAATTGCGTCACCGATCCTTACTTTATATCTTYAAGGATCTCCATGTGTTTCATCCTGGAGACAGGAGAGCAATTTCATCATTCTCATCTTATTACATCTTTCATAGCAACATCTGGATACTAACAACCTTATTTAAGCTAGAACCCTTAACATCATATTGGAACTTGCACTGTTTCTCTTTCTTCATTAAATATTTATTTTCAGAATACATCTAATGAGCCAAAATAAATTAGTATAAAAATACAATTGCCATGGTTTTTTTTAGAAAATATAAAAAGAGAACAAAAATGTTGTGATATGCTTTGATCGGGTGATAGAACAACTTGATAAAAGCAATTACACACTTCAAGTAAATCAAAGTTTTTGACATGATGCTATGTAATATCGTATTCTGAGAAGGCATGCAGTATATATAATCAGTTGRTCATATGCTTATTTTGTATTTAGAGACAGAAAATGCAGATAAAAGTCAAAAAATCATTGGTAGAATCCAAGAGATTTGGGAGCACTGAAAAATCTTCAGAATATGATACTAGTCAGTGTTTTAATCAGTAATAAAATTGTGTGTATCTAGATGACCAAGTAAGATCTTTGCTAGTATGTTGTGCAGCTCAATGGAAGCATTAAACAATGAGAAGAAGGTRTTTTTACAAAGTATTCCAGATCCCAGGTACAAGGTCATAACTGAGCAAAATACATTTCAGTGCAGCACCAAGACTGTAAGTTGTTACATGTGGGAAATATTTCAGGCTTCAGAAGCAGAATGAAAAAATATTTCCTGGAAAGAAGCAACTTGAGAAAAAATGTTAACAGGAAGAACAGGGTCAGCGTGGAAACTCAGTATAAAGTTCAGTGAATGTTGTCACTGACTTTCTAAAGAAATATCAGGAAGGGAGCCAGATGACAGCTGTATGCAACATTTGTATGAATTTGAGGATTTCTTCATCCAGTTTGAAGTCTGCAATTCATGGAAGTTATGACTTTAATGAAGACAATACAGAGAACTCAAAAAATGACCCAGATGTACCTAAACTAATCCCTGAAGTGGGATGCTTATGGAATCCAATCTACTAGTTTRTTGAAGAGAAAAAGAAGTTACTTGATCATGCTACATATAGACTTAACCATAGAAATTATACTTGACAGGAAAAGGTGTATAATCTTGCAGAAGAAGGCATAAAACATGCACTGCATGGGAACTAAAGTTAGACTTATTCAGCCTTGAAATAAGATGCAGTAAAATGCATTGGTGAAGCTAATTAACTATTTGAGCAACTTACCAGAAGCAGCCCATGGACTTAATATTGTTTGGAGTCTTTAAAAACTGATTAGACAGTTCTCTGAGAAACATATTTTAATCCAGCTCCTGGAAGAAATTCTGCAGCTTATAGAGGCAGAGCATAGGGCCAGATGGTCCCTTCAAAAGGGAATGCTGGTCCCTTCTGTTCTCAGTGTCCTTGAGCGAGAAAAATGTATCTTTTATTGCTGCCTTTTTCAGAGAAGCACTCYGAGTAAGCATTTCTGGGATTAGTGAGCTGGAGGATACTCCCATGGCGGAGCTGYGTTTCCAGTCTCATGCAGTGTGTAAACAGCAGGCAATAATGTTGTCTGGATGCTCCCAGAAGACCATGCTTCACCTCCAGAACCTACATTTTGGGGGATGATGAAAAAAAAGAAAAAGAAAGACGATTTTGTTGCTAAGTCAAGACCTATGTTGGGAGGAAAACGAACAACTTCCATTTAAAAAATTAAACCACAATCTTTTAGATTGGCAGATATTTTATTTAGAACACATCAAGTCTTTGCATTGTGGAAATCTAACAAAATCTTTTTAACAAAACCTTTTTTTGATGGGTTGTGTCTATATGTGTTTCAATTTCCAGATAGTTGTATTTGCAATTTATACTATACCAAAAAGCTCTCAGCAAATATAGAGGTTGCAAAACTTAACTAAGCAATGCCCCAACAATCTATTGACTATTCTTTCAATTATTAATTAATATTAATTGAGATATTTGATTTTCTGCTAAATCCTACATTCAAATTCCTTTTTTCTTTTTTTTTTTATTATTGAATTGCCATGAGCTAAAAGGACCTCCTGCAGTGCTTCTCCCAGGATTGTGTGTGCTTTTTATCAGACTTTGTTCATCAGTACTGGCAGCATGTTAATTAACTCAGCTGTGAATGACCCCCTGCTATTTTACTGGGTTTTCTATTGTAAAATAAAAGAAGGACCAGAAGAATGGAGAAAACACTGCTTTTGTAGCCAACAGAGAATGGGAAAGTTCTTCTCYCATGATATTCTTTTCAGTGATGGCCTCTCTGTGGGTAGCTCCCACACAGTAATTTTTTTAATGTCAAGCAGTGGTATCAGTTGGAAGAGGATAATATAAAGCARTATCACTTCATACAGACATAAAACCTCCTAAATATTGGAAAGCAACCCACTGGTCTGTGATTACTTTCTTTTCTGTACTCCTCAAGTGAAAATTCCTCTCTGAAGAAGCCTGAGGAACAACTGTTAATGGAAGGGTAGTAGAAACTCTGTTTCTACACACTCTCACCTTTCAACTATTATACTGCTGAATTTGCCCATGTTGCTACACTGATCCATTGTTCAAAATGGAATCAAAACCTTGTAATTGTGGAGTAAGAATACACACAGGAAGACCACCATCCTGGCAATGTCTAGGGAAAAAAATTTAAAAATCCAAGGAAGCTTTTTTAGAAGATATTGGAATGCATCTTCCACTCTGCAATGCATATCATCCCATGTGGTGAATTCTTTCACATGTTAGTGAATTTTAAGCACTATCATCATAATGTCTTACATTCTGTGATGCTGCATTTTTCTCATTATTCTACTGAAAACCCTCCTGAGCTCTTCTAAGTGATCTTGGGTTTTTGTTATTTTTATTTTTTTTTCATTTTGTCAGTACATGTTTATAAACATGCACCATTTTTTGAGATGCTCTTGTAACTCCCGGTTGAAAACCTTGTGAATCSACATGTTTTTCATACTATGACAAGTTAAAATATCTGTGATACAAAGATACCAATATAAGCTGATATGGACAAGAACTAGAGAAACTTTGGTCAAGAGAAACTGTATTTCTGTTTYTTTATTTTGGCATGAATTGATACTCTTGAAAGATCTTACAGTCCACATGGAAAATTTTAGTACCTGTTTCACCTCCTGGTTTGAATCACTCAAGGAAGAATTTCACCTACAAACCCAATTCATCTCTCATTTACTCTAATTTTAAACTGTTACAGAAATGTTCTTGGCAGTGCTAGTAGTTCATCCTAAAGGGATATGAAGTAATTTCTTTTGGGTCATACCCTCACCCCCCTCCAGTCTTGGGGAGTACAAAAGCAGTTCAGCTCACTTGTTTTTCCATTCACAAGTCTCTCACACAGCAAAAAATAACAAAAAGAAGCTGTATGTGAAGAGTAGCAACTAATTCTCACATTGCTATTCTGAAAACCTGCTAATTGCCTCACAAAGCTCAGTTGTCTCACTTCAGTTTTCAGTGAAGACTTGACAAAAGATAACAGGTTTCAGTAAAATAATTGTATTATATTAATTRGGATACTAAGACCAATTAAACTCTGCTTTTGCATTTTTTCAGCAGTAAAAGACAAAGAAAATCAGTATCATAGATCATACTTGGGGAGTAGAGAGAATGGATTATGTTTTTTAATGTAATTATTTAGAGTCCATTGTACAATGGGAAGCTGCAAATATTTAAAGAACACAAATGTCTCTGAACACTATCAAAGAAGGATCGGCCCATAAGATCAGCCACCACAACAGGAACTTGGCATAAGCACTGTAAGGCAAACAGGAAGGTGTCAATTCCAGGGCTAGTGGAGGTGAAGGTTTGGAATTAGCAAACCGGACAAWAATTCCACTGTACAGACTACGGGAAGGGAAACAACTACTTACACCCATGCCAGCCCAAGTGGTGGGAACATCTGGGACCATCCTGTGGATACCCAAAACTTGGACTGTATAAAGGCGGTACCTGCAGAAGACTGACTCTGGATCCCTCACCACTGARAAGACCGTGGTGAAGAAGGACCAGGATACCACAGGATCCACTGGGTGGTGATATCTTTCTACTTAATCTGTCTGTCTTTCTCTCTCTCTTTCTGCCCTCCTCTTTCCTGTTTCTTTCCATCTCTTTACCTCACATTTACTGTCAAATAAAATCCATACTATTGACTTTGGCATATGGCTTTGTTTGAATCTTAATTTGGGCAGAAGCATTTCTTAATAATCAAATCACAAGAGAAGCTTAAGGAGAATATAATCCTCTCAAGCCATTGCACAAGTATGATAGTGAAYAGTCACACCACATATAGCCTCAGTGTATCATAGATAGTACTCTATGAAGTCCAACATGAGGGGTGGTCTTCGAACCCCAACAATGTGACTTAGAGCTTGTCTATACAGCAATAGGAGAGAGAGTGCATTTGGCTGAAAAGTATTTAAAATAAGGTATGTCTCTAACTGATCAAATACAACTTGGTTAATCACAATCATCCATTAGACAATGGGTTTTTCACATATTTAAGATTTTCATATAAAGAACTTACATCAAATAARTCACATATTTTTTCTCAGTGTCTCCCCACAAACAGTTGTCAAACTAGTGGGAAATTATTTAAAGAAATAGAGACTGAAAATAATTTGTCCTGAATTTCTTTATTTTCAGCAACCAGAAAAAGCTTAATTCCTTGAAATAAGACCTTCCCCTTCTCCCTTCCTGCAAGGTTTTGATTTAGGTAAGATTCTGATTTGGCACTAAGAGTAGGACATACTTGATGAAGTTATTTTCTTTTCTGTAATCTCACTTGCTGAGCCTGATGCAGCCASTGTGCATTCAGACTACCCTAAGCCTATACAGAACAAGAATGGTACATGATCAGTTCATTCACAAAGTATGGAGGGAGAAAAGACTCATCATCTCCCTGAGACTGTTTGAATTTCTTTCTAACAAAGGCTCATTCCTCATTTGCCTGAGACTATTTGAACTTCTTTCTAGTTAACAAAGTTAAATTGCTGCTCTATAYGGCACGGACTGATGAGATACCTCTCGATCCCTCCTGAAGCAGCCGATCAATTTCACATAAAACGTTTCAGAATACCTTCTTCTGAGGGACTTGGAAAAGCYATCACTTAAGGCCTTCAGTTCCAAGGAATCAGAGAATAAATGTGCCTTCCATCACCAGCTCAGAAAAATATAACACTGTCAAATGCAAAACAGAATTTCTTTCATGTTGAAGAGAGACTGAAGACTATCACAATCTATGACTATCATGATTGGTTTCTGGTTTCGAAGAAATAAGTTCCAGTGTGCACAAATAAAGGAGAAATTTGAACAAAATTTTATCAGCCATTCAGTAAAATAATTTTTTTGACTACTACCTTTCCCCATTTTAAAAGATTTTTTAAATTTAATCTCACAGAAGAAATATTGTTTCTTTTAACTTCAGAATACTGAAGGTTTTCTTTTGCCAGTTGTCTTACTGAGAGCTTGAAGCCTAGGTCCACCCTCATAAGAAACTATTTTAAAATTATCTCAGTGGAACTGAGTTTTCTATGACCCTTAACTCCTAACTTGTAACTGTGAGAAATAACTTTCCTTTTTCAAATTAAACTTTTGGCTTGTTCTAAACAGGAATATTGAACAGAGATAATTTCATAAMTTTTAGAGTAAGTGGGCTATTGTGCATATATGAAACAATTAAATTTCTGCTGATGGTTTCTTAAAAATGTGGAAGAACTAGGAGTTTTAGGAAATTTGACATTAATTTTGTTAATTTTGGTTTATGTCAAAGGTAGCTATTACTGGTGAAGTCTAAGCATGTCTTCCTGAGAAGAGTCTTGTGTGAGCTGAAGCCAAAGGACAAATTTCACATACTGCAAAAAGAATTCCTGAGCTGAATCACATCCCTGTTTTAATGAACCATAACACTTTCAGAGAAGCATGTTTTAAAGAGGAGCCTGATGTGCAAAATATCAGTGAGATTATAAGAAGTATGTACATAGAGGGATAGGCAGGAATCATAGGCAGATACAGATATAYAGATATATAGTTCTATAGATATATAGATGATATATAGATATATGTGTATATGTCTTTATTTCCATTTTTTTCCTCTTTGACATGAAATAAGTAATTTTAAAAAATATTGCTTGGTTGGGTTTTTTGCCACGGGAAAAAGGAAAGAYCCAAGGATAGGCAATCTATGATTCCCACTACTTTACAGCATTGAGAAACAGGATATGCTGAGAATATTACAGWTATCTAACAACCTTGTTGGTATTTCCAGTCGGTATTTCTTTCAGAACCYGTGGATGTATTTCATCCAACCCATATGCATCACAGCCCTTGTGTTTGTTTGTTCACTTGCATCATACACGTGTTGCACAAACCTGCTGTAGAAATACTATAAAAGTTATGAGAACAAAGGAGAAGAAGCACTATTTTTAGACCTGCAATAATTTCACTGTGAAACTGTGTGTCATAACCAAACTGAGTGCAGTTAATAACAGAAATTTATGTGGTACAGGGCTGCCACTAATTAGGTTAGCTGTCATGAAATACAAGGGTTTTAAAATGTTTTTTATATGCGTTTGCTTAGTATCTATAAATTTTAGGATGAGTTCTTTGTTACTATGAAAGTTTTGTTTCTAGGAAGATAATCTGAATAAAATTAGGCTTTAAAAAAGGGATACTTTCTGCAATGAAACATGTAACTGGGAGTCAATGATAAATAATCTATAGTAAAGTCCTGAAGASAATATCTTCTTGATTCCTTCTGGGTTAATATTTTAATCAACAACTCAAAAGACATTAAATAGACACTGATGAAGTTTTTAGAGGGCATCAGAACAGAAGGAAAAACAATTAGCACAAAAGTCAGGTTTGAATCAGTTCATAACATGTTGGATGCATGTTTTGCTAAAGAGAAATATAGATATGCATACCTGAGTATGTAGGACAAAGACATAAGACTTTGAGAAACAGATGTCTAGGGAATAGAGGAGGCACAGGGGGATTCTGAGGTACCACAGCTGGTAAATATGAGATTCCAAGTGGATATTTTGAACAGCCAGATTAATGTGCCATTGGAATATGCAAAGAGCTAAACACTGAGTGTCTTTAAACATTACATATTTTTCTTTATTTGGTTGTACCYTGACACTCCAGAAATCCATAGTGAGTCCTGACATGCATTTTGAAAGGTTACTGAAGAATTGAAGGCTCAGAGGAGAACCAAAATACATGAAGGATTATAAAATACATTCCAGTGAAACACTCAGGTAGTTCGGTCTATTATATTATCAGAGAAATGGTTATGACTGTTATGGTCTATGAGTGCTTTACACTTGCTAATAGAGAAAAAACCGGCACTTGCTAATAAAAAGCCCTTAAATTTAGAACCTAATACATTACAGTCATATGGCAAGAAATTGCAGCTAACTTCAAAATGAAATAAGTTGCTCAGTTCTTTTAAAAGTTAACATACTTGACTACTTAAATACCTCATCAAGAGGCTCTCTTTTCAAATCAGGAAAGGAGGGTTTTTTTAAGGTAAATTAACCRTAGATTTTGAACCTCTGACAGGATTTAACTCAAGGAATACAGTATACTGGAAAACAGACTAGCATCAAAATCCATCCTTCTTTATATTTTCCCAACTGGAAAGTTATGCTTTAACAATCAATGTATAATTCTTCAGTTTTCTCATTCTAGAAACAATTTCAGTCTCCTGATCTCCAGATGTCATGCAATAGCCAGTACACTGTCATAGCTGATTCACAGAAATGTGGATTCCTGATAGATCAGAACATTATAAGTTTGCTTAAGTCAAATGTTCCACCCTGRTTTTAGTGTTGCACTTGTAAGTAAACTACACCACTAAACAAGGATTATTCATTTTTATATATTATGTATTATATTGTAGAATAAATGTAAATAATTTWAAAAAACACTGCAACTAGTAAATAGTATTACTTCCCAGAGGATTTCTGTTTAATCAGAATAATTCAGCACGTGATRTTAGAGCTAAGTAAAAATTCTGAACCTCAAGGGATAAAATCCACCATTCTCCCTACTGGGCACTATATTGTGTCCAAAGTTTACATTGTAAAGACATTCTTGGTTGAAAGTTTGCTGTTTTTAACAAGCACTGATTCTGCAAAACCAGGTTTTTATATGTTAATATTTTCTGTGCATCAGATAATAAGTTTTCTTCATGTTTAACACAGATTTTACAGTGTACCCACTCTCATCATATCTGAAGGTTTTTCTTTTGGCACTCATTCTCATGGTATTGGAGMATTTTTGTTTTTCCATTTCTAATTTCCTAAATACAACCAATTAACTGTGATTTGAGGTATCTCCAAAGCTATTAGTGAAGATGTTTTTATGGGGAAATATAGTACACTTTACTCAAGTATGCAGTCAAACTTTGGAAGGACTGAAAAAGGTTTTAATCTAATGCGCTTCAAAAAGATCCATTCAACACAAAATCACATTCCAATTTACCTGATTGTCTGTGATTTGGTTTCATTTTGTATCTATACAAAGAATCACATCGGTTTTATACAAAATCATTCATCCATCTCAAAATTTCCCTTAGMGATACGTAAATGAGAAAAAGAAAATTGTTGTTTCAAAGCAGCTGAAAAAAACCATACTTGATATCCTTCAATATTTTTTTCTTTCACATACTCTTTTCCTTTTCTTCATTTTCAATGTATCTGTCTCGTTCTGTTTCAATATCTAAAAAATCACCCCCAGACTGGACAATTCTATTCAGGAATATCTGTTGTAGGAGTTACTTTTACTATAGCACTATCCTTCACCCATTTTCTAACTTTTTTCTAACTTTTTTTTCATGAAATTCAAACATATCCACTCATACCAAGTATCTGCATTCTTTCACCAGCCATCTGTTAATTCACCACCAAACACCAAAAACCCATTTAATTTCTTTTTCAAATTTTACATATTTTCATACTGCTTTGACTTTTTCAGAGAGCTGACAATCCTGAAAATAGCCTTACTGGTGAAATTATCAACACAAGTTGTGTTTCTTAAAATATTTCAAGTTTTTCAAAATTTTATAAGGACATAAAAAGTATTTTTTTGTGACAACTTCAAAGAATGATGGAGTTGTACAATGTTAGATTCACAGAAACATATTTAAAGGTCATCTAGTTCAACCACCATGAACAAGAATATCTTTCGCTGCAACAGGTTGCTCAGTCTTGTCCAGCTTCACCTTGAACACTTCCAATGATGGGACATTCACAAGTTGCCTGGGAAACCTGTTCCTGTGTCATCATTAAAAAAAAAAAAAAAAGCTTTCTTATAGCCAATCTAAATCTAATTTCTTTCAGTTTAAAACCATTGTCCTTTGTCCCATCATTACAGGTCCTGATAAAAAGGTTTCCTTCATATTTCTTATAAATCTCGTTTAAGTATCAAATATTTGCAATAAAGACTCTTCAGAGCCTTCTCTAATCCAGGCTGAACAGAGCCAGCTCTCTCTCAGTYGGACTTCACAGAAGCAGTGTTCTGCTCTTTGATCATTCCCGTGGCCCTCCTCTGGACCTACACCAATGAGTCCATGTCTTTCTTCTGTTGGAACCTCCAAACTGGATGCAGCATTTCAGGTAGGGTCTCCAAGAATGGACTAGAGGGGGAGCATCATGTCCCTCATCATGCTGAACAAACACACTTCTCTCATGCAACTCAGGATATGGGTACAAGCACACATTGCCTGCTCATGTACAGCATTTCACCCACCAGTACCCTTAAGGCCCTTCACGGGGCAGCTCCAGCCATGTAATTTCATCTCCCAGTCCCTACTAATACTGCWGACTTCCCTGGCCCATGTGCAGAAYCTTGCACCTGGCTGTGTTGAACTTAATGAGGTTCACACAAGTTCACTYCTCAAGCCTCTCAAGGTTGCTCTGAATGACTGACTCCCTGCCCACCTAGCAAATCAGCTGCACTACTCATCTTGGTGTCATCTGCAAACTTGCTCAGGGAGCACTTGATCCCACTGTCTGTGCTTTTGTTGGTTCCTGTACAGACCCTGGGAGGACAGCACTTGTTACTGATTTCCACCTATATATGAGACTGTTGTCTGCAACCCTTTGGATGTAGCCRTGCAGACAAATCCCAGCCCAGCTAACAGTTCATACATGTTGTGGTTTAGCCACAGCCAGCATTAAGCCCCAYGCAGCCACTCACTATCTCCTCGGCCACTGGGATGGGGGAACAGTGAAAGTGAGAAAACTCCTAGACTGAGGTAAAGACAGTTCAGTAGGTAAAGCAAAAGCCATGCACACAAGGAAAGCAAAACAAGAARTTCATTCACCACTTCCCATGGGCAGACAGATGTTCAGTCATCTCCRGTACATCAGGGCTCCGTCACATACAACGCTGATTTGGGAACACAAACACCCCCACTGAACATCACCCCCTTCCTCCTCCTTCTCCCTACCTTTATGTACTGAGCATGATGTCACATTGTTTGAAATATCTGTGGGGTCATTTGGGGTCACCTGTCCCAGCTGTCTCCCCTCCCAACATCTGGAGCACCCCAGCCTCCTTGCTGGTGGGGCAGTACAAGTAGAAAGGYCTGTGATGCTGTGCAAGTGTTGCTCAGCACTAAGAAAATTATTTCAATATTATCAACRGTGTTTTCAGCCCAAATCCAAAACATTGATCCATAATAGCTACTATGAAGAATAATCCAACAGCACATTCCATCAAAACCTTAAATCTCTAATTTAAAGATAGCTAAGTTGTGATGGACTGCACCAAAGTTCTTACAAAAATCTAGGTAGATGACATCCATAGCTGTTTCCCTCTCAAGGGAAGCAGTGACTCCATCATAGGCCACTAGATTAGCCAGGCACAATTTGCCCTTGGTGAAATCATTATGGCAGTCTCTAATCACCCCCCTGTCTTCCATAAGTTTTGACATATTTCAGGGGGGATCTGTTCCATGACCTTACCAGTCAGAGAGGTAAGGCTGACTGGTCACTAATTTTCTGGGTATCCCTTTTTACCCTTTTTAAGAATGGGAGAAATAATCTGCTTTCTCCAGTCACTGGGGACTTTACTTGAATGCCACAGCTTTTGAAATATGATGGAAAATGATTCAGCAACTACATCATCCCATTCTCTCAGGATCCTGGGGTATACCTCATCTAGTCCCATGGAGKTATGTACTTTCAGACACCTTAGGTGATCTCAAACCTGACTTTCATTCATGATGGGAGGACCATTTCTAATGGTGCATTAGAAAACATCAGACTGGGTATGTAAAAATATTTGCTAATATTATTGACTATGTTATTGCTCTCAGAAGAAAAATTTATTACTAATTATGTAAAATAATTTTATTTTTTTTTACCCCAATTGTGTAAGATGGTTGCAAAAACAAAGAATAAAAGGTAGCCATTTCTTATAAACCCAAAATTTGATACTGAGATAATCTAAAAAATTTAGACATTTTAATACGTATGATTAAGAGTTTTGACTCGGTTTCATATTTCTTAAAATTAAAAAAAAAAGAAAAACAAAAGAAAGATAAAACAAATACTTTGATGATAAATAAATTCTGAATACTTCATCACAAATTCAACTTAATACCAGAGAACATGACCAAGTTATCCTAAGTAAGAGCACAAATTGACTAATCTGCAATAAATATCCTCAATACATAAATAATAAATAAATGTTTGTGTTCCTAGTTCACGACAAATACAGGATAATTGAATTCAGAGTCTTTTTTTCCTACTAGTGGCTATGTTGGCTTCAATTATATCATATTTGCTTTGGGCTGAGCTGCATCTACCTAATACGTTGCCACAGATCTGCAGATGTATGTCAGCTTTCCACTCACCAACATGTGATTAATATTCAATGCCCTTCATACGTTACTAGTTCTAGCAATGGAACAGTTTTTAATTGAAATTGAAATTGTCACTGAAAACTAGTATCTGCAACATATTCATGCTTTTTGTAATTATTGCTGTGCTTTGTGAGGTAAAGTMAATATTTAATTTAATCTTTTGTCTTTTTTACCTTTCTACTACACACTGATTTATGTTTCAAAATTCCATCATGCTAATTTACTAATTATTTTCTGGGTGGTCCTCCACTACATCAATTGCCTGCTATGCTAATCAGACTTCAGGGAATATCTTTCTTTCTAGTCATTGCCAATGTCAAAGTATTCTAGAGGGGAGATGATTAGTGATGTAGCTTCATTGGATTTGAAATGTACTGAGGTCTGATCTCCCATTCAGGCACTAAACCTTTGAAATTTTGCTTCATGTCAGAACAGTGCACCTGCTCCTGCTCAGGGGCATGGATTGAATGAAGGATTTACAAACCCCCAGAGAAGTTCATCTACTTTATCAAGCAATCCTGTCAGTTTTTCTGCAGAGTCCAACTTCTAGTTATACAATTCCTATGTTTCATCCCTCTGTTTCACCAGTGGGTAAACTAATTTCCTACCTAATGGAAGGATTTGTGACAGCTTAAATGTGACATGAGGCTAATGAGTTGAACTAGGCTGATTTCAAAACTCATTCCAACAAGAAAGACTTTATGACCTACGAATTGTTTTCACAGCTACAATTCATTTTCAAAAGCGTATTTAGCTTAGCTCAGAAAAAGTCTTTGAAGTGCTGTATCCAAGTCTGAAGTGACTAYTTTTATTTTTTTATTCTCTCCCCATCCCTCCATCCTCACTCCCACTGATATCTGGACTGCCTTTCTCTGGTTTCCTTTCACACTTTGCAAATATTGTCTTCTGCTGTACTCCAGCTGGCAGGAATTCAGCAGCTCTCTGTGTTCACATTTGGAATCCATCCTGAGATGATGAGGGATTGAAGGCAAAGGAAGGAGAATTGGACTATTTTCTCTACATGCTTCTGCAGCTGATCCCACACTTCTCAAGCTAATTCAGTCACTGATTTCTGAAGGTGTCATTGCTAGTGTTATGAGTGCAGATGTGCAAAGACAGACCATGTGAGCATGTTTCACAATTCTAAGACATGTCATGGGGGAAATGTTTGCATGGAGAAAAATAGCTACTAGGAAGAACTTCATATTTGTTCTTACCAAGGTGAGAGTTACTTTGCTGAGCTTAAGGATGGTGCAATAAAAGCTGACTGTGAAACCATAATTAGCTAATAAAATAAAGAGCTGTATTAAATATTTCTTGCCAGCTGCTCACCTAAMGTCATGTTAGTATATGCTTTTTCTGTAAAATCACTGTCTGTTGAGAACAGACTAAAATAAAATACAATCACTGTTCCTGATAGAAGTCAAGCTAAGGATAGGATGAGAAATTGTCTAGATGCATGCAGCCAGATAGTTGTAGTCAGTGGCTCTATGTTGCAGTGGAGGCCAGTGATCAATGGTGTCCCTTCGGGCTCTGTCTTGGCATCAGTGCTCTTTAATATCTCTTGATATATTGTTGATTAATATCAATGTCACAGGCAACTGAATCAAGTACACAGTGATATTGAGTGCAGCCTCAGCAAGTTTTCAGATGACACCAAGTTGAGCAGTGCAGTTGACATGGCAGAAGGATGGGATGCCATCCAGAGGGACCTRGAAAAACTTGAGAARTGGGCCCATGGGAACCTCATGAAGTTCAACAAGGCCAAGTGCAAGGTCCTGGACTTGGGGTGGAAAAATCCCAGAGAGGAGTACAGACTGGATGATGGAAGCACTGAGGGCAGCCCTGAGGAGAAGGACTTGAGGGTTCTGGTCGATGAAAGGTTGGACATGAGCCAACAGTGTGTGCTCATAGCCCAGAAAGCCAGGTCTATAATGGGCTACATCATAAYAGGACTGGTCAGCGGGGTGAAAAAGGTGATTCTCCTCTATTCTGCCCTTGTGAGAGCCCACCTGGAGTATGGTATCCAAGTCTGGGGCCTCAGCAGAGGAAAGACATAGATCTGTTGGAGTGGGTTCAGAGGAGGGCCAAAAGGAAGCATCTCTCATGTGCAGACAGGCTGAGATAGCTGAGGTTGTTTAGCCTGGASAAGGTTCTGGGCACACCTCATTGCAGCCTTTCAGCCCCTTTCACCTAAAGAGGCCTTATAAAAAAAGGTGGAAAGGAACTTTTTACACAGGCAGATAGTGATAGGACAAGTAAGGATGGCTTTAAACTAMAGAGGAGKGATTTAGATTGRATACTAGAAAGAAATTCTTTACTATGATTGTGGTGAGGCACTGGAACAAGTTGTCCAGGGAAGCTGTTGGATGTCYCACCCCTGGAAGTGTTCAGTGCTAAATTGGATGGCGCTCTGAGAAACCTGATTTAGAGGGTGTTATCCCTGCCCATGGCAGGGGACTTGGAGCTACATGATCTTTAAGGTCCCTTCCAACCCAAACTGTTCTATGACTATGGCAAGAAATCTCAAACCGTAGTGAGTTGACCCAGTCACAGACTCTTATTTGGTTCCCTCTCCTGAAGGACAGTGAGAAAATGGAACAAAGGCAAGAAAACTGATGGACGGAGATTTTAAAGACAATTAAATAGGTGAAGAAAAGTTGTGTTCATGGTAAAGCAAAAAAAAAAGAAGAAAAAAGAGTAATAAATTTACTACTTCACATCAACAGGCACATGTGCAGATATTTCCTGTCTAGTGGGACCTTGGCACAAATGGCAATGGTTGGGAAGGCAAGCACCACAACCATAAATGTTCTCCATACCTCTTCCTTTCCCAAATCACTTATTGCTGAGCCCACTGTCACACCACATGGGATATTCCTTTGGTCAGATCAGGTCAGCTGTTTTGGCCATGCCTCCTTGCAATTTTTTTACTTACTCACAGCTGACCCAATAGGGAGAAGTGGGAGGAAGGGTGGAGTGAGGAATAAAAGAAACCTTGATGCTATGCAAGTACTACAACTTTAGCCAAAACACAGTGTAGTTCTCCACACTGTTTTAGTCATAAACCAAAAGCACAGGACAACTGAAGCTGCTATGCAGAAAATTAACTTCATCCCAGCCAGACCCTGTACTCTTGTTACATACCAAATGAAAAAAGAAATAATGCACTCTCCTGCTCTACTTAAATTCACCTTGTGATATTAGCGAACTAATCCATTTATTACATACATTTCTGACAGATGTAACTATATAAAGCTCTGTCACACTTTACAAGCTCAGTTCTACCCTTTTGGCTGCAATCTGAAAAAAGCACATACTTTACAGAAGATTAGCACATTCCCTCTGAGGTGAAATTCTGGCACAGTTCCCACTCAGTTTAGTATCTATGTATTATYTTTGTGTCAGGACTTGAACGCTGTTTACTGAGCCCATGAGTGCATCTTGGACAACATCTACAGTATTAAAACCAAAGGCTGCCTCAGATCTTGTGCATTCATATTGTGTCCACTTTGACATGGAAGATACCCCATTCCTCACACGGTGGATGTACAACACCACAGGGATGGGATTCAAGCTCAGGTTCAGAAATGTGAAGTAAAATACGTTTATGTGCTATGTGTCTTAATTCTCAGTATTGACTTGCCTAGTCATATGAGAGAACTACATGTATCTGAAAGGCCCTACTGTGATCCAGAATACATGACACCTGCATTCTTTTCGAATGGCAGATGGAGGTCGGCATGAAGCATCCAGAATGCTACTAGGTGCTGTATTTAAGCCACTGAATCAAGTCCCATCCATCAATGGAGACCAGACAGCTATTCTGTGGTCTGGGACTGAGTTATTTTCTAAACTTTCATGAGTGGAATTCCCTTTTGGCTACTCTGAGGTACCCGAAATATCTGAAGTAGGSTGATACTTTTGATCTAGAGATTGACAGAAGCAACAGATGGAACCAAATCTATGGGAAATACGGGTGCTTCTTCAAGCACCAAAGACCAGACAAAACACACAATCTTGTGCCATGGCAGACTGATGTGCTTACACAAGAACTAAATCTAAAACCTCCTATTTGTTCATTACATTCAAAATCTTGTAATGTGAGAAAATAAACACACATGATGGTTTATTCAGGGCATTTTCAGGGAATACCTGCAGGTGCCCAGGGTGATGGTCAAGGGCTTTGTGGCTCAGGTGTTTTTTAACTCAGTTGTGCTTGTGAGGGTAAAGGGCTTAAGATGGAGTAGATGGATTGTGATGGTCAACATTAGTAGTGAAACAGGTATCAAACCCAAAGATTTGATTCTTGCAGTCACAGGACTTCTTTAGAAGACTGAGGGTTGTTAGGTTGAAATAAAACTCCCTTGGTGGTGATCCAGGTTGGAAAGTACAGGATATTGAGTAATGTGGACAGGAGAAAACTTGTAATGGATCAAACAAGACCCATCTCAAACACATGCACAAATATAGAAATGCCAAAAAGCATGGTGGTGCTGACTCTCATGCTATTTATTCCTGGAAATGTGCACGACTGAGTATCTTTCTGAAGCGTGTGTGTGCTAATGCACAGTGTGAGGACAGTCAGKAGGAATTAGATGTTTGTGTACATGGAATGCATGGAGTTCTGCTAAGGAAGAATGCAGAGCCAAACCAGATTTTATGGGTTAAGATTAGCGTGGCAACACTGAGGTTGGTTTCCAGTACAGCTCATAAGATCAGGAAGAAAAATCAAATGACATTTTCTTCAGGCAAATGAAAGAAATCTTATGTTCAGAGGGACTGAGTTAAATTATCTCCAGAGGCTGCTTCTAATGTCTACATTTCTGTGATTCTGTGAAGGCAAGAATTTWTTGTTAATGTAGAAAAAATCTTTACAACTATTGAAAATGCAAAAATCATTTACCATTATTCTAAATACTAAGAGTCATACTAATAGTCATACTAACAGTCTTATTCAAGACTACTTAATTTAGGAATCAAAATAGGGACTGGTGTTATGAAGGGTCACCAACATCCCCAGTCTTTTGCTAGAAGACTGACAATACACATGGCAGGRTGTCTTTTCTTCTCAGTTTACTTGGGGATATAGCTGTCATGCCATGAACAGAAAAGAACTGTGCAGGAATCTCAACCCATCTTAGAATTCCTGAAATTTTATGCATGCATAGAGTCTAAAACTAGTATGTGTACTACTGAGAAAAAAAAAAATCAAATAAAGCACATTTAAGTGTATATAAGCAGAAATGCATCTGTCTTGATGACTGCTTAGAAGTGTTCCTCACACTGCCAAAATAATGGGGATGTCCTTACTACACAAGACAGAACAATAGCTAAAAWATATCTTTCCCTTTCCTATCTAGCAGCACAGATATAAAAATTTAACCTTTCTCATTGTAGAAAATTTGTTATATTTTGAATGGTTTATCTCATTGGACAGACAGCTGTGTCTTCACTATGGCTCTCTCTGCTCCAAACCTTGAACTCCCTGAGGAATTCTGTACATTGTAGGGAGCTACACTCCACCTATATTTCTGTATTCAAACAGATCAGTCCCATTTCTTGCTCAGACTGAGCCAGCCCTAAGAAACTGTCATCCCATGGTGGAAGATTCAGTAAAAGTAGCACAGAGTAGCATAAATGTTTTGATATTTCTGCTTGTCTTGATATGGACAGAAATCCCATTGATTGAAGAAGGAGGAGGAAAACATACCTCTAAGCACCTTTTCATTTACCACAGAAAATGGTAGGAATAAAAAGGGTATGTAGCCATTTTTAAACTTGGGTAGAGCAATACAGAAGTTAGCCAGAACACGAGGCACAGGTCTATCATTGAAGCCATTTCCTTGCTTAAGAGCTACTGGCATTTAGCAGGGATTTTTTTTATCTACATGAAAGAATCACAATTTTACCAAGATATAAAAACATTTCCAATCATTTTTATTTTAGAATATTTCACCTCCCACATACAGCTACTCCTATCCCATTAGTTAAAATTTGCAATATGTTCTTCTCCTCACTGTGTAGCAAAATACTTCTACATCTAAATGTGCAAGTTTTTTAGCTTCCTTCATCATTAATTTGTAAATTTTCCTGTGAGTTACCTTACAAAGAAGCAGTTATAAAGCAGTATTTAATGTTKGCCTTAGTTCTATCCCCCAAAAGTCCTGCGGTCCTATAAATTCCCTAAAAACTTAGGGTATAATTTCTGACAACAATTTTATCAAAAGCTATTATCAGTCCTTTATTTCCACCACAAATTATGTCTCTACACCTCATGTTAATCAAACACCTCATAGCTCTTGTTTTGGGTTTTAAGATTGTGGGTTTTTGTGATTTTCTTGATTTGGTTTGGTTTTTACCAGTTAGATTCTGCTTTGCTCCTATTCTGGCACGAGTTAAAAATACAAGGGCTGCAGTARCTGACTTTTACACAGACCATTTCTTGCTCTATCAATATTTCAATGTCTTTTGTRTTTCTGTTTTGGCAGAGCTGACATATTCTCCTTCAGAGGGAAAGTTAGGCCTTTGGATTCACATGATGAAACTCTGGGTAATTGTTAAGACCTGTCACAGTGCAGATTAAACCTTCTGTTTGACAAAAGTCAGTCTAAAGGTCTTTCCTGCTAARTTCACTTTGCTCATGATATTTTCCTCCATTTTATACTGCCAGGAGGGATGCATTGTGCTTCCTCAAATAAGGTCTTGATCAACATGCCATTGATAGGGCWCATGCAATCTTATAAATTATATCTTATAAATTCTTTGTGATCATCTTTATTTATCTCATTTCCTTTAAGAATAGAAGATTTCAAATTAAAGTATGAGTGAGCAAGGAAAATTCTGAGTATATTTTAAATGCTTCATTCCTACATCAATTCTAAGAAAAGCCAGCTGGAATAATGAAGATGCAAACATAAATGCAGACACATTGGATTTCTTTAAAAAAAAAAAATCCAACTGAAGCCCATTTGCCTTTGACTTTTCCAGTCTGGTTTCTGAAATATTTTCTAGTTTTAYAAAGATATATTAATTTTATAAAAACTTTTAAAAACTTTCATTACTGTTGATTGAACAAAACCCAGAYGTTACACAGATTTTGAAGAACCACAGAAGGAACATGTGGAACAAACCAGAATTCGATGAAGAAACACTAGTTTGTACAGGAGTTTAATTCTCTCCAGGATCTACAAGAATGTCATTTTTGCCAGGTACCATGAAAGTAAATAATTAATAATAATAATAATAATAATAATAATAATAATAATAATAAAATTGACAACAACTGCAGGTAACGGATAGCCACAGTAACTATACAGAAAAATCATTCATAATAATTATTCTCACTGCTGTAGCTAAACTAATAGCAATGTGGAAAGAATTTTCAGAAGGCTTTAGGTAAATGAAATCCACAGAAGCAAATGGGAAGATCAAGCACCCACYACTGAAATAAAAAGATAAAACAGCATGGAAGGAAATTCTTTTAGAAGTCTTGTTAAATTTCTTTGTCAAATAAGCTAGTCAGTCATCCTACACAACATTAATGTCCTAGAAAAACATTGATTACTATCCAAATTTCAGTATTGTGTGGGTCATAGTGAGGCCATAGAGACACCTGAAGAATCTATCCTGTCATCTCTTTATGTCCTGTCCCACAAAAATCATCAAAAATCTGTCCAATGCAGATGTATTTCCATCTCTTGAGATTGTAAGGGTGAAATAGATCACATTGCTTTGAAGTCAGCATTTACAATGTTGTCATCTTTTCATTATTAGATTAGTATAAAATTTTGCTAATTCACAGGAAGCGTAAAGCTTTTTTTCAAGAGATTTCTCCAATCTCCCATTCTGAACTCATTTCTTATTCATTTACAGCAGCTAATTACCATGAATTCCTTTGTTATTCATTATAATAGCACTAATTATAACAGAATTGTTTGGTATTCATTTTAATAACACTGATCATAAAGAATTCATTTAACATTTATAAGGACGTCACATGTATTTTCTCAGCATACAATCATAATTTGGCATCTGTAAAGTTAAACTTCATCTACATTTTGGAAGAATTATATATGTACCAACTACAGCTGAAGAGATAGAGGACTCAATCCAGTTGTTTTGGACAGAATTTTTTTCACAATCAACCATATTAAGAAAGTGAAACCAATCTTGATGGGTCTTGGTATCTGGTATAAGTTTTTAGTACAAAACTCAAACAGATTTTCATTATTCCTTGGTGATCAACACTCTCTGTACTTGCACATAGAGCTAGTATCTTTAGATGTATGAGCTTCACATATGAATTTTAATGAAGAGTCAGCTTTATGCTATTCACTAGGAATTCAGATTCAGGCAATGAAATAAGCTTTTCTAAATCTTTCCAGTTGAAGGTTAATTGTGTATGCAAAGATAAAACATTCACAGCTTTTATTTAACTAATATATAGTAATTTCAGTGTAGACCTAATGCTTTCACCAGACTGAAAATCTCATCACTGAAACTACCAGAATAAAATCTCATCACTTTTCCGGGGTGGTTAATTGGCGTACATCAGCTTATATTAGTATCTAGGGTAAAATAGCAATACAAGAAAAATATGTAGTAATTGATATCATGATCTGATATGGTGTGATATGATATGATATGATATGATATGATATGATATGATATGATATGATATGATATGATATGATATGATGTGATGTGATGTGATGTGATATGATATGATATGATGTGATGTGATGTGATAAGATCCATTAACAATGGAAATTGCACTTAAATATAAGAAAACCTTGACTGTGAGAGTAGTTAAACACCAGAACAAGTTCCCCAGAAATATGATGATGTCTCCACCCTTAGCGATACTTAAAATCTCACTGGACTTGGCCCTGAGCAGACAGATTCACTTGAAACGATTTTGGACAGGCAGGTTAAACTAAAGATTACTGGGACCTCTAGAAACCTCAATGATTTTCTCTTTTTTTAATATGTATGGAATTGGCACCTTCTCCTGCACAAAATCAATTTATTTTTGCATGAAAATCAAAAGAAACAGGCCGTTTTCCAAATCAATTACCTAAATGAATTACCTGGAACATGCCACATGTTAATTAATCAGTCACTATTTTCCCTTTCATGAAAGTTCCTGTTATAAATTTAGAATCAAGCTGCTCAACCCCCCCAGTTTATTTACAGAAAGCAATATTTTGAAGAGTACCCTTATAAACAGGTTGTAAGGCCTGTTTTGGAGTGTTTAATTGATCTTGGAGTGTTTTAGAGGTACTTTGAAGAGGGAAAGAGAATAACATATTAGCAAGGTGCTCATGTGAACACCCTCTAATCATTTCTTTATTGGATATCATAACCAAATGTAATACCAGTAATCAGTAGCTCTTAAGAGACCTCAATGCAATACTTTTTTACATGTGTAAACAAGGAAATGACTCAATACTGATGATGTTTATGATGCTGGTAATACAGAAAAGTCATACTACAATAATATTTTATAGAAAAACTGATTAGAAGATATTGACCTACTGGATGAACTGAATGTTAATCTAAATCTATTTTGAAAATGAGGGGGCATTAATGAGTACAATCACATCTGTGTTTAATAAAAAAAGGGATTAGAAGAAAATTAAAAGAACCACTTTGTCTAAGTTATTTATCTGATGGCCTAACTCCAACAAGAAAGGATGGAATCTGTCTTGTATCCCTATTAATGTCCGAAGAAGACCAGTTATACTAGATAACAAATGAGACTCCAAAATTAATTCTTCACTTTTTCTATATATCTCTTTACCTTCCCCTAGRGTAGAGAAACACCTGGATTTTAAGCCTGACTCATTTAAAGCACTCAACTAGTCAATAGTGGCAGTGATGGGACAGTTATTAAATAGCTGTTCTCTCTTAATAGTCAGCTTATGATTACACACAGTGTGATATCCACGTTTTTTCATGAAACTATAAGCAAGTATTTTCAATTCTGTCTTTTCAAAAATCAGCTGCCCTACTGCTGTCATAGGTAAATTGTCAGGCTAGGAACACCTCCTCTTTATGAATTTTGAATGTCATAAATTCAAGTAACACCCATGATTCTAGGAAAAAATGTCATTATCACACATATACTTGAACATTAGCTTTAATTATTCTTTTTACATGCACAAAGATCCGTGTATTTCTAGAACATATGAAATCTACTATGTACATAAAGATCAAGTTTGAATATATAGAGGTTTTGAGAAAACACTAGATTATTCTTACATTTTTAGAAATATTTTCAGGTGTGTCTCAATAYTAACTTTAATATTACTGATGCATATGATGTGGGAGTCACAGTATGTAGAAATTTCAGTTCTTTTTAACTGATTGACTTTTCTAATATATACTCTGTTCTTTCCATACTTGTGGGTTGACTTGCCTGGACACGGGCATCCACCAAGCCACTCTATCACTCCTCTTCTCAGCAGGACAGGGAAGGRAGAAAATAAGATGAAAAAAACCCCTCATGGGACAAGATAAAGGCAGTGTAATAAAGCAAAGAAAAAAGTCACAAGTAAAAGCAGAAGAAAACAAAAGATTTTATTTGCTACTTCCAAACAGCAGGCAATGTTTGGCCACTTCCCAGGAAGCTGAGGTATAGGACATGTAAAAGTTGCCCAGAAGACAAACAATGTAATAACAAATAGYCTGGCTTTCTCTTTTCTCACATCTTTTACTGCTGAGCAGGCATCATATGGTGTGGAACATCTCTTTGGTCACTTTGGGTCAGATATCTTGCCTATGTCCCTGCTCAACATCTYACTCACCCCCACCCCCAGCCTACTGGTGAGGGAATGCTGGGGAGAAAGCCCCAATACTTTGTCAGCACTGCTCAGCAGGAGCCAGATCAGTGGGRTGCTATCAGCTCCTTTCAGGTACCAAGGCAAAGCACAGCCCTGTGGGGGCTGCTGTGGGGAAAATGAACTCCATCTCAGCCAGACCAAATACAATGCTCTCTGTTATTGATTTCCTCTAGTGTTAGTGAGAAAGTGAAATAATCAAAATATAGGAAAGCATTCTAGTCAGCTATATAATGCTAAAAACAGCACAGGGAAAACAGAGTGTAATTAAAACACAGAATTCCCCTTGCACAGGCAAGTGATTAAGAGCTGTGTTGTGGAAAGAACAAAGATAAAGGTATTCCTAAAAAAGACAGCAAAAAATGGTTCTGCTTATTACACTAGAGAATTTTTTATCTGTAAGTAAAGACTATCCTGCTTGTAATGACATGCTGAGGGTTGCCTGGATTTTTTTAAGCAGTCCCTAGAATGGATGYTAGATGTGTGAAAATCKAAAAATATTGATCCACCTGTCCAAKTTTTTGTACTAAAATTTCAAGGTGGGATTATATCCTTTTGGAAGGCTTTTGGAAGGCTGGTCAGAAATCAGCAYCCTTCATTGAAAAGATATACAACTTTATATAAAAAGATTGCACTTCGGGGTGTAATCACTGGGACTTAGTTTTAGTGCCTGAAATTCAAGTTTGACATTTTAATAAAGAAATCTAAAGTTATATATCCAAATACACTCAAATATTCTGATCTAATAAATGGTGAGTTGGCATAGGGTTCCCTCTAGGATTTTGTTAAGRTACAATTCTAGTTTCAAGTTTCCCTTTATCCATTACTATGACATGGAATCTGACTGAAAGTACTGCTAAGGTATTGCACCTGCCCCACTCTGCTGTGAATAGAATGTTATCCACCTTCTCTGTTTATGATATTTACTGAATAAAACCCTAAAATTTATAGCAGTTAGTTATTTTTTTCTATTTTTGCTACTACCTCAACCTTAATTCCCCCATGACGTAGATCGTAAAGAAATAAACAAATCTCCATGGGAAAATTCAGGGACTGACCGTCTTAACATATCAGCTAATTCCTTTGTTAAAACACAAAGATAAAACCAAACAAATATGTATATCGGACCACAGAACATTTAACATTGAAATCAGCACCTGAATTTGAAGGAGAAAACAAAATGGAAGCCACCTTGTAACATGATCATGAGTGAAATCTACACTTCATCCTTAAATTCCACTAAGCCAGCACAAAGATAGCTACTGTGCATTGGCTAAATAATATGATGTGTTAATTGATGTGTCCTACATCTCAGGAGCAGACTGAGGTTTCCAAAGGAGGGGATTGTTTTCACAAAGTCCACACTGTTAAGAAAGGTCACTTGAATTAGGTCACTTTGTTTCATTTGATGGTAGTTTTGAGGATCTCAGYCTCATATTTCATAGCTTTTTCTCTTTCCTGTTATGGGGTCTGGCATACTTTCTAAAACAATAAGCTTCCTAAACATGAGGGTTGCAAAATAAAAATAAATAAATAAAAAAATTTAAGAAAGGGTAATGGGAAAGAAACAGAATATTAAGAGGGCAATGTTTCTATTCAAATCGTTATMAGCCTAAGATATTATTATCTCTGAAGGAAAAACTACCATTTTTCTTCATTGCTTTTTTTCCTCCATCCACAGTTTTTTTCTCCAGTTGCAGTTTGATTACAGTCAATTTTACTCCAGGGAAATGAAACACTGCATCACAAATCAGGTGCACCTATATGATGCAATTTTAAAGTTTTCTAATGAACCACAGTGACTAAAAGCAGGTACTATCATCCTTCCAGGATCTTCTTTTAGACTGGATTCACACATGGAAGCACTTGACAAAAACCTCAGACTTTTGGCCTGAGTGCTCCCAGTAGGCAATCAGAAAGCCACACGGTATTGCCACCAGGTCACTTCTCAGCATAATAACAAGATTCTTTGTATGTGGGTTTATGTGTTTAAACCGCACAAACCCCCAAAGTGTAGAAACCTCTGTAATTTCAATTTGGATTAACCTTGTAAATCCTGTCTCTTCAATCATCTTCCATTAAAAGAAAAAGTCTTCCAGTATGGGTTAATTTAAACTTTCTGGGACCTCTAACACTCAAACTGGATGAGAAAAGAGATGTTATGTTTGTATCTGTCACATTGCTAAATTTTTAAAAAAACTAACACATCTAATTATTAACCTTTCCTTCAACTTATTCTTAGGATCCTTAGTTGATTTAAAATGTCAATAGTTTAGATGAATCACATTTGTTTTTCACAATTTGTGTTTTGACTTTTTCAGGATTGTCATTTTTACACAATATCACAGAACAGCCTGAACTGATATACCCATATCTTGAGATTTCAACAAACTACTCTTCCTTTATAATCTTCATTTGGGAGAAGAAATAAGCTAGTGATCATTTTTGAGTTTTGGGAAAAAAAATATATTCTTTGGCCTGTTCATTGTCTACAGATATAATGTGGAGAAAAATCTAATGTCCAGTGTCCTTTGTTACGTTAAATAACATTTCTTTTTGACTCAACTGCCTAAACCTGAGCAGCTTGGTGCCCTTCACATGTATTTCGACCTATATCTTCTTTACTTTCTGTGACCAGTTCAAAAGGTTGTAGGCCTCCAGAAAATCTTCTGTCGCACCTTCTGTGTCTTTGCAGATATTTCTGCTTAATCAAATATTTCCAATGTTAGTATGTGTTTAAATTTAAGTAACTGAACATTACTCAGGAGTCAGCTCAGAATTCAAACTGGGAATTCACAGATCTAATGCAAATTCTGTAAACTATTTATGTTCTGTTTTGAGAACTTCCTAAATAAATGTGCAATATAGAAAATCATTTTTCCAATCTTAGAAGATACATGAAAATTGAAAAAATACAATACTGACTGTAAGCTTCAGTGGTTAAAAAACTATAAACACCTAGGAAGGATTCTTTTGTTGTCACAGACCAGATCAGTAAAAAAAGCACATCCTTGTTTTCGCTCAAATTTACATCAGGTAAAGTTTTGCCCTCAGATGAGTGTCCTCAAAAACGGATCTGAAAATGCCAATGTTGTATTTATARCAGAGTATTGCAAAGGTAAAAGAGAAAGAATTATGTTTCATTTAATACTGCAAGAAAATAAGACTCTTCATTAGTATTTAGAAGTTTCAGTGGCTTTCTACAATAGCTAATGTCTAAGATATCATGGTCAGGTATTGTATTTGTGTCCATGCTTAAAATCAGTGGAATATGCAGAGGGACATCAGAGACAAATTAAGCTCATTCAGTCCTGGAAGAGGGAACATACAATTAAAGCACTTTCTAATATTCAAATTTCTGGGAAGGGCACTGAGGGAAATTAGGAAGGTAGCTGATAACAGTAGCAATATTTACTGTTGAAGGAAAAAGTGCAATATTTGTGGCAAGAAATATGAGAAGCATTCTCAAAAAAAAAAAAAGATATGGATAGTTCCAAGTTCTGTGATATCTTCAGCTTCTGTCTRTGTCTTTTTGAGTATCCTTCCAAGTAACATGTCTGGCACCTGCATGTCTTGGAATGGTATCACATGTTCCATTCCATTTGTGGAAAGAGTTTTATATATGTGTTTTAAAATGTATCAAAAAGTTAATTTCTTTAGCTGTTTAGTTTGGAAACTGCAGAGTATGAAAAGTAACACTCATGATGATTTTTATTTCTTTTCCCCTTAATTTGTATATATTTCTCTAGTAGAAATAGATACTGAAATAAAATGATATCTACAAAATTTGTATGACTCATGCAGGCATGTTATTTATGCAATATATTTTATATTTCCTTAAAATTAAATAAATAAATTATATACTTTCTGGATATTATCTGTTTTATTTCAGTGTCTGTAGTTAGATGAGCGGAATTTCACATACTCAAAAATTTTACTGCCATAGGGTCCCTGATGAGAGCTCCAGACTGCTGGGTAAACAGCTACACTTCATTTCTTTGCAGGTACTAGCTTACATTACCCTTGCCAATCTTTTGTTTTACCTGATTATATAAGATATTCTGGCTTTTCAGRAAAAAACCCAAAAAACCCAACAAAAACAACACAGAGAAATTTAAAAAACCTCACTCACAAGCAAAAGCCCTAAAATTAGCTAACTCTTTGATTCAAAACACCTAACAGACGTGTACGTGCCAAATAAAGAGATGCACTCAGTGAAAATAATTACATCAAGACTATATAGCCATTAAAAACAAAGCTTCAAAGGTTTTTATAATTGACCTCACAAATATTCTTAATGGAGTCAGAGTCTTACAGGGAGCAGAATTAATAAAATGAATGTGCAAAAATGAACAATAAACTTCATACAGTCATGCTGAATTAAAAAAACGATCCACCCCCTCATGTGGATTTTGAAAGGAATTATTTAAGACTTATGGATGTTGAGTATTTCTGACAACCAAGTTATTTATTGAAGATGTTATTTAGAAATTACCTTTTGTACTGATTCCATTTTTAGACAGTTCCTCAAGCATTCATATTTGCTATCATTGTCGTAGCATTTGTAAATKACTCTGCTTTTTCCAACTCTGTGACCGATGCACTCCTCACAGGCAACAACAGCATCATCAAAATCTCTGATGTCCTCCGTTTCTCTGCTCACATAATGGTACAAGTGTGTGAAAATCCAGATTTGTTTTCTGCTCATATTGTTGTTAAGACTTCCTCAAGGAGGTTAAAATTCATAAATATGTTTTTCATCTAGATGTTGTTTTGGGTTTTTTTGGGGGGTGGTGGTATTTTCAAATGCTTTCCATAAAAAASAAAAATGTCAAAATATTATTTATATTTTGAAAGTTAGACTTAGCTACAGAACAACTGCATAAAGTAGCATGCTTTTTTTTTTTTTACTTCCTGTTGTATATTTAATGTTCTTTCTGAAAGGAAGAGTCACAGTAATCCAATCATAGGTTCCTTGTCCTCAAAACTTCAAACTTTCAGGTTTGCACTGTCATAAATGCTCCTGAATGGAGCCTGGAACTTCACAGAAATCAAAAAGAATTTAAGCATTTCTGACAGCCTGTTCCTTAGAGATGTTGTTGTCCTACAGCAATTTCCTATACATTGAAATTACCACATACACAGAAAATACAGAAATGATTTAGCAAATATCTGTTTTCCAACTCAGCATAGTCTGTGATTCAGTGATTCTGTGATCCAGAGTTTATGCCAGATGTTTTTCAATGTCATGGGTAATCGCTCTAACCTTAGAATGAAACCATGAAAGCCTTTCTAAGGAAAAAAAAATGTAAATTTTAAAATCTCAGTCTGAATCTTGAAAGTATTTCTAAGATAACTTCTTGGATTCTGAGGTTTTCTTAAACACATTTAAGCAGAAAAAATATCATCATTTATACCACTTAAGAATTAAACTAAGATTCAGTCAACATGAATATTGACATCAGGGGAAGAGGATGTTTCCAACAATATTCTGAAATTTAAAAAAAAAAAAAAAAGTATAGAATTCAAATCTTTTGGGCCCCATTGCAGAATATTTTTTCTTACTCCTGAAGAAACACAAAAATTATGTTTAATGATCTGAAGTTACATTACACTATCTACACAGACAATGTTTATGCAGTATAAAGAAAGGGTGGAAAAGAAAAACCTCTAAGAGTTGTTTCTCCTAGTGTTCATGTGTATATACTATGAACCAGATTTTGAATTTTCTTTTAATTTAACAAGCCAGGAAAAGCCATTAAATTTGACCCGATTATGCCAAATTTATACACATAAATAATTTACTATGTGGAAKCATTGTCTCTTGCTCTCTGTAATGTAGAAACTAAGATAATTTTGAAACTGACAACAAAATATTATTTTGAATTTCCTTCATCTATAGCACAAATCCATCATACACTATGGAAGCAAATTAACTAGATCTCAATGGAGATAAACAAAAATGCTAGGATTTTCTATAAATATAGTCTAGGCTTGACTCATTCACTGCTGCAGATTATTCAGTAGGATATTTTGAAGAATGGTGAACTTGAATTCAGCAAGAATATTTAAAGTACTCTTTTCAACATAGGTTTTTAGCTTTAGATACTGTGTGCACAACCTCACCTTTTCCACAAATTGATCTTGCTAACCATTTTAAAATGGCAGTAAAATTAATTATGAAAATGTGTATGACAAAACAGAACAAAAGAACCCTTTCTCTTTTTTCTTTTTAATTCATGAACAGAGTCAATTCCTAGACCAATCGTGTTTCCAAACCTGGTCTCTTTTTTTTTCCTCTTCCTTTTATTGTTTTACTTTGGAGTTGCTGTTTTTGAACAAGAACCCTGGGAAGTTGTGCATAGAAGTGGTGCTTGGTTCTGAATTTCTTCAACGGAGATAACTGAAACATTTTCACCAAGCATTTTCTGAGGACTTCTGGGATAAATGAGCAATGCTACACAAAAGTAGCTACAGTAGCTGACTTCTATTAATAAGGGCATTTTGCTATGACATTGTTATATACAAAACAGATTTCTAAATAAATTTATTTCCAACTTTTTTCTGTTTCTTGTAAAACAAGGCGTAAAATTCATCACAGGACTATTTATTCAAAGTTCTGAGTGAAAGGCTCTGGCCATGTGTGAGTGGATGTGTTTGAAGTTTTTAATGGCATTACAACTTCTGTTTTATGGATGGAATCACCACTCAAGGAGACAAAATTGAAGTACAAAACAGGCAGAAAAATGTTTGGGTTCTTTAAGTTCAGACGCATCTGGGGAAAAAAAAAAATCATGCAGACTTCCATAAAGATATTTAAAATTTATTTTAAAATAAACTGATTTTAAAAAAAAATCTATCTCCCAAGTACTGGAATTTACTTTAAAATAAACTGTACAGAATTGCTCTAAACTATATAAATTTAACTTTAATAAAAGGAAGATTTGGACAACTTATTTTAAGTTGTCTGCCTTGAAGATGGGATTTCAACATTTTTAATGACGAATTTTACATTTTTTTTTCCTTTTGGCACCGGAAAAAATGTCTTCCAACCCTAAGTCTAGGCCATAATACCAGTAAATTTGACTACAGTAATAACACTATAAATAACACTATAAATTTAAATGCCACATATTTTAGATATGGCTAGCATGTTTAAATTGTTCCTATCAATCATTAAAAAGTAACCATATTTTTTTCAGGGTCTTCTCAATGTCAAAGAAATATTCTGAATAATTTTGTCCTTAATAGAATTATGCAAGCAACAGAAATATTGGATAAAAGATTCTAATGTGACAGGTACATAGCAAATAAATTTTGTATTCTTAAAACAATTTTACATCTGAATGTGATTCATAGGTTTTTTGGTTTGGCTTTGAGTTTTTCTTCTGTTTTAAGTAAACCCCAGTAATCATCTTCATGTCCATGGTTGAGTGCAAGAAGCATGTCTCACTCTTGGATCTAAAATTTCAGCTAGACAACCTCCAGCAACAGTCAGAGGATTTTTTCTTTGAATCTTTTTCCMTTCAAGCTCAGTTAGGTCTTAAATATCTGTGTAGAGAATGTGTAGGGTTTACATAAAGAAAAGCTTCAAACTTCAGATTTTGATCCTGTTCTAAACAAATCTCCACTCATATTTGTAGGGTTTTTTTCTGAGATCATTTGATGGAGAAAGAATATGGTTTCAGTGGAAATGTAGAATTCTACACAAGCTAGAAAGATGTGTTTCACCCCTTTGCATAAGATGAAAATACAAGGATATAATATTAACATAAGAAATTGGCATGTCTTTTTCCTGTCTGAAACAAAAAGAGATACAGAAAAATTTGTGACTTCCCCAGTATGGAGCCTGCAAATTTAACTCTAGCAAATAGACCTTTAAAGCAGGATTGTAAAAAAAGGTCCCCTCAGACACAAGTTGATACACGCGAAGGTTGGTACCATGTAAATTGAACTTTCCTATGGATGTTTGCAACTGCCCTGTACACCATGAAGATGTTTTCAGTTCCCTTCTGAAGACAGATGGTGTACAAAATCCTTTCACTTGGCATCTCACAGAGCTGTTGCTCTGTTTATAAGTGCTACAGGTCACCTATTTTTAGAAGAGGTGGCAATATTTAACCTTCCTCTGATTGTCCATGGATCCTGACAACCACAGTGTTTGTATATCTTCCCTAAGAAGYTATTTTTATGCAAAAGTATAGACTGCCTGTCAGATATTAAATTTTAATAAACCATTTTCCTCTAAATTTTTCAARTTTCTACTTCAACAAAATCCATGTTTGAATAAGGTAAAAAAAAAAAAAAAAAAAAAAAAGAAATTTTTAAAAAACCAAACAAAAAACCACAACCCCCAAAAGACCAACAACAAAATAACCCACAGGAACCACTAAACAATAACTAGGGGAAACAGGTGCATTAAGAAAGAACTTTTGGTGGATTTCTATCCTTGTCTATCTGCTRTGATATATATCAAGAAGAATATTGCTTTCCTAAAGTTATTTGCTTTCTAGCTTCCATTTCCTATAAAGGCCATTAAAGAAAGATAAATAATTTGTCTAAATAAAGAGTCCCAGTTCTATACTCTACAGGAATAGGAAGCCATAAGCCATTTCAGGAATTACAAGAAAAGGTCRGAGCATTTTCTTGGAAACTCAGTCATAAAGAAGTAGTCTTAATAAGAGTCACACATAAATTACTGCAGAATTATGCCAATGTTAAAATGTATTTGTAAAAGTGCATGCCGTAAGTACTGCATATCTATTGAAATAAATGTTATTGCATGCAAGCTCTCTGCTTATGACAATATATTTATTACTCTGCTGAAGAGAGCTAAGTGTTCTGGGCATTGATCACTGCAGAACTTCATTGTCTTGAACAGCTTTCCTTTAGAAACAATTCTGGTTTTCTAAAAGTAAGCAGTAATGACAAACACTAAATGCATAAATAGTCAATAACTGAGTAAGAGAGCATTGCAGACTTGARAGAGAAATGTGGGTGCAGCTTCTGACTTACCATTGCAAAATATTAAGAAATATCCTTTCAAGACTCTTGCTGAAGTGTCTTGTGAAAAAGATTTCTATGTCCAAACTAAGCTCACCTGGGAAAAAACATGGTCTCACTTGGGGAAAAACATGGTCTTGCTTGGGGAAAAAATAGTATTTAACATAACATTGGGTTTAACACCATTCTGTCAGATCTTGTGTCTTTATAAAGAATGGTTTGGGTTGGAAGGGACTTTAACAATTCTCTAGTTCCATATTGCAGGAACTACTAATAGTCTTAGTATTAATGTAAAATGATTAGAACTTGGAAAAACTTCTATTAGGAATTGTATTTCTATTAATTATAAACAATAAGAAAAGCCATTTAATGATCAGTTGTATGCATATATTGTAACATCATAAATCTCATCAATATTCCTTTCTGTTTAACTTGTTTAATTAAAAATGATGTTGTTTTACACCTAAGTCAGTGAATTTAAACAATTTCCAGAACAGGAAGCATGACCAATTTTCAGACTAAGAGATTAAAATTTAGGTCTAYGGCCAAAAGGATTTAGTCAATATAGTCATTGGTGCCTTCTTGGCTATTCAACTGACCATGTACCAGGAAAAAAAAATCTTGTGAATAAGTTGAGTAGCGCCATGGTGTCTGGAAGATCTGTTCATGACTAGTAAATGCAGTGCAGTAATTATGCCTTATATATTAGGCATTTATAGTTAGGTAACTAAATTCTCTCCTGGAAAAAAATCTTGATTCAGCTGGCTAAAAACAATCTTTAGAGATATTTTAACTTCTGTGGGGCATCCTATCTGGTCTTCGGCTTGTAGTCTGGAATTGCACAGGACCTTTCAAATTTCTTGTGTGGTATTTAAAATTAAAAACACCTTTKCAAATTCTCCGTGCAAGCACTGGACATGTATGGTAACAAGCAAATATATTCCTAATAATGTGCTTTACCATGTGTTAAATCATTCTATATCTCCATTCTATCTCCAGCTCAGAATTAGCTTCATCTCCACTGCCTACACTATGAGAACTTACACTCCTATTTTGATATGTTGACACTGATATACATATGTTTCTTAGTCTAGAARTAAGTCCTGCTTGAACAATAAAATATAATTTAAAGCTGATCTCCTATTTTTCCTCTTAGCAATATCTATTCTGTGATATTTTATAGTATGATAAGCATGTTAATTTCTTTATGATGTATACTCAAAATTCAATGAACTCCTATAACAGTCCATAAATAAATTTTCAACTTTTTATATTTTGATTTTTTGTCTTTTTAATGGTCTACATGAAATACACAGAACTATGAAGAAGTTCATCCTGTCCAAAGGAATACYTATATTTGGAATTTCAGTATGGCAACGCATGATCAAAAATGCTAAAATGATTGCCCAAAATCACTCTCTCTCCTTTTGTAACCAGTTTATTTCACACTCAGGGTTAGTAGAGCTCCCTCAGTTCAAATAAAGTCCTTTCCATTAAAGAAAATTTATGAACTTCAGTAATTTGTGCAAGCATAAATAGTCCTSCTCTAAGTCCAAAATGAGTAACACCTAATTTCAATCTTTCTGCAGGTTATGCTAGCTTTCTGCAGTATGTTATGCTAGGTTGAAAATATTCTTCACAAAGTTTTCTGGAAGAAGTATGACTAATCCGAAAGATTTAATATCACTTGAGATGAAAAATGTTCTTAAACATTGTTGGGTTTTGTTTTCACATTATAATGAGAATATAAAATTTRTTCGAAGTGCTGTTCTTGCATATAATCAGCTCCGTTACTTTACAACTGTGTTAGTAACCTCTTTAATCAGAATCAATCACAAAGTTCCATGCTTAGAAGTAGATATAAACATCCTGTTTTYCACGTGTGTTGGAATTCCTGAGTTCAGTGGATGTTACGGGTGTGTAACACCTCCATGAATCAAGCCTTGACACACTTACTTAAGTACCTAACGAAAGGTGACCTCACTCTTATAGGAGGCTGAGCACCCGTATTGAAGCTAATGAAGCAGCAGTACTTACTACATCTGAAAATTAGATTAAATTTAGGTGCATAACTTTAAACTTATGAGCAAGCCAATTTCTGATTAACATGAAGAGAATCTTCACTTTCATGCTCTGTCATTACTCTCCTTACGGTCATTCGTCTGCTTTTTTCTTTCCTGGATGTGGATCACAGAGGTGTGTGTATCTGTGGATGTGTGGATGTGTGGCTTTCGCTTGTGTGGTTGGTTTGGTTTTTTGTTTGTTTGTTTGTTTGTTTGTTTGTTTTTGTCTTTTAAACTTTTCCAGCCTTCACAGTTTTGTGATAGTTTGACTTTTAACTTTTTTTTTTTGCTGAGTAATTTAGAAAGACAAGCATATTCCTGGTTCCCTCAAATGACCTGGCAGTAGACTTGAAGTGAAAGTCAGAAAAAGATGGTACATATTCCCTCTGGTGAATATCTAGTCAAACTCTCTGTTCAAAGCAGAATCATCTAGAGTGAGTTATTTGAAGCCCAGGTTTTGAGTGCCTGCAAAGATGGAGGATCCACAACCATTCTGGGCAAACTCTTTCATTGTTCAATCCCTCTCAAAGTATTTTTTTTTCTATTTAAATTTAAACAGAATTTCAGTTTGTGCCAACTACCTCTTACTGTGTCACTAGATATTTAATGTAAGTGTGCTTAAAGATCTGTAAATCAAGGGCTCCATGGAGTGTGTTACACAATGGGTCAAGCAATACAAGCAGGTAAAGAAACTCCTGGAAATATCTTTTAAACAAATCCTTCCAGACAGCCCATACAAAGGAAAAAAAAAGGTTTATTTTGGGCTGCTGCTGTGCCTGAATACATGAAGTCTCACACTGTGTGGCAGTGTASAAGTTTAAAAAAATTCTTTGATCCTTACCTATGAACATATACTCCTTTTTCCTTTGATCCTTTCTATGTGATGATCTTAAAAAAATGTATTTAAAACTCCACAGATGTCAAAAAACAGTGTTTTACCTAAATCTGTAGCTAGATCTCCTTCMTGCACTATAGATTGCTCAATGCTCTCTGGATGGAGCTTTCCATCTAACAGGCTTCTGCAGAATTTTGTTGTTCTGTTATATCCACAGTTTGTATTTTTACTGGGACACTGTCAAGCACCTAGCATGTTGGAATCTAAAGACTCTTTTCACATGAGATAAAAGATAGCTCTGAGTTCATGCTGATATTCAATCTTAAAAAATCCATTTTGGGAGAAAAACATTTTTCTTTCCCTGTAGCTGCAAAGTTCCCATTTGAAGCTGAAAATAGTGCAAAGATTTTGTATTTATTGTTCCATGTTTCCCACCTGAACATCAAAAAAGACCRTGAAGTTCTACTTTACCTTTTACAATTAAGAGTATAGTGTAAAATAATGTCTTATTATCAAAATGGTGCAGAAAATCTCAGTCTATTTATACAGAACCTGGTAATGAAACTTAGTGTTACAACTGATGTAACSATTTAAATGGAAATATATTATAAAATGATGTCGTATAGTGAATTATTACTACATAATGACTATAGAGAAACTAAATTATTTGTATGGTGATCCTGTGCAATTTTGATTTTGGATGGCACCTATCACAGGAGTTGGTCTAAGAGCCTCTCTAGACAATCTCTARGAATGATTTGTGCAAGAATATACAAGTTGATTAAGTATGCAAATTACTGACATTAGGATTTTTTCCTCTTCYATAATGCAGAAGAAATAAATTTGTTTGTTCTATTCTAAAGTCTTTGAGACAGAACACCTAAGGCACTGTTAGAGTCAGGAAAAAAAAACAAACAACTAACAGAAACATAAGCAAAAATAAAAACAAACAGAATCAAAAATAAACAAAAAGCCAAAACCCAAAACAAAAAACACCAAGGTAAAAAAACACCCAAAGTAAATAATCTCCAAACAATTTGTCTTCAAGTTCTTAAACRCACTCCACCCCTGCAGCCCTCACACTGCCAAAATCTTGCCACATAACCCAACACATTCCATTTCTCATCTCTTTGAATCACATGTTTATGAATTATTGTTACAATCCACATTTATTACACAATTGTCACAATTTTCACAAACCTCATTCACATAAAAACAAAAAAAATCGCCCAAAATATAAACAGCATTATCACATCACCAATTGAAAGTGGAAAGTTTATGCACAATCCATTCTTTTCTTCACCACAGTTACAACAACTGAAATTCCCCATCATTCTGCTGTTCAYTCTCTAGCTCTGTTCAGTCCGTGTTTTACCCATTGGCTCTCCCAATTACTGTGCTTATGTCAATGCCCTGTATTGTGCACCATAAAGAACTGTGGCATGCTGACCTTGGCTAGACACCAGGTGCCCACCAAGCTGCTCGATCACTTCACCTCCTCAGCAGAAGAGAGGGGCAGAATAAAAGGGGAAAAGAACCTCGTAGGTCAAGGTAAAGGCAGCTTAATAATGCAAAAGCAAAGGCTGTGCACAGTCTGGCTGTTGACTGTAAAAGCAAAAAAGCTCTGTTGCAATCCTTTTGTCTGGAATACTGGAATTATTGTTTCAATTTAAATGCAGATACAACTTCTAACAATGTAAGTGATTTGTTTCCCTAGGCCRAAGGGACTATACAAGATAAAGAGTATGAGAGCATCAAAACCAAATATATTTCTTTGTTCCGTTTTATATCCAAAGAAAATACTCATCTCTTGACCTTGCACCTGCAGGCCTGAGAAAGTTCCCTGTGAATATATTTCTCTGAATGTACAATTATCTATTTTCAACTGCAGAGAATAATGAATCYCATTTTAAATTATGCAAGTCTGAATTGCAAGGGTCATTGAAAGATCATATCCTGTCCCTCAAGATAAGATAATTAACAATGTTCTGCACTTGTGGTACAGTCTAAGAAGCATGTTATGCCTCTGTATTGTGATTCCACATTTGAGCATTTGCAAGGCAGTTTCCATATTGACCCATATGGCTTTTGCCAGTGTTGAATACATTGAAAACAAGTGATTTATATGGTATCACAGCAGTTCAAATTCTCTGAGCATATCTAGTTCAAGAATTGTTGKKTTTTTTTTTTTCCTGGTGAAAGTTTGGCATCACTCGCAACAGTATTTTCACCCTTTGCTGGTTTTATTATCCTTGGTGACAGCACCRGAACAGGTTTCCCAGAGAGGTTGTGGAGTCTAAATGTTCAAACTTTGTCTGGACACAGTCCTGGGCAGCCTACTGTAGGTTACACTGCTCAGTCAGCAGGGTTGGACTAAAGGACCTCCAAAAGTCCTTTCCAACATCAAACATTCAGTGATACTGTGGTTCTCTGCCACTATTGCATTCTACTTCTATTTGCTCTGATATGTGCATTCTACTTCTACTTCAAATAGAAGTAGAATGCACAGATTTCCATGCAGGCTACAGAAGAATTGTTGCTCTGGCACACGAAGCACCTCATCCTTTCCTTCTTCACAGACTTTGAGATCTGCAGGGGTGTTTCCCATATTTTTTCTTACTCCTTTCTCAGGTCGTGCACAGCATTTTTAATACTTTCTTAAATGTGTTGTCACAGAAGAACCACTAGTATCACTGATGGTCTCAGCTTTGGCCAGCAGTGGGTCTGGTTTGGAGCTGTCTAAAAGTGGGGCACAAAGCAGTCCCTGGTCTTTTCTCACAGTAAGTCATCCCTGCAGCTTCCTGGCTACCAAAACCTTGCCACACAAACAAAATAAGAGGGAATTGTTTTAAACCTACACATACTCTTCACTGTACAGTCAGTGAGCTTATTTACCTGGACATCAAAAACACTATCCTGATTTCTGGCCTGGTTCTGGATATATTTAAGAATGAATAATGATGTTTTTCCCATCTGATTTCAGCTCATGCTATCTGAAATGCATATAGAGTTTCTTTGCCTTAGGTCAGATGGATTTTACTCTTTTTGCTATTTAACCTCTAGTTTATGTGCTAAATGAAAACTATTTTCTACTGGATGGCATTTGACCTTCAATTATCTCTTTTCTTTGTTGTGGAGCCTGAGGTAGTAGGACGTTCATGCGTTTGTGCAAAGCCTATCTGTTTCTTCAGTTTTGCTTTCATTGTCATGTCACTTAATTAGTCTCTACCTTCAAATTCAATCTGGTTTTGTTTTTTTCCTAAACAACTAGGCTCAGTGGAGGTTTGTTTTTTTGCTTGATCTGGATATTGATTTAAGTTAATACCTTGAAGGAATTTTTGCACATTACAAATATTTGGGAAGCGTACAACACAAACATGTAGATTTTTTTTTTAATATAGAAAGGTTTCAACATACTTCAAATATATATATTAAAAAAAATCTATATATAAAGATCGATATACTGTTACACTAGTAAGGTGATAGAGCAAATAATTTTGGAAATCTAAGACCCCTATTATTTCCAAACACACTAAGGCCAAGAAGGTAATTGGCCTGGATTTATAAAAGAGAAATTCAACCAACCTGACAGTCTTCTATAATAGAATGACCACCTCTGTGCAGATCAATGTCTTTAGTTATATAACATTTTCACAGCCAAAATTATGTATCTCAAAGAAGATAAATGCAGAGTAAAGACCTGGCAGTAGGTTGGGCATCTAAGRGTAGAAAACCATTCACTCTTAGGGCTGTGATCGAACACAAGGTCCAGCTGGAGGCCAGTTACTAATGCTTTGTCCCAAGGGCTAATACTGTAGCCAGCAGTGTTTAACACCTTCACTGGTTGCCTGGATGCTGGGACAGACTGCACCCTCAGCATGTTTGTAGATGATACAGAAGCATGAGGAGCGTCTGATCTATTAGAGCAGTGTGCTGACATTCACAGGAATCTCCAGAGGTTACATGCAGGAATCTCATTACATTCAAAAAAAGGAAATACATCAGAGGAAGAACAATTCCAAACACCAGGACAGGCTGGGGTCAATCAGCTGAAAAGCAGCTTGGCAGGGGAGGACCTGGAAGTCAGGGCTGCCAGCAAACTGACCATGAGCCAACAATGTGCCCTTGGAGCAAAAAAGGCTGACAGCCTCCACTGCTGCATCAGGCAGAGTGCTGCCAGCAGGTAGAGGGAGATGAACTTCCCCTGCCCTGTTGCTTTACTCAGCCCTGGTGAGAAACATCTGCAGTGGGAAACATCTGCACTGCTGCATCCAGTGTTGGATGTGATCTGTGATTCAGTAAGGCACAGAATTCTGTTCCTTACTGAAGCAAGTCTAGCACAACACCAAAAAAGATGACTAAGATCTTGAAACACCTAACACACAAGGAGGGGCTGAGAGGGCTGGGAGTGTTCAGCCTGGAGAAGAGAAGGCTCAGAGGAATCTTGTGTTCAAATATTTGATGTCAAATATTTGGGGAGAAAAGGTGGAATCAGGCATGTTTCATGAAGCACAGTGACAAGACCAGAGACAATGGGCATAAACTAAAACACAGGAAAATGCATTTAAGCACGAGGAAAAGCTTTTTATTTTTGTCATGAGAGGGTGATTGAGTACTGGACCAGGTTTCCCAGGGGGCTTGGTGTCCTTATCCTTGGAGACAATGAAAACCTGATTGGGCTTAGCTCCAACCAACCTGCTGTAGGTGACCCTGATCAACCAAGGTGGTTGAAGTAGTGGTCTCCAGAGGTACCTGACAACCTCAACCACCCTGTGTTTCTATACACAAATATTTCTACTTGCCTAATACTTAGGGTATTGAAAACACTGTGATGGGGAGGCATTTCTGGTTCACTTTAAAAAGTCCTAGTTTCTTTCCAATGTCTTTGATAAAGCAGGACTGTTTTCTTTACACTATACTTTATTCATAGTTTATACTATTGCAAAACAAGCTTGCCTTACACACCAGTGGTTTACTTGGAAGGGGCACTTATGTACTGCTATTATAACTTTGATATTTTGTTAGCAAAAATGCCCAAAGAGCATCATTTTTTCACTTAAGTCACATGTAAGACTTCATATTCTGGAGGCAGTGGCTGCATTAGAAGACTCATTCATAAGCAAATAAGATGGAGGAAAAAAAAAGAGAAATAATAAAAATCAGACTCAAGGACAGACTTAGCTAGGAAAAAAATAATCTTTAAAACTCTGATTTATGTTGATTCTCTTGTGAAGCTCCCCACTCAGCAAACTAAGCAACAGGTCACAGCTGATGTCACTATTTTTTCTACAAAGATCCAATACTTTTATTGTTATTCTCAGCACCTTGTTATTAATAATTTCACCCAACTACTTCAGGCCTAATATTTTCACCCTAATGCTGCAGATGTTGTTGATTCTCAGTCATCTTTCAAGTTTAGCTACTTGTACAACTCATTTGCACAGAAGCAGCAAATTAGTAATGCTCCACTACAGTAGTTTATTGGAATTTAATGTACTAGTTCCTCTACATTGGCTTAGTGAAACTATTTCAGATAATATTTAGCAATAGCTTTACTTTTGCAAGTATCAGTCACTTTGCCTCTGTTGTACTGTTCTCTGTGGTGTTTCAATAGGCATTATTTACTGAAATTTCATAATGTTTTAGTTAAAGTCTACTGAAGTGACATTAATTTTCTTTCTTTTTAAACTTGAGAATCAAAGTGCTAAAGTTGAGAGCAGCAGCAGTTGTTTTCTTACAGACTGATAGAATTTCTGCTGATTAGTCCTGCACTAGAGCTCACAAGGGATGTTGTGATGCCTAATGGCTAGAAAAGGACTGTGAATCAAAATTAAATATATGGATTTAAACTGCTGAATATTCAGATAACATTTTGTCTTGTCCTGCTTTTCGTATCCAAATAATTCAAATAATGAGATATAACTTTATCTTGACTTAGGCTGAGATTAAACCATGACATCTTGATTACAGTCATGAACTGATTAGCAATATTCCTTCAATTTCATTTTTCCATGTCCATTTCTTTGAAAACATGACAAGCTTTTGCAGTCATGCATGCTGTCAGCGTTGCTTGTTAGGAAACATATCAAGGTCTGGATTAATCACATGTAACATTAGAAATCTATCACAGAAACATCTTTATGGTTTTCCCTCTAGGCTCTCTTTATAATCAATGGGAAAAGAGCAGCATTTTTCAGAGTATGACTCATTTGACCTATTTTAGCTGTCTATTTTAGGTCAAGATGAATCATGATCTAGAAGTGCTTATTTCTCATCACTGACCAAACTAAAAATGAAGATATGGATGGGATCAAATGAATCCTTGCAATGTGTTTGATTTAAATTTACCTGAGATTACTTCACTACATAAAGGCAGGATGGTACAGATTAAAATATTTTTTTAGTTAAATGGGGAAAGTAGTTCATACTGGTCATGCAACTCCATGCAAAAGTCTGTATAAAAATCTGAAATTGCAGTTGAATGCTCAGGACGTACCAAAGTTCCCCATTTCATAGCTTTGTGGTGTTAAACAAATCCATCTTCCATTTTAGGATGGTGGATTGTTATAGATTTAAGGAAAGTTATGAGTTTGATTTTATAACCATGAATACTAGATTAAAAGGTGAAATCTTTCTACTGTATCAGGAAGATGCTATAAGCAGTGGATATTATCAAACTGCCAGATTCAGAACAAGTTAGCAGGAAGGAGAACATGGAGTTTTATTCAAGATGAGAAACAGACTGAGAATAGCATCAGAGAAATGCTGTGAAGAAATATCTTTAAAATATATCTTCATTAATTAAAATACTTTCAAGTATTCAATAATTTTTTCACACTTTTTTTCTGCTCGATGTATTTGAAAAAACATGCAGCCCCCTTTTATTTGCACAAACTCTTCCCTCTCAYAATGTGTTTTTTTCCGTTAATGATGTGTTTGGGTACAAGAGAACACGCACTTGCCCTTCCACAAGTTACAAAGAATTTAAAAAAAACACTGTTCTATCTTTTTATGTATAATTGAACTGGAATTTATTTTGCTTTCTTTTTCTGTACTTTTCTTTGACAGTTTCACTGGCTGCCTGAAATAGTCTAGCTACCTCCAATTTTGTAATCCAGTGTTTTACAATTCAAATATTTCTGAGTTCTTGGTATTTATAAAAATAGGTATGCCTGCTTATCTGCACATGCACACACACAGACACACATACAGCTGAACTATCCCAAACAGGACTCTAGGAGCAATATTTTTGTTTGTTTTTCTGTGGAACCTGAGCTCCTCACAAATAGTGCAATAAAAAAATATTTGTTTGTAAAAAAAAATGTACTTTGAAATAAAATAGAAAAGTGTGAGGTGTTAAGAAATGGAAGAAATTCTTTCCATTGAGGGCACATTATCAGGACTAAGAGACATATTCAGTCCCTTTCCAGAAGAAACAGCATTTTTAAGAAGTGTCTTGACTGTTGCAGTAAGGACATATAGTAGGGTAATGACAAAGCTGATCCTTTCCCATTGCTATAGACATTGWTTCACCTTAGTCCCAAAAATCTGCCTAAACAATGAAATATTGATGAATGTGTTGAAATATTGTCAAAAGGAATATAACTGTATAAAATCTTAAAGGCTAGGAATACAATTTAGATCAGAAATATATTCTTAATGTCTRTGATGTAAGAAGGAGATCATTCTTGTAAAGGGGGGRAAAAAAAAGAAAAGATTATCACAACTAATACAACTAAAAATTATCCCAATTCTAGTGGTTAGAGCAGTCATCTAGGAAATTAAATGTTTGTGATCCATTCTCCTACATATGGACATGTTCCCAATAAATTTAAGAAAAATAGGGTGCTTGAACAGGCATGTCAGAAGATGACTTTTGAAACCAGAATGTGTGTGCTTTTTCTCACTAAACTTTCTGTTTCAAGTCTTGATGTTCAGGGTGGTAACTCATGTAAGTGTAGCCTTTAATTTAAGGTAAAAGTAAGAAATAYCACAAGGACCCGGATAAGTTAGATAATGAAATTTTACTTTTTTTTTTCTGTGAGACAATTTCTCTTCTCAKTCTACACTGTACAGTAGAAAATCTTTCTAAACTACATTAAAYGTTTTCTCTGTAATTAAATCTCACCCTTAAACCACCTGATATTAGTAATATATTGTGCCTTTTCCCAATTGTTTTTATGTAAGATCTTTATCCTGCATTCATTGTTTTTTGAAAGCTTTTTGGATTTTTTTACAGGTCTTTTTTCCTCACACTCCTTTGATTTTTCCTGAGGAACAGGAAAACAGATTGTTTCTGCTTTATTGTATTAAAAAATTCATTTGTCTCATACATTGAGTTCAATTCTTTGGTCACTTTTATTTCACTCTACGTGGCTTTATCATTCTAAACAATAAGATTGTATCCAAAAGGGTGTGAAATTTGGACTATTTCATTTTAGTAGTTCCTATTCTCAGTACTGTTGTGTATTTTGAATTAGATATTACATGTAGAAGTAAAAAACATCTTATTACAGGTTTTAATTTCCTCACCATGTTCTAGAAAAGCTTCAAGATTGAGGAAAGCAGAGAGAACTTGGATCTTTAGGAGACATATTCAAGTAATGTTTTCTCAGGGTCAYAGCTGCAGTCATGCACTTCACTCCTAAGAGAAAAGAAACAATATACTTAATTGTTATAACACAACTCAAGAGTAAATGCAATGGTGATATAATGAGATTTGGTGGTAAGTTACACAAGTATTTACTGCACAGAGGACAAGGTGAGACAAAACTGTGAGAGAGATCCTCCTGTTGAGTCCTGAGGTTCAGAAAGGACCCTCTTGCATTCTAAACTCCTTCTCAGAGTGCAGCTGGATTCACTCCAAGTCCTAGACTTGCAATGTTTTCTGTGTAAAGGATGATATATCCACAATCTGTCCTTTACATCATTTAGCAAAGACTACAAAATTTCAGCGTGCCTATTCCCGATTCACTTCCTCAGTATCAGATGCAATAAAGAATCTATCACACTGGGGGAACAACCTTGAGAGCTGTCCCTGCTCCAGGGGAGATCCTGGCATGCAGCCCACAGCCATGAAGGAGAGTTAAACAGGCCTTGGGCCCTTGCCATATATGGAGTGAGATGATTGTCTAATATTTGCATACAAGCCATATTTTATTTGGCACATGCTCAAATTAGCCCTTGGCTGTTGTATTTCCCATCTCCCTGGAATCCACTTGAAGGGGGACGCAGCTGTCCTCATGAGGAGTCACATCCATTAGGAGTGCCAYTGGTAGTTATCACTTGAGCAGGGTTATGGGAAACAAAGGTCTGGCTGGGGGACAGGGAGCACATCACACTCAACAGGTGCAGACCGTGTGGTACAAAGTCTTTCCAGACCCTGAATCTGTGCACCAAAAGTGAGACCAGGACGTGTAAAGTAAAAAATGTTGAAGCCTATTTAATAGTTACTGTAATCCTTTGATTTACAGAATCTACTGTCACAGCATGACTGCTGAAGAAATAAAGTAAAATTCATTCACAAGACATTTCAAAGAAAGAAGAGAGCATCATATTTTTATTAAGTTTCTGCACTTCTAAATGAAAAAAAATATTTGTATTACAAGGAAAGGAAAAAAAAATCTCAATTTCTTCAGACCTAAAAGGCAAATATTAAAATTAAAGTATTGAAAACAATAGTATTTTTTCTACTAAAATAAATCCAAAGTATATCTTTAGTTAAATATGAAAAAAAAAAAATTCTGTAATACTCAACCCCACTTATTTTCTCATGGAGCTGTAATATTTCATGTAATGCAGATGTATTTTGTTATATCATTGATGTTTTAATAAAATTCTCAACAGGAACAAAAAAATTCAACCAACCAAAGAAACAAAAAAACTAAAGAAAAGGAAAAAAATCCCTAAACCCCAAGGCAGAAAGGAACAATTTTCCTAAAAGTTTGAATCTTTCCCATGGGATAAGGGCTGAAGAGAAATGTAAAAATGGGAGAGAGAGGTTTATTGGTTCCTCCTCTTCTCAACCTTGAGCCTGGAAGCAGAGACCATCATATCTTGATGATTCTAGTTTTGAACTATTGTGACTTTTGCTTTGTTTTTATCTCAAAATTCTCAGTCAGTTTTGGAGAAAGGGTTATAGAAAGGTTTACTTTGTCTTCACCCTATCTGGAGCTAGACAGACTCTCTTCATCTTCACCCAAAAATTCTGTACATAATCTTTTACATAGATTTCAGCATTCTTAAAAATGAGCTGATTTTTTTATTATTATTATTTTTCTTTTTCACTTTTATTCCTGGTATTTTGCACTCSAAACTCCTCAAAATCACCCACAGGAGCACAAAACGGACCCAGAGAGCAATAGATTTGCTAAAATATCATTTTTCATGGCCTATAAGTAWCAGTTTTAGAACCAAGACCAACTGATAAATAATCTTTATTTTAACATATTGTTGATAACTGGAAATTATTTTCATGTGCTTCTTGAAATGAAGCTTTCAATGTTCACACTGAAGGGAGTTTAAAAACAGCGAGCCTATTTCTTTTCAGAACTCTGAAACCATGTATTAAATGACACAGAAATGTAAATGAAAGGCAAATTAAAGACTCATTTCCTGATTTTTAAATTTAACGAGCAAACTGCTTCAGCAAGAAAGAACTGGAGCTACATTAATAAAATATGAAGGAGGAAAGCAAGGTGGAAATATTAAATTTTTTTCCTGATACATGCTTGAAAAATAAGTGATTTTAATGATCTTACAATTTTGCAGTCATTCTTGCTGCATATTGCTACAGAAGAGTATACAGCACAACTTAGATGTAGACTTCAATTTTGAGTGTATTGAATGGCCTCAAGTATATGATATGATCTCAGTTCATTGTCATTGTTTCAGGGCTCCACTGGCAAAGCTCACATGGACTAATGACTCTGCTGCTAATGTTAATGTCTCTTACTGTTTGAGAAAGGGAGTTCTACACAGGTACATATTACCCTCATAAAACTAAAAATATGAAAAGCAGTGAGAAAGAAAGAAGGGATTTTTTTGCTAAATCTGACCAACCCATTTCTAATTAGTTATGGTATATTTCTGGACTAGCTAACTTATACATAATGCTCCAGGAGAAAAAAAAGAGAGTGGTTAGTATGACATCTATGCATTGACTGATCTCGGAAAAAGACACAGAAGGTTTTACAAGACTCCTGGAAACAACATTCATCAAAGGCAATTAAGAATAAAGGTGTCATTGCTGGTTCAGATAGTCCRTAGTCCATTACCTGGTGTTTGGGGAGGAAAGAGGAAGGCAGAACCTCTGTTTGCTTATCACCTTCATATTTTTCTCCAGACCATGTGTTAGGTGTTACTGGCAGCTGTTGGGCCAAGTGGACCTTTAACCTGACCTTTTACAGCCATCCTTATGTTCCTATGTCTTCAGAAGACTATAAGAAGGAGAAGATAGCAGAAGCCAAGAAGGTGCTAATKAATATTTATAATTAAAGAGCTTGAGAAAAGGGATGTAAAGAAGTGAAGATGTAAAGGGATGTAAAGAAGATAGAAACCTCAGAAGTATCATGGTAGAGCCCTGGATGATGATGCAATAGTCCATTGCAAAGAAATAACACCTAGCAGGAACAAAAGGAGGGATGTTCTGTATAGCAAAAATTAGAGGCTTTACTCAATCTCTTATGCAACATCAGAAGAAGGAGAAAAAAAGGAGAAAAAATCATCCATTAGAAAATAAAAGAGAAAGGGGGGGGAAGAGAAAAAAGTGTTAATTTTAAGTTAGTACTGAAATACCTTTAAAGAGAATACAAATGACTGTGATTTGGGGCCTAATCTTAACAAGATATTTGTTTTCTCTCTTTTGTAACTTCATCCCAGTGGTGAATAAGGTTTTTTTGGTACAGAATTTGCTGTAAAATAAAAGTGTATTTAAATATAGTGAAACCCTAGAACTGGCTCCTTGAAGGATGATCTAGMGATTCAGCATTTATCTATTACTGGTGTGACCACTAATATCAAACATACTGAGGTGCTCTAGTGGGGACATTTCCTGACTAATTGGACTAATTTCTACTTATGGTTCTGTRTCAGAGTTAGGGCCATGAGATCCTGAAAAGGACAAAAAAAAAGAGAAATGTTTTATTTTTACAAATAAAAATAACTACGTGACTTCCATAGAATTAATCAAACTTTGAGGACAAACCAGAGTGCAGCATTCATAATGGAAAATGCTTTGGAGAGGTTGAAAAGGGAAAACAAAACAAAGGGATGTTGATGGCCAAGAATCTCACATCAAAGTTGCTTGTTTTTTTTGTTTTTTTCACTTACTTCACTTCTGCAAGTTAGACTTCAAAATTTAGTTTAAAGGCTTATTTACTTCTTTTTAGCATTGATCACTCTGACTTCATTGTTCCTAATTTTTTCCTTGCTTCATAAATCGAAGTTTAATAAAATTCTGTGCTTGTTAAGCATTTGTTGTTGACCATATTGCCATCCACTTAATTGTAAGGAAATGTAAAGAGACAGGTATACCAGAAGCCTTTATTAAGGTATCAAAAACCAGCAAGCTATCTGCACAAGCCAATTAAATGGCACTGCATGTCCCCAAAGTAGAAAGCACACAGTCTTACACATAAGTTGGTATTTTTATTCAGCAAATAAATCAACCCTTACACAACACACTCCATAAAACTAATCAAGCACAATATACTCCATATGGATTAGCAGTCCCTTCACCCCAGGTATATTAAAAAGCATGTGGAAAGCTGCTTTAGCACTCTATAAGCTAACACTGAAAGATGTTCCTTGGTATTTCACAATCCAATAAACCGTGTGTGCACAAGTAATCCGTTACTCATTGAAACTACAATATGTGTAATGTATTCAAGAACTTCTTACTTTTCAGGCCTTCCTTGACCATGGATTCATGTGATTTAACAGAACACTTTCCATCTGTATGAACTGGTAAAGAATTCCATGAATGTGTAAGAAACTTTGGTGGATTACATACTTCACCTTTATAGAGCACTGACGAACACACATATATTCCTTTTCACTCATATAGACCTGACGAAAAACACAGTTTCTGTTACACAGGAGATAATTTTTAATTCTGTTTTTGCCTACAAAGTATTATTTTATATCTAGAATCCTGATTGTGAATGTAAACTAAAGCCAGGTTTAGGGTGCCCAGATGCACAGGCTCCAGAGAATCATCAGGAGTTCAGGCTGAGYCCTGCCCTGTTGWGGGCTTGGGAAAGCTCTTGAAACAYGAGGTGCTTTGAACGATATATAYTGGATATGAAAAGCTAACATTTTCTTTATTGGGCTGTTGCTTTCAAGTATTTTTTCCTATCTTATTATAATGAAAATTATTTTGGATGCAAGTCCAACTTCAGCTGTCTAAATAAACAATCCACCATCACTCTGCAGCTGGAGAGAGGAGAAGACAGTTCTCACTGGAGCCTTTTATATATTTTTATTCTATATTAGACAAAGAGAGGAAGGATTCTTCRTATAAAGAGGAAAAGCAATGGTTACATTACAATTTACAAAAGAATAAAGGACCAAGCAGAACATGGGCACACTGACTCTCAAAGCATTGTGATAATGTGACGTGTATTGTCAGCATTTTTCACATAATCATAAAAAATAAAAAAAATGGTTCTACTGCCCCTTCAAACGAAGGAAGATGGATATTTTTTTGGAGGCAGGATGTTGCAGACAGATTATGGTTAAGACAATGGCTCTAGCCCAGCTTGGAAATCTCACTCTGTGCAGGATGAAACTGTCAGGATTCTGAGAGCACCAAGGACCCTGACTATCCTATCCTTCCCTCTCACCACTCTGTTCACTTCAGCCCTGTCCCTGCCACAGTCACAGTGTGGAAAGTTGGTCCCCAGCTCCCCCCAGCCCTGTCCTGCCTGGCCAGCCAAGAGCCCCACCGAGCCCGTCTTCATCCCCAGGGAGATGGCTGATGCCYAGGGCTGTGGCTGCCTCTGGCACCCTCCCGGCTGCCCTGCTCTTGGCTGGGTAATGGAGCAAATCCTGGCTGCCAGTCCCTGCCATTATGGAGAGACCCTGACCTTTCCAGGGAGCCTCCAACCCGCAAGGATTCACTGTCTCTCTCTTCTCCCTGTTAAAAACACCTTGCATATGCCCACAATGACAGGTGAAAATTCTCAGCAGACCATGGCAGTCCTCCAGTACTGCCAGGCAGAGTTAAKTTTCCAGTGTCAGAATTATTATCACATGTTTGTGATGATGAGAAGTGGCCAGTTTCCACAGAAGGAGTGTAGCTTCTTCAATTGGGTGTGCTGGCATCCCACTCACATTGTAGGTATGAGTATCAAGGAAACCAAGACTGCATGGAAGTATCAGCTTATGCAGATGTTCTGGAGCACTGCTTGTCATTGCAAATTTGAGAAATAATATTATTACATATTAATTATTCTGTTTCAGAAACCCTGGAAGTTTTGTCATATAAATTTGTTTSATATATATCTTTGCATGCACTATCCTTTGATACTGCAGTGATCAGAGGGCCTTCTTTTGCAAAGGTCCACAGACCTCTTCCTGCTCCCTGAGTAGCAATGCTGTAGTTCACTGTATCTGACTACCTCTATAAACACAAAAGTGAACCACAACATGGGCTAGACAAGCCTCCTGCACTGGCAGGAGCTGAATATTGAATCTGAGAATCTTTGCTAAGTGCTCTTTGTTTTGTGTGACACTAAGGAGGCCAATTTGCCTCCCTATATTCTAGCTTCAGGGCTTGAATACCAGTAAGGTCAGTGCAGGCACAGGTCAGCCACACTTGGAAGGTCTAACAGGTAATTTTCCTGCTGTGATTTGATGGGCTGAACTCCAGAGCTAAAAGCTCCTTAATGCYACAGAAAATTACTGCCCTCGCCAACATTTCTCCAGCCAGATTGCTGCCTTTTACAGAACATCCTGTTGCAATGCCAAGAACTTGCCAAATGCCCCAGCAGTGGAAACAAAAGAGCTTGCCTCTATTTTTCCAAGACTTAGACCTTCCATGTTTTTCACACAGAAAACTCTCTGGAAGACTAYGGAATCTTCCTAGAGCCAGAGGCAGGTAAAGTCAATGTAACAGTCAATAAAAGACTTATGCCCTTGYATTTTTTTTATTAGCTTTCCCTATGCTTTGTTTTCTTCTATTTTTCTAAGTAATACACTTGTAGCCTCACCTGACTGAAGCAGGTGATCCATTAGTGGTTGTAGCCATTTATATAAATGCAATGCCAAGAGGATGCAGAGCACACACAGCAGCAGAAGATCASTAGGCTGGCAGCTCTTGCAAATCATTCTGTGTAGTGTAATAAACTGGCTTTGTTTCTTCCAGCCTTTAAAGATCGCAGCTTCTGACTTCACACAGAAACAAAACTGTCCTTCAGTTTGTGAGAAACTGCCATCCTTCCACAGAGAGCAGCCAGAACSTACTGGAACATGGAGTTTTACAGCAGGATTTACTTGTGCACTTTGGCAATCACCGGAACACTAGAAAAAAGATGCTGGGATTAAAGCTATGAATACAGAAGTAGCAGATGTGAAGAAAATAGCATGTAAATGTATGATGGGTCAAGATGTAAGAACATGCTGCAAGCAATGAAAAGATGCTGTAAGAGAAGAGGAATAGTTTACCCTCTGCATATATTACACACACTGTGGTGAATTAATCATTCTGTGAGAGAAGTGATGCTTAAGGAAACTTGCTTGGYTCTGAAATTTGGATTCCATTTTGGCACAGAAGTTTGATATGAATATTTGCAAGGTAATTTTTACGGACAAGATTGAGTGACTTTCACTTTCAAAAAAAAGGCAAAAAAAAAAAATAAGCAGGTCCTGCTAGGTACAGGTTTTACTATCTGAAAACATGAACAGGAATCAAAAGAATACAAAATGCATGTTTTTCAGGTTGTAGCTAGTTTGGGTACTTCATATGTAACTTGATAAACAAGCAATGGTCATGCTACTTTAGTCACTGAAGGATAATTAACTTTGCTAAAGTGTGTGTGCTTCTGGGTTAATGATGTATTCAACATCACAGCTAAAGACAGCTCTTGCCCAGCTGCTTGGTGCTCAAAACACTCAAATGGCTGAACATGCTCAGTGTAATCTAATTCTAGTAGTTTGCAGTCTGAGCTGAGCACTACAAATGCTGAGCTTTCTTAAACTGCCCAGCCTCCTGGATGAAAAATTGCTGTCCTCTTTGCTCTCTGTGCCATCTCCTCCCCATCTTTAAAAAAGGGACAACTATCATGCATCTAGAAATAAAAGTCTCTGTTCTATTTTACTATTAACAGAAATTAGCAGCACTCCTCAAGAAGTAAAATGCTTCTTGAAACTACAGAGTCTATATTTTATTTTTCTATGACTTGTCAGTACACTCTTTCTTATACTGCTACATAAAAGCTGCTTTAAAAGTTGCAAATTTAAGTGTTGCTTTAGCTTACCCAACCCAACACCCTTTTCAGGGTGAAATGACAATGCCATTAATGAATGGTTTGCAGCTCAGTGCTAATGCTTAACATGACGTCTTTCTAGTTTTTATTAACTCTCTCAAGACTGCATGTAAAAAAGAGTTGGTTTTACCAGTWAAAATGTAAAAAAAAAAAAKATATTCCTCTTAGCTTCATACTTATATATTTTGACTTCTCAAGTTAGAAATCTGTCAGTGCATATTTTTTTTTTCTAGAGCACAAAACAAAGTAATACAAAAATATATAGGAATTCGATACAAATAGCATATAATTTATTTATGCTTGAATTGTTGAACACGAAGACCAGCCAAATGGCAGCACAGACCAAAGAAAGATTCCAAAAATATGCCATTGTAGAAATGAAAATTTGGATGGGGAAACAAGGAAYGTGACTGCAACTAAAAAGTGGACAAATAGTAGCCACTTACTCCACTGATCTACCACTGACCTGGAGGTTACACTTAGTAAATTCACTGAGAAAACCATCCTCACTTGAGCTTAACAGTCTGACATTTGCACTGTTGCAGAGTATTTGAAAGTCAATTATCATTGTAACTTCTCCTGTTTGGTCGTGCTGAACAAGGCACGTTAGCCTCTAAACAGCACTTTGTGCAGTGAGATCTGCTTGGCAGAAAACTGAAATTGTGATTTTTCTACTGCACAGACCTTGATCTCAAATACTGCGTGTGCTGTTTCTTCTGCCATCAACAGTTTTGCTGCAATATCACCATCAGTTTAATTGGAGATTTCCAAATTTACAACAGTGTGAGTTTGCAATAGTGTGAAATTCAATTAGAAGTTAGCTGGAAGTTCGTCGCTAAATTAATGATATTTATTGAAAATTCATTAATTACCCTTGAGTTGATGTGCTACAAAGACCTTTTGTGTTTAATCACTTCCAAATCTGCAGCTTTTATTAAATTGCCACCTGCACAGTTATGAAACATTAAGGAGAGGCTTCTGTAGTACAGATGGATTGAATGGATTGCAGAATGATTTTCACATGTCCATCAGCCATGACAAGAATACAAGAAAAGGGCTTGTAGAATCCAGACCAATAATCCAGGGGAAGCTGTTGAGGAAACAAATAAAATATCAATGTATGATGGATCATACTGAGGAAACATGCTGTTTTCAAGAAAAAAAAGGCAAAATAAAGTTCTCTGGGGTGAAAACAATAAACCAAACAAAACTAAAAACAAGAAGAAAGAAAACCCACTGCTATTATTTCTTAAAATCACACAGAGACATGGATAGCTTATTATGGGAGACAGAGCAAGATCAAAGGTTTGTTTAAAATATACTGGATGAGATGAGTTGTCATACAGCAAAAGGAGATGAAGCTTGGAATTTGAAAGCAAAAGACAACTAAGAAATGGAAAAAAACCACTTATACATTTTTTTAAAAAATAATCTTTTTTTAGCTGCACTAATGTTAAACAATCATCAGCAGTCCCTGTTTTTGAGCTAACTCTTAAAGAGGAGTTAAGCAGAAAGTCTTACTAAGTCATCTGCCCAGAAACTTCATATCTGATTTCCTTATTGCAGGAGAGAATTGTGATTGACCAGCATTAGGAATTACATTAAAAATACTGTAGCTTACAGAAATCTATATTTTAGAAGTCTATCAGTGTACCAGCCCAGGTAAAGTGAAACACTCTTGTACGTATTTGTTTATACTAAGCTCATGTGTAAAATTAGTTGCATTCACATTAAGATGTTTTACTCACATAACCATTTTGGTAGTAATAAGCTAATTTTAATTAATACTACTTTTATATGAATCACTTTTCTATTTTATTCATACTATAAAATTAATAAATTTATATTTATTATAAATAAATTTTATATACTATATTAAAAGATATAATGTATAAATATGATATATATTATATATTTTTATATAATGTATATTCATAGATATTTATTTTAAACCTATTTATTTTACAATTATATTTGTGGAATAAGGGATGTGTGCTCCAATCCAGATTAATGTTTTTTCAACTCATACAGCATACAAATCCATACACTTATATGTTAACACTAGCAGTTACTCTATACTTCTGAGTTGCTAGTGTTCATACTGTCTCAACAGACTCACTGTTTACTGTTGTTTCTTATTTATAGAAGAGATTTTATTGATTATTTTTTTCATTGTCAAACATATTTCTGGTTGAAATACAGAATCTAAAAGAAAGGAGGAACAATTAATATCACTTTCTACAACCCCTGCTCTTTTCAAGTAGTGTTAAATAAATCATGATATACTCCAAGATTTAAAGCCCAGCAAGAATCCAAAGCCTTCTACAGTCCTTGTAATGTTGCAGTTTAAAGGCGAACAGCTCTGTCTCCATAGGCAACACTTTTGAAGCTTCTCATCTCAAAGAGAATTTAGCCTTTTAATTGAAAAGGCAAGTTTTATTAGAATAGCTTTGATCAAACTGAAGTAAAAGCAGAGCTTTACAAACTGGCCTCTTGTAAGTGGACACATGTCTGTGTGTATAGTTATGCTTGAGTAACTGGAAATAAAAAAGAAACAGTTTTATAAAAGGCAACCATTATATTTGAAGCAGATAAACAAAAATCCTATGAAATATGTTGTGAAGCTGTCCTGTAGGTTTTCTTTAATTGGGTAAATCTCTGACTGCTGCATACACCATCTGAGTGTATCCACATATAAGTATTCAAAAAATGTGTGGATGTTGGCACCTGGGAACATGGCTTAGTGGTAACATGGCAGCACTGGGATTGGACTTATCTTTATGATTCTATGATTCTGACTCCATATCTGTCATTTAAAGGGAAGTTTTCTTCATTGCAGTTTGCAATGTATAATTATAATTACAATTCAGAACTGCCACTGGTTTCAGAGAACAAACTTATCAGGTAGCAAAGATCTAAATATGTCAGGTGTTTGAAATGGATCATATTCTGAAGRAAAGCTAAAACATGTAACATTTGCTTCAAGGAATAGTGCCTTAACAACAGAATTTTCTTAGCTGGGGTCAACATTAGAAATTATTGTGTTTTAAAGAAGAAACTTTCAGCTTTTCACAAAAAGAAGTAAACAGGAACTGGTTTGATGGCAGTATGTCAGCCTTAATCAGTTTTCTGCACAATCGCAGAATGGCTAAGCTTGGCTGGGACCACTGGAGATCAAACAGTCTAACCACCTTGGTCAAGCAGAGTCACCAACAGAAATTTCTCCAGGGTTGTATCTGATAAAGTTCTAAATTTCTCCATGTTTGGAGACTCTACAACCTCTCTGTAAAACCTATTATAAAACTAAAAAATGTTTTTCTCATATTTAAAAGGAATTCTCTATTTCTCAGTTTCTGCCCACTACCTCTTGTTTCATTATCGGGCTCCACTGAGAAGAATCTGTCTTCATCTCTTCTCCTTCTCGCATAAAGAACTTGGAAACATTTTTAAGATCACTCTGAGCTTTCTCTTCAGCTGAATAGCCCCAACTCTTTTGGCCTCTCCACATGTGACAGATGCTCCAAGCTCTTAATCATCTTCATGTCCCTTGAATCGACTCTTTCTGGTATGTTCATGTTTCTTTTGTACTGACGAGYCCAGATCTGAACACTGCACTTCAAATGTTTCTCAACAAGGCTGAGCAGAGGCTGAGAATAATCTCCCAGTGATCCATAAAGTTGTCATCTAGGGTTTTTAAGAATCTTCTTGGCCAGGTTGGACCAGCTGTATAATGCTCACATTATCTTTAAGGTTTCTTCCAGCCAAAACCTTTCTATAATTCCTTTATGAAGTACAGTAAATGCAACTGTCCTTAAAGTATAGAACTATTGCTTGTCCAATTTCTAAACCCATGCCATCAGGCATTTATATAAATCTATGTGATTTAGGTGGTTTCTTCTTTCCAATTCTGTTTTAATTCACAAAACATCTTGGAAGTACTCAAGGAAAGAAATACATTGAAGAACGAATAGAAAATAAATTAAGGGCAGAATCACAGATGATTGAAAGTCTAATAATGTAAAGGAGATTAAACATTGAAAAGATCATGAATAGGGAGTAATATGAATAGAAGTAAAATCAGAGTTCAGTACATCATCTTTACTATATACCTAAGTGAATTTCAGATTTTTATCTGAATTTTATATGTAAAAGAGAACATAGGGAATTACTCCAGGAATCACCCACTTCCAGAGCAGCTGCAGATTCCTTGCATTATTTATTAATCCCCCAAAAAATGTGTTTTTATGGGTTTTTTTTAGTTTCAGTGACTCTTTTCTCCACATGCTTCAGAAGTCAGTAAAATAAATTCAATCTATTCTTCTCCATGGGTGTGACATCACTAGCTGAGTAAGATTTCTTGAGAATAGAAAAATTGTAAAGAAGGTTTGTCTCAATAATCTCTTTTTAACTTAGGTAGAACAGAGTTGAAACAGTTCCAAGAGAGCCATAAGCATTTTTATTATCATATAAAATGGAGAACCGGAATTGTCAGTGGGGTAAATGAGAGCAATATTATGCACGGGAGTCAGTTTTCAACGAAAGACAATTACTTGCAAAGTCACTAATTCGATCTATGAGTCTTCTTTCAATCCCAATTTAGGCAACCCTTTGCCTCTAATGTATACTGGATGAAAATGCCCTTTCTGCAATCCAGTGACTCTGAGGACAATTATTTTGTGAATACTCTTCTTTATAATTTCTAATATGTCTTTTTCTTCTTGTCACTTGCACGAGGATTTGTAGAAAAAGAGGTTATAGGGGAAGTATTTCTCCCTTCTCTGGATATTTTCCTCTTCTGAAGAGTCTGTATCTGAGGAGTTCAAGATTAATTCTTCTTTCTTAGATTAGAATGTAGAGTCAGAGGGACAGGTCTTTTGTGTTTGTGACCAGTGTAAAACATTACGTGGGTTATGTGTGGCAACATAGGAATAGAGTTTATAATTTCCACTTGTTCACCCAAGTTTTATGTCCCTACATGACCACTATATGAATACTGGCCTACAGTTCCTAATTTAGAACTTCTCAAGTGAATGTTTTAATGACAGAATGAACCTTCTGCATTTCTTTGGGCATAGTTTCTCAAGGCCCAATCAATCTTATTTTGATACAGCTAAAAAAAAGCAGCATCTCAATCTTTTTTAATGGTATACACTTATCTCCATTTTGGTCCTTGATTCAGTTTACATGACAGCAGAGACTTACCATGAAATGCTGCAAAGATAACTTACTAACTCTGCAAAGATTCTAGGCATGTAAAACCCAAACAAACAAAATTTTGTGCGTATTTGTCCCCCTGGAAATTTCCATTCAGCTCATCAACATTCTATTTTGACCAAATGCCTCTTGGTAACCCAATCTGCTGCATTCTTACTGATACAGAGCAATATCAGAGCAATATCCTTAACATCTTCTTTATTTCAAACCTGAGTTTTCAGAGCAATGAATTATGCCATAAAAGGGGAGTTGGACAGTTTTTCCTCTCCCATGTTGATGGTCAAGTCTCTTTGGAAAGCCTTGCATTTGACAGTTGGTCACATTCCCCTTTAAAACATTTATCCTGATTCAATTTTGAAAATCAAGCATTTTAACATAAAGGAACTTTGAAACATTTATAAAGGAAAGAAAACTGGGGAGGGGGAACCAAACAAGAGTCAGCTTCAGAAATTATAATGTTTCAGCTTGGGGTACTAAAGCTATGAAGACCTAACACAGCTTTCTCTCTGAATGTGGCAGGTTTATGATATGTGAAATTCACTGCTTAACTACTAAACTGATGGATATTAACTTACTGATACTGATTACCTATTAGATATTAGAACAATTTATTTTCTAACTGTAGCGCAGGGTTTTTAATGTGTATCTCTACAGGTCCTAGTACAGTGAATAACAACTGTGATTGAAATCACAATTTTAATACTACTAATAATGATGCAGATACATTTAATGGACTGTCAAATGTGGATGAGCCTCTCATTTCTGTGGGATGTTATTATCACGTTAATGCCTACACCTGAAAAGTTTTAATGGTATGTTAATCCCAAAGACCTGTTTCACTATTAAACACAGATCTAAAAATCCTAACTACGGTTCTAAATGATGGGTTTCATAAAATATAACTTCACTTTTATAAAAAGTGCGTTCACTAGCACTTTTTATTCTACGTTCACTAGCAATAGAAAACTAACAGAGGGAATACAGAGATGGTTGGAGCACTCCACTCCAGCACCTCACAAAATAAATCCTTGGCAATTGAATCTCAAGAAAGAGAAGAGGTTGTTGATAGGTTCAAAGGGGATGATTTTGACCTTATGAGAAATAGACCCATAATTTATGAAATAGATGGAAACTCTTTACTGCAAAATGTAATGTGAATGAATGACTAGATCTAACCCGTTTGCAGACTTGCACCTTTGTACCTCTATGGAATACAATTCGGGCACCACAAATGGCTGTGAAAGTGGAGTAGCTACACTCAGACTGTGCTTTATCACTGCATTTTCAATAATGTCAAGTAGTTGTCTACTAGTAAATAAGAAAATATGTGGATTATTAAGAAACATATGTTAAGTTGAGCAGGCCTTTAAGTGTTTCATTTCAAAATTATTTTTTACTTTTTGGGCATTCCTTTGCTTTTACAAAGGGCTTTCAGGTTTGGGGATTTTTTGGTTGGTTTTTTTTGGGGTGGGTGAGTTTGGGGGTTTTTTGTTAGTTTGTTTGTTTTTCTAAGGTTTTTTTTTTTTGTTTTGCTTTTGTTTTAAAAAACTTTTAGTATTAAAAAATAGTTCCTTGGTAAAAAAAAGACCTCCAACATTTTCTGAAAAACAACAATTTAAATTGTCAATAAACATCCTTATATTTGTGACAAGAATTTTAGCTTTTGTTAAAAGTTTTCTATTGGAAAGGAAAATACATAGAGATCATAAAAACATCTGTAAGTGGAAATAGAAAATGTACAACAATCTTTTGATTACTATGGTAAAAATACTCAATATAAATGTTTCCGAAAACAAATGTAGTTAAAATCGTCCCATAGCTAAAATGACCCACTATGTTCTAATTCTCAGATACTTCTTGGAATACCTGGGAAAGCTTGGCTCCGTGAGCTCTTGTCTTCTGCAATCGTGTGACACCACTCCATCCTCACCAGGGACACACTTGTTTCTGAGACATTTTGATTCTTTAAGTCTTGACACAGGCTCCAGCCCCTCACTGTCTCCCTTGCAGCAAGGGGCCCAGAATTGGACACAGGATACAAGAGCCTCACCTTGTTCTCAGGTACAGGGGGACAGTCACTGCCCTGGTCCTGATGGTCACACCATTGCTCATCCAGGCCAAGATGACATTGGCCTTCCATCCTGGCTCATATTCAGCCCCTATCAAAAAGCAGCTCCAGGCCCTTTTCCACTGGGCAGCTTTCCAGTCACCCTTTCTCCAGCCCATGGCATTGTACAGGGTTGTTGGGACTGAAGAGGTGAATCCAACACTTTACTTTGTTGAACATCACACAGGTGGCCTCAGGCCATTGATCCAGCCTGTTCAGATCTCTCTGCAGGACCTTCCTTCCCTCCAGAAGATCAAATCGCCTTCCCAGTTTGGTGCTGTCTGAAAACTGTCTGAAGGGACACTCAATCCCCCTATACAAATAATAAATAAAGATATTAAACAGGACTGGCCCAGTACTGATCCTGGGGAACACTGAGGTGAATAAAAGACTCCTGACTACATGTTGTATGTTTAAAGTGATAAAAGCTAATGATGGTGCCCTATTGGTTACTGTATGCCATTGTACCCCAGTTTCTCACCCCTTGAGTTGTATGTTGTATGCCCCTTTTTCAAAAACCTTGAGATCCCTTACCCTCCCTCCAGTTAAGCCTCTGCTGATCCCCCACCTGCCCCTCTTCCTACTTCCTGCTGGCATCTGGCCTGTCCGTCAAGCTGCTGCCACCACCCCTATGGAAATCACTGAAACTCCCATGAGGCTTTGCTGCTAACCGAGACCTAATTAACACTGGAAACCCCTAGCTGAGACGAGCCAACACAGAATCCAGACCTACAGGAGACAGCATTGAACAGGCAACGTTCAATGTTCAACGTTGAACAGCCAACATATTTGCGGACAGTCCCCTGTATCTAGCCATAACCACAGAGTACCCGGAGGGAGTGACATCCCTAGACTAAACAAGCCTGAGAGAGTTCCTGTGAATGCCTGTGAGGGTGAACTCCCAGCCCTGCAGTGACTCTGCAGCAACTGGGTGGAAGGCAGGACCAATATGGACCTCCTCCTTGGTGGAGCAGCAGTGGCGTAGGCCATCCCTCAAGGTTCCCTCTTTCCTAATAAAGGCATTTCAAGGAGTTAAAAATTATCTCCTGCCCTGGTTATTTATAACAACACCACTATATATTCTATAACAAGGGAAGTTGTGCCCTACCTAGCCTTACAGATGCATCACTTACCTCTCCTCTTCTGTCTGAGGAAGTGAAAATGTTCCTCTCCTTTCCTTTCAGAAGCTACCATCCAGCAATATGGGACCAGAGAGATAAAACTGGAGGTCAACTAATTTCAGGTTTTCCTACTTTTACATGCATATTTACTCAAGTCAATAATGCCAGAGTCCAGATCTGTTCCTTGTTTTACCAAGTAGACTAACAGAACTGATAGAAGAGCATTCCTTAAAAAGCTGCAGCACATCAGTCTGAGGGGGTTTTGGTTTGGTTTGGATTGGTTTTAAGGTTTGTTTTGTTTCTAAAGAATGTTTTTAAACATGGCATAAAAGTAACGTGCCAAACATTGACATCAATCAAATACCCATATTATAATACACAGGGGTAGATACGCGTCTACCCTATAATTTAATTCTCAACAAACTATCAAGTAGGAAGAACATAAACTGGTTCAACTATAGCAAAAGAAATGTTGAAAACTATTAGCAGAGATTTGTTTGTTTACCAAGTGAAAAGCACAGTGTAATGAGTCTGCCTTTAAATGTCATTTTTATGTCTGAAAGGATAAATATAAATTAAAATGGTTTGGTATTTTTATTCTTTTTATTAATTAATTTTTTGACCATTGGGTTATTGCAGTGATTTGTTGCTCTTGGAGTGCACTGCGTTCTCATGCTAGGACTGCTGAGAAAATATCCCCTGTACACTTATAATGAACAGGCTCAAATTGCCCTGTAATGTGACACATCATTGTTTCCCCCTTAACCAACTGAAAATGGGAACATTAATACATTTAAGGTAGGCTGAGGAGAACTACTGGCAGCAACTCAAATGCCTTTAGATCAAACCCTTCCCCCACACTTCCCGACATCAAATATTACTGCAGGTGAGTAAAATAAAGAACTATTCTTGCTCTTATTACACAGCTATCTAGTGGTATTGAGTTCAAGACCCACTGTGCTACCCCTGTGAGATTTACAGACTAGGAAAGAAACACATCTCCAGAAAGAGTGACTGAAGCTAGATTGATTCAAGCTGGAAATGAGACATTTATTTTTAATCAAAAGCTATCAGAGAAGCTAGACTCCATGTTTTACAGTCTTCCAAGAAAGCTAGGAGCTTTTATTTGTAAGAGGCTACTATTTATTCAAATGTCAATTATTAGGCTAAATTCAAAAATAATTAATGAAATTTTTTTCATATAAAAATATCAGGTATGTTGAATGGTTTGAGCCTCTGGACTTAATATCTCTGAAAAGGAATTGCACTGTGGATGACAGGGTGAGATTAACATTCCTATTTTACAGATTAGGAAAATAGACTAAGGAGGCTATGCATTACAGATTTATATTTTAGTCCAAGAAACTAATTTTTTTCTTCTACATAACATCATTTAGGTTCACTCTTTTAAAATACACATATAGAGAGAGTATTTGGGTATATAGAAGTCTCTTTCATGCATCCTCATACAGTTTTTTACCTCTGTGGTATTTGAACATGACACCTGACATGTAATGTATAAAAAAGGATATTGAACCACCAACCCTGTGATTTAACCCTTGTTCTTTTTCTTCCCAGATATCTTGAGATTGGTGCTTATTGTCACATCATTACTGTCTGACTTCTCCTTCCTGTAGCAATAGAATCCCATTTGTTTATGGATTTCACCTGCACTGTAGTCAGCAGACTCCCTGTGCTCATTCCTTTTTTAGACGAATTAGTGTCAACATTCCTCCTGAAAAAGAAGCATAATATTCACGTATAATTGTTCCTGCTGTGTTGAAGATATGTGTGCAACATTTGTTGGAAGGTTCAGCTTAGGAATTTAACAACCACATGTGTGAATTCTGGCCCAATCCCCACAGTCCCTGCCAATACAGCAACTACAAGTCAGCATTTGCAGGCGTACAGCTGTCCAGCAGATAAGAAGACACCTTCTGGGTAGCTATTGCCACTAGGGATACTGCAAGTTGAAATCAGCATTTCCTCATAGGCCAGGAAGGTGTAGTCTTAGACTCATGCATGCATTTTTCTTCCCCTGTATTTTTTAAATTAATACAAAGACCCAAGGCAGTCCTATTGTTCCTGCTAGCATACTCTCTGCTGTTTCTCTGAATCATTTAGTATTTGGCTACACCTACTCCCTGCAGGCGTAAAACTGATCTACATTGACCCTAATTGGCTTAGAAAGTCTGCTAGGATCACAGCATAATATCACCTACCTATTTGCTTACACTGTGTTATTATATTAGATTGTAGCACAGAGCAAAAACTAATCAAGTATAAGAATTTTCTCTTCAGGTAAAAAAAAAAAGAAGCAAAAAAAAAAAAAAAAAAGAGAGTAGCAATGCTAAATCTAATTTAAGAAAAAGTCCCATATGGGTCCTGATTGACCCAATTAACTGAGGACCTAATTTGGGAGCCTGATTGCTGTAGGCACTGGCTGTTGTCAGAGGACAAAAGACAAGGCTCTGTGGTGGGTTGAGACTGTCTTAATTCTGAATTGTTATCTCCACCTCTGTGGAGGTGCCTTTCTCTCTCCTTAGCTGTTAAGTATGCTTCCATTTCCAACTAAAATGCCTCTGTTAGGTACATAAACATAAGTGAGACAAATCAGGGCTTAAATAGAGGTGAAAAATTGAGTGGAAGTAATTGTGTAAAGAACATAAACAACAGCAGTATGACTGGTTTCCATTTCAGGTGTAGCTGATCCTGAAGTTTTTGATGATGCCTATCAGAGACAAGAATTCCATTGACCCCTCCACTGTGTCCTCACCGAGCTTGATGTAACTATCCATGCAACTGACTTTCAGGTATTTCAGCAAAACTGAGTCTTCAGTTGGACAGAGATTTTTGAACAATTTGGTTTTTCTTTTTTAGTCAGAGGATGGGAGAGAATGAGATGTTAAATGCTAATGACTCAAATAATCAGCCATTTGCCAAAACAGCAGGGTACTTTGCTGAGGCCAGATTTGCACCTCCCCTGACTGAAACAGATGAGGAGAATTTTTGGCTGTGTGGTGACGAAACCTCTGATMTGCATAAGAACAGCCCAGGTGCAGAAGAGGTGCTCTCCCATCACTGGCAGTTGACCATGATAAACTGACCTTTACTCTTCAACAAGCTGGGTTTTGAGCTAGACAAGGGAAAAGGACAATAAGAAATACATCCTGTAAGGTGAGGTAATGCTTTTCATTATGCTGATATCCTCCCGATATGGCTCAAGTGCAGAATTCCTCCCTGGAGGAAGTATTGGGATATTCACATGTAGGCCTGAAGGTGTTTATCCCTTCTGATGGGGCRTAACTGGTTCCACTACACTGTCATAAGAGGCAGTCGTCATGTCTCAGAAGGACTCATAAACTACCAAACACCTCTCAAGAGTCCCCAGAGAAACTTCTGGGGCTTTCCACCAGAGGACTGTGGATGACCCACAGTGTTATGTCAGACAGTGTAAAACTCYACTGCCATGGGAGGTACCTGGGACTTCCCACCTGAACCTGAGCATGTACAACCCACCAAACTTTGTATTTTGTGTTCTTCCTCCATCCTCAATGGCATCACCTCAACCAACAGATATTGAAATTGCAATAATCAAGCCTTGTCACTGCATCACCGAATGGTGATATCTTTCCACTATGTGCTCTCATCCTTTCTTTTTCTTTCCTTCTTTTCCTTATATTCCTAATATTTTATACTTTTATATTGCTATATTTCTATAGATAGTAATCAAAATGGCTACATAGCTCCTTTCAATTGCAACTAAATTGTTCTAAAATAAACCTGCCATACATATACCGATGATATAGACAGAGCTACAAAAAACACCAGTCATTCAGTGTCGTTTCACTTTAATCTGTCCCAATGGATCTACTAAAAAGAACCTGAGTTTCCCCACTTCAGGGGCAGGTCATAACAGAGGATGTGCACCCATGAACATCCRTTAGAACTGAAAATGCTGGGCTAAAGGTTATTTTTGTTATATGGGTCAGTTCTCTGGTTACCCACACTGGGAAAACACAGGCAGCAATAGGTCTCAAATTTTCACTCCAATGTAGCTTTTCAGGCCTCAGAATTTGTGTGAGGGACAGAAACATCTGGAAGTGTTTGGTTAGATTTAGGAAATCAGGCAGGATTTGAACCAGAGGCCTCATCACACCCCTGAAACTCAGGTGTTAACAGTGGCTAACCCATGCAGAGGTGATCTTCCACAGAGTATTAATCAAGGCACAGATTGATAAAGAAGCCAACTGAAGGTCGTACTTCATTTAACCCCCATTTGGGGTCAAATAGGAATCCTGTTAAATAGGAAGGCAAGACATTAGATTCAAAGAAAAGAGAGTGAATTTCTATGTGAGTGGGAAGACTGAAGCTATTTGAAGAGCAGATATCTRTCACTTAATATTGATTTTCCACAGGTTGCTCTACTAACCTGGCTTTCATACGCTGTGCTCTCACATTAGATTCATAAATGGAGTAATTGGGCAAAGGTGTCTTACGATCCAAAGACATGTTGCTTATGCTCCTGCCTGTAAAAACTGCCTTCACTTAATTACAGACTTATGTTACTTAAACACTTTAATTTTAAGGTTATTTGAACACTTTGAGGACCGGTTTCACTTAAGTGAAAATTACTTTGCACCTCTAGAAGTTCAAGTGGGATTAATGACAGTGGCTTAAAATGGCTGGAAATTGTTCCCTTGGAAAGTGAATTTTCCTGATCCATCAACTAACTAGTGAGAAGTTGGAGAAGTGACTTATTGTGAGCTGCCATGCTGAGAGCTGTTTTATGAGCTAACAACATATTGGGGGGAGAAAGCCTTATTTTTAAATCAATGCTGGGATATGATCCAAGATACCTTTATCTCACATTCCTTCTCTGCGGAAGAAAACCCAGAACCATGGGGTAAACCAGAAGAAGTAGGATGCCTTTGAAAGCCTCTACMCAGGTATTCTGACAGGTTATTCTGTGAGTCTTCCCTAACTATAGGGAGAACCTCATCACTGTGCTAGGTGCAGAATGATTCTGGATCTCTGCTCACTGAATGGGCAGCTGCTCAGAAGCAGCCACCTCAGTACATGTGATATGAGGAATGTGTCTGCATAGGTGCTGTAATCACTCAAAGCTTTGTAGTAGATTCCTCTGACCTCTCACACTGCAGTTTTCTTTTCTGAGGTTTGTATTTATTGGTAAAAGGAGGAATTTTTTTTTTTCTTGAGAGCATTTTGGCTGCCATTACCTATACACATCATTTGCTTTCATTCCATTACAAGGAAACAAATCTTTTTCTACAGTTTGTATGTGGTTTGTYAAGTCTATTTATCTGTCAGCTAAAAGCAGCTTCAAGAACACACTCAAGAGCAGAAGAATATTTTAAGACTGTGTGATCAGACACAGCCCAATGATGCTCATTTAGCAAATGAGGTAAAAAAAAGAACCCCCACAACTACAACCAAACCAAACTCCAAAAACCCCAAAAAACCTCCAACCCACAGAATTTCAGTACTCAATGGTTTCCAGAACTGAAATATTTGACTTCACAACTTGAAAGTTCTTTTACTGTATTCATGTGTGTGTGGTAGAAAGGATGCTACATAAATATAGATTATTCTATAAACACACTGAATACAGTAAAACAAATGCAAGTTTATGCAAAACTATCTTTAACAGAATGCTTTTGCAGTTCACACAAAACATAAAACCCTATATTTGGACACAAAGCATCTTCTGCTGCAAGTTACACTGTAATTTAGGAAGAACATAATTTTGTGATTTAGAATTGGGAAATCTATTATAGCCTCAAGTACTGAATCTCAAAAATAAATATTCAGCAATGAAATGCAAGTGATTTAACACCATGGATCATGTGRTTCAAAATGCAATCAGTTGGCTTTTAATAGGCAAAAATATAATTAAAGGAAATTATATACAATCTTTCTGTTTAGTACATCTATACATGAACACACACAATAGGCAGACTGATAACTCTTTAACTTTTAGCTATCTCTAGAAAATTATGGCACAAATGACTTCTAATTTGTCACATAATGAGAAAACTTTGTGCTTATACAGTGATTTCAGTCCAAAACCTTTCTAAACTGTGCCAGGCAGTGCCTCTATTTTGGATCCTTTAGATGTCAAGGATTTTATAAGACACAGAAAGGCTCGAGGTAAGAAGCAAGCAAATGAACACCCCAAAGTAATGTCAGAAGCTGTGACAGAGCCAAGGAGAAACAAAGTAGTGAAGACATCATCAAGGCRCAGGGAGCATCAAACATGTGTCTGGTCACATCCATCCACTGAATTTAAGAAAATCTATCCCCAACACACAAGACTCTAACTCATTCTTAAATGCCTCTAATGACAAAGACTCAATAAACTCCCTAGAAAGCTTTCCTTGTGCTATCAATTAATTAATTATTCAATCTATTAATTATACTAGTACCAGCTTCTGGTAGACATTTTCTAATTGGTTTTACATTGTTGTTAATTATGTTGGTTAATTTTACTGGAAAATTCTCCYGATCTGATGTTCTCTATCAGGCAGTGATGGAGTTCAGCTTTTCAAACTGCTTTGCACCCTCCATGTGACAATTTCCGCYGGGCTGTGTTTCTCTGGAATTTGTGTATGACAGTGCCAAATGGGACTGTGTGAAAATGCTTACTAACGTCAAGATATATCAAGTCTTTAGCTTCTCCCTTGTCCACTAGGCAATTACCCTGCCACAAGAAGAACTTGGATTGATTTGATATGACTTTTCTTTTTTTCCTTGACAAATCCATGTCAGCTATTCCCTATCACCTTGTCCGCAGGGTGCATCGAAACTAATTAACARGCTGTTCCAGAATATTTCTGGTATCGAGGCTAAACTGATGAACTTAGGTTCTACCACCTACCTGATTTTTAAAAATAGGTACAATGTCTGTCCTTCCTCATTCCTTAGGGAATTCACCTCTTTTTCATGTGTTTTTTAATCACTAATGTCTCCTAGATTTTGTCCGCTTCTTTGAGTATATAATGTGAATTAATCTAACTTATCTTAATATTGACTGGTTTAAGTCTATGTCTATAATTAGCATTTCCAAACCTAGATTTAAAGACAATCTGAGTTTAGGTTTAAAAATCCACTTGTAAATTTTTGTACAGTGACAGAGCATATACTATCTCTCATGAACTATCGAAAATATTGTGTTTAAGTGACATTCAGCTCTAATTGTTAAGGGAAGCTGAATTTGGAGAACTCCTATCCTGTTTGTTTTCTCCTGCTCCTACGTGTGTGCCAGCACAAGTCTGAATACATATTGTACAGATGCAGATACACAAACAATGCACAAATGCAGCTTCATCCAGCCACGCCAATCCATAGAGAGAGCAGTGCCTTCATTGGAAGCCATAAATGCACCAGCAGCCATCTCATCACTGTGAACAGCACTCAGGGCTGACCCTGAAGCTCCAGTTCAGGTGGCACGGGTTGGAGCTTGCTGGCAAACATATAGATGCCTTCACTTTCACAACTCATGGACATATCTGAGTGTCCCTCAGGCCCTGGTTCTGTGACCAGGAAAAATGCCTAGACACACGTGCATGCTCAAAGGAGGCTGTGACCCTCTGGGAAGTTTGTGCTGGAGCAGATTTTCTGGCAGGACTTGTGACCCCACTGGTCTGGTGGTGTGTTTTGTACAATAGGTTTGATGTAAAATCCATGGTWGCACAGAATGGCTTTTCTTTGTACCCCAGTTCTTCTCCTAACYCTGGGTTGCTCCCACAGCCTTCCCCAGATACAGCTCCTGATTGGTTTGCTTTTCCCACCTTGGCTGCCTGTCCATCAGGTGTTAAGAGACTTTCCCGCCCTGTCAGTCMCCCCAAGACCTGTCCCCCAAGTCCAGAAGCTTTGGAGAGGGACCTTTGGTGACTGGGTGGGTTGGAATCTTTCCCCTCCTATCTCCATGTATGTCAGTGTATGTTATGTCAACAGCCACTCCATGCTGTACCCCATTGGCTCTGTTCCTACCCTCCCTGAGACCCCATCTCCTGTACAAAACCCTCTCTCTCCTCGTGCTTGGGGTCGCTCCTGAGGCACTGGTCACGAGGTGAGGGATCCGTGCTGATCCCAATAAACCCGGTCTCACTCTAGCCTSCGGAGTGTGCCTCCTTTCTCCTCTTGCCATCATCCTGCTGATGCTTCCCAGCTGCCAAGAACCCCAAGATCTGCCGCGGTGTCGGRGCTGGCCATGCCGAGGGTAATAGAACATACCACCGCACCCTGGGGACAAAGGCTGGAGCTGTTCATCAAGAACTGCAGCCCCAGGGATGGACTCATATTGGAGAGTTTCACAGAGGGCTGTCTCTTGTGGGAGGGACCAGAGAGGAAGAGTGTGAGGAGTCCTTCCTCTGAGAAGGAAGGAGTAGCAGAGACAGCATGTGCTGAATCAACCACAACACCCATTCCATGTCCCCCTGTGCCACTGACAGAAAGGAGGTAAMGAAATTGGGAATGAAGCTGAGCCTGGGAAGGAGGGAGGAGTGGGGGGAAAGTGTATTTCCCATTATCTTACTCCAATCTGACTGGCAATAAAATAAATTAATTTCCCCAAGTTGAGTCTGTTATGCCCATGACAGTAATTGGTGAACTCTCCCTGTCCCTTATTGCAACTCATGAGCCACTTGTTATATTTTCTCTCCCCTGACCAGCTGAGGAGGGAAGTGACAGAGCTTTTGTCGGCACCTGGAATCAAGCCAGGGTCAAACCACCCCAACCAGATGGACATATGGACCAAGATACTGCTTTAATGGAACTGGCCTCTTTTATCATCTCCTTGCCATTATCCCACACCCACTTTGGATAGATTTTCCTATCCGCTTCGATCTTTGATGATCTTTGATCATTTTCCTACCTTTAACCCCTCTCCTAATCCTCACATGGAAAGGTCCATGTTCTCTCAGTTTCCTCTGAATAGTCTATATTTTTYATCTTGCCTGTGAGACCCATGATGATCTTGTTTCCTCAGTGACATCAGCACTGAAGATCTCCAAGGCTATGCTCCACTGGTCTGTTTACTGATTTGTGAGCTCTGAGATTTGGTACTTTTCTCTCTTATCTCCCATTTCTTAGTTTCTGAATCTAGGTATTTCATTTAGTATTTTTCTTCTCACTGCTAGAGGAGTTTGTTTGTTTGATTGATTATATGGAATAGTTATTAATGGATACCCTCATAAGTCAGATGTCCCTCAATTCCAGGTATCCAGAAATCTTTTGTCCTATAACTTTATATTAATGTAATGCCAGAGTTACTAATTCTTCAGCATCTTAGTTTTTGATTCTTTGCTCTGTGATGGTTGCATGAATAACTTTCTACAAGGACATAATAAGCTCTAGCAATTAGGGCTTTTTATAACTTTAACATGATTATATTTAATGTTAGGGATCACAAATAAATAAAAAACTATATTTGGAAGACTTGATATAAGATAACCTTTTTTTTTAACCTTTTTATTAAACTACTTATCTATTTAATTTTCTTTATTTACAGTTTCTTCTGAAGTTGTCAGAGCTCAATKGTTAGCTACTGCCTTTAAGTGTTTCAAAATATACGGGTGAACTTGATGTGGGCTAACATTTTATTTCCTTTCTATTTATTTCACATAAAGAGTCATATTGCTTCATGAGATACCAGATCTGCATTTTGAGTAACTGTACAATAGAAATTCAAAAATTTCAAACACATGAAATGAACAGAATAAATAGAGACAGCAGCATATCAGAGCTTATCTGTGAGAAATATGATTTCTCACTAGGATACGGTTTCTCAGACTAAAGGCACAATAATGATCAGCTCTTAAATGTGCAACTTTAGCCATCACAGTCAACTAAACAGACTTGATGCATCTCTTCAGCACCCTGTCCCCTGAGATATGTTAAAGTGTAATTCCATTATATTAGTTCTATTTGCATCATATTTTTTGTAATAAGGGCATTTTATGAAGAAATTTTAGGGCCACGTGAAGCCCYGTATAGAAGGGAGGATGTGTATAGGAGAGTTTAGCACAGCTTTCTTCTCACAGACAGATTGGGTCTGCAGTTGAGATGTAGCCCACACTGAACAGAGTTAATGAGGTGCCAGAGAAGGCTATAATCCCTTCCTAGGCATCTTCTTTATCATCTAAATAGCCATCTTTGGCTCTCCATGTCTGGAGGTATCTAAAGAAATGGATTCATTTGGACTTGGCAGAGGTAGGTTAATGGTTGGACTCCATGAACTTAAGGGTCTTTCCTGACCAAAATTTTTCTGTGATTCTATTCTTCCACTTAGTAAATCCTTTTGAAGCATAGTAGCTTTCTTTTAATTGAAAAATAATTTTTCTTCAAAAACCTGTTGGCAATGAGGACTCACTACAAAGAAAGCATTTCTTTGTGTGAATTTGTGATTTCTGGTGTCTACAACTGTTTTGATTTGTTATATACTAAATGCATGAGAGGGCCTRAAATAAGAGTGTTATAAATATAGGAATATTAGGAAGTTCTCATSTCATGTATAGCTATTCCTTATAAAATTACATTAATTATTATTATCCATAGTGAGTTACTCACCCTTTCGATCCAACAGAACTCTGTGTTTAGAGTCAGTATGAATCCTCCACAGTCCCTTATAGCTCAAAGCCCCTTGGGGTTCTTAGAGCAGGATACAACTTAGCAACATTAACCATTCAGACATCAGGTATCACACCTAAGTGATTTGTGCAGGCTTTCTCAATTGCCAAGTATATTCTAAGGACACCTTGTCCTGGGTATCTCAGACAGAATCTTAGCAGTTGATAAATTACTTTCTAGGGGTGTCTCTCTCCCTACATGGGCTACAGATGGAGTCTTGTCAACTAGCCCAGACAAGTAGCTTAACTTTCATAAGGTGAAACTTAAGGAAARTCAATCCAGCCTTTGTGACTAGCATCCCAACATTTTTTTTACTTACTGGATTACTTCACTCATTGTGAAGTTTTAGGGAGCAGTGAGGTTCATTAAATAAAACCAACCAATCAAACAACAAAAAAAMCAGTAGTCAAGSAAACTATTTTGTTTAGCCTTTTAATTGGAATGTTATCCACTTCAGATTTTGGAGATTTAATAATTACTTTTCAAATCTGAAAAAATATAAATCCTTAATATACAGAATCTCCTTTATCCCCAGTTTATGTTGTTTTCTGAGTTTGAGTKCATCACACTTTTAATATTAGTGATTTGCACTTCTTAGTGTTTAAAGGAGAGCATAACTCATCATAATTTCAGTATCAAAGACTTCCAAAATAATTTGGTTTTTATTCCTTATACTGTCAAGCTTTGACACCTATTTCCTTATCCTCACTCCTTCCTGCTCTTCAGGCTGTCATTCTTATTTAAAGAAGCTTATAATTTTTCTATCACTTCATAAAAAGGAGAAACAAAGAAGTTTGATAGAGAGTAAGTTCACTGCTTCCTACTAAGATTTACTTGGTTGTAGTAACTATGACCTCATATTCTTCTCCATGACCTTCCTGATGCCAAATTTGCTTCAACCTGGTACTCTGGTGTTATCATGTCATCAGCATTGGCACTTATTGAAGAAGCACCTGGCAGTGAAAAGTTACATTCCTCTGTCTGTGTGGGCTTGTTTTAAGTGAGAAAGGCATTGCCAATATTCATTTAATTTTCATCACCTTCTCAGCAATCACGAGTTGATTTGAACACATAGAAATGACAGATTGAAACACTTGTTAAAAAGTTTTATTGTTTCATATCCTTGCAGATATTAGGTATAAGCATAATTTCCATGTGTCTATTACTCAGAAAAAAAATGCTGAATGAACTTGACAAGAATTGTTTGAATTTACCTGATTAAAAAAAMCCCACAAAACAAAACAACATATCACTAGATTATAAATTCATCTAATTTTATATCTGACTGTGGGGTTAGGTTTGGAAATGCCTCCCAACTATCATTCTTATCCTTTTAAGAGTATGGTGTCTGTTTCCACTGTCATTTTTCCACATAACTTTCCATTCTACATCACCTGAATTCGCAAATAAAGAACCAAATCATCTTACACTGTAAATGAGAGCAGCTCCACTGAAGTAGAAACATCATTTATAATTTTTAATAAGCATTTAAGGAGAGTTTATGGACTTACAAGGCTGAAGGGTAGTCTTAGAGTTGACAAGGTGACTTTAAAAATCTGCTAGTTTTCTGTTTCAAGATGGTGCAATGCATGATTTTGATGTCATTAAATGATGGTGAAAGGGGATATTATGTATGGACAGTGGACACATCCAGCCATTGATGGGTACTGGGACATGACTCAGAACTAAACATTACAAATTGTTGAATATTTATTACCAAATGGTCCTTTGGAAATCCTCGTGAGGCYGTCTCACAGCAGTGGTCGCTCTCATCAAAATGAATTATTAATGATTCACCTGCTAGAAAACCTGCATGACTGATAGCCTTGTGAAGCTCTTCTTTGGGAAGAAAAACAGCCACAAATTACAGTCATAGGAAGAAGTACAGGAGATCCTAATCAAGGAGAAAAAAAAAAACAACCCTGTACTGAGTATCTTGCATAATACAGCATACAATGAAGTGTTGAACTAGATGGCTATTTGTTACTGCAGATGCKCAGAGGATGTTTACACCTAAAAGCCAGTTCCTTACCTGACCTGAATCATGGTAAGTCTGAGAAGGTCCAGATCTAATTCATGTTTTAGTCATGTCCCAGTTCATAATCCAAATTTCTGCCTGTGTTGCCAGCAGGGCTGGTTTCTGTTTGCTTTCCCAGAGAACACTCAGCGTAGTTTGATTCCAGAAAAAACAAATCTGGGAACATCCTATTCCTTATTTGGTCAGCTTTGATTTAGAGACACATGGAAAAAGTGTGTGTTATGTGAGTTAGCTGTTCTGGTCCTGGAATACATGGATCCTGTGGATGTGTGTTCCCTAATGRCCACACAGAGGTGAAGTCTAAGGAAAGGAAGTGCTTTTGCCTTTTTTTTCCTCCCCCTTAACTCAAATCATTCCACTTTACATGGGATCGATGCAGATTCATTTGGCACAGAAGACAAAGTGAATGTGATTATAATGTTTGATGGATTCATCTGGGAGACAAAAATGACCAGGTGCTTCACTTTGTGAATACTTTAATATTCAGTATTGATTAGATTAATGAAGGGCTGCCAGGTCTCTGTTTTCCTTCCCAAAGGCTTTACATACCAGGCTCTAGAGTGAAATTCAAGCTTCCAGTTTATAAATGAAACAAAGAAAGCACTTTAACCACATGGAATGAGATGACATCTACTTCATCCTTCTAAAATCAAAAGTCTCACGAATGACACGTGCTGGTCTTCCAACTATTTCCAGCTAATTGCTCATATACTGAATGAAATGAAGAATCTTTACTTTGTTTATCTATTCTAAAGAATAAATATTAATTAAGTASATGAGAGAGCCCAGAAAAAAATGTGAATCCCAACTGAAGACAAAGTCTTGCTTCCAGATGAAGATGCAGCAYTTGCAGTTGTAAGTGGGATTAAGGACAGGCTGCTGTTTCCAGTGTTAGGTGTGATCTAGGCGATGAACCAGTTGGCTYCCCCAGCCTTCAGATGACTAACTGTCAGTATGGACCCTCTCTGAGCTACAGAGGTAGCCAAAACATCTCAAACTGTGCTGTCACTAGACACTTAGCTTTAAAATCAAACACAGCAGTAATCAGAACTGGCCTTTTGTTGATCCACTCCAATTTAAACTTTGTGAAAAGTCGAGAGGGAACCGTCTTCTGTATTTAATTATAAAATCTTTTTTTTTCTCCTCCTCCTATTTTTTAAATATTACAGAATTGAATTTTTATTTCTGAAGGCTGCTTTCTGATCATCCATTATGTTTTTAAGGTTCTCTTAGCTGAGGCCTCAAGAAAAAGAGTCACAAAGACAACATACCTGACATGATATGGAAAGCTCTAAGCATGTCATAACCCACAGTTGTCCTTTCCTGGACAAGACAGAAAAAGTTATTCCACTAAAAAATATTTTTCAAATATAAATTTCATCTTTAAAAGTTAGCAGATAGATAACTGAATAGAAAAGGATAACRTCCTTAAATGTTTTGTTTACACACAGGGAAACAATAACATGGAGCTTGAGCCCTGAAATAATTGACTGCAAGGATACAAAACTACCACAAGGTGGAGAAAGACAGAGCAGAATTGCAAAGATGAGTCTTGATATAAAAGCAAATTTAAAATTATACAGCATTCCCACTGGATTTTTCTTCTGAAGGAGAAGGCATTGGCTTAGTCAACAATTGTTACATGATGGTTATTGATTTGAATGGATGATTTTGTCTTAAGGCCAACCTCTGTCAAAAACAAATGCATGGTCTGCTTAAAGAAACWGCTCCGAGCATGCAATGGCAGCTAGAAATATGCTAACAGGCAGATTTAACTGAAGAAATGATTAATGGAGACTGCAAAGACCTTGTAAGAAAATAACTTTTAGTTTTAGAAATACAACAGTTCTTCAAATAACCAAGAGCCTGTCCTTTACTCTTCACCGTATTTATTTTCTCCTTCTCATATTTTTCAGCACAAAAAGTATGTCAGAGGTCTTTTATTATTAGAGAAAGACCAAAAGGTACAAGTTGTATAGCTGACTCAGGAAAATCTAGATCTTCTTTCATTCTGGGAGTCTCCAATTCTGTGCAAAAAATAATTATCTTTAAAGTGCAAAGATATTTTAATGCGCGTACACCAAAGGATTTTCTGTATTCAGTCCTAATGAAGAAATAAAAGTGCCTAGGGAATTGTTTCAAATCCTCCAAAGAGTATGCTTACTTGTCTCAWATTTGTATATCATTTTCCAGATTTCTGTTATGACAATAAATTTGGGATGTTGGATATGTAAAGTTATGTGCATTTATTGCTTTGCAGCATACTGTGTATTCAGATGCTAAAATGCATGTATTATTCAGTCCATAACAGCATGAATGGTCCAAGTAAAAATAGAATCACATAACCTCTATTTTAACAAAATTAGTTAGTAGATCCATGATCTACATGCATTTTAATTTCTAACAAATATAAGTTTGTATCTTCCAGAGACAGTTCCTATCTCATTAAAAATAAAAGGTATTTTGATTTTGATTCATGTAGGAATAAAGATCATACATGATCATGCTGTTTCAGTATGTGTAGGTGTTAAGTCTGTAAGTTCTCAGCAATTCTCAAAGTCAYTGTCAATTTCAGATATATCAACATTCAAATGTGTTGATACATCTGAAACCTACAAACCTCATGAAAATGGGTGCCCTAATACACAAGTTTCCATGGAAAGAAATTATCTGACATGAGCACTTGCCATGCAAGACATTGGAGAATCAATATGGGACAGCTCTATTACAAATGACCTAGCTTTAGAGAAAAATTCAGATTGACCTCGCACCTTAAAAAAAGAGAGAATCTATTCTTCAGTAGAGGGTCTTCTGTCACGTGCAATCTTTACC
>QVAJ01000143.1:1496720-1529609 GCA_003546035.1 Mixornis gularis
CCATTGCTTCCCTCCCTACCCCACCATTTCCTGATGCCTAAGAATGTGTGGATTCCAGTAGAATCTTTAATTTCATGCATTTATAAATAGAGTCAGCCAGAAGACACAGGTTCATAGAATGCAAGGCGTCCTTCATTGATTACAGAACTTTTTGTTTAGTGCATGAGTTTGGTTTTCAGTGCATATCACTTTGTCAGGCTACTTAAGTAGCAGCTACCAGCTAAGAAGAGTTTATCAAAACTATGGTAAAACTGTCATAGATTTTGATAAAAGCAGTAAAAGCAGATAGAATCAGCAAAATGCAACAAGCAACTCACAGATCAGCTAGGAAGAGAGGATATTTCAAAGCATATTTTAACATTAAAGAAAAGGAATATACAGAACATCCTAAACATCTCAAATCWTATCTTTACATCTTATCTTTATCTCTTACATGATCTGTAGGACAGCCATGCCTGTATCCTGCATTGACTTTGCTATCCTTCCTACTAAGAAGCTCTTTATCGGCTATTGTTGCAATAATAATTCCCTCCAATATTTTTCATGCATCTAAAACTCAGAAGAATGGTTTTCAGTTAGATCCTTGGAAGGACCTAGATCTTGGATTATCTTTTTCCTAATAAGAAACTCACTTTCAATTATTTGCTTACTTCAAAAATAACATCTTAAATGTTATTTATATCTGGCAGTAATCTTAAAGAAATTAAAAAAATATTAATGTACACAGTTATTCCGAGACTAAATTTTTTTTGCATTTTTCTGGACAGTATTTATTTGGGGAGTGTTGTCTATGTTTCACTGAATTGTGACTTTTAGAAATACAAAAAAGACTCCATCACCTTTTCAGTCGACTCCATGACAAGTGAATTTTCAGTGAATTTCACTCACTCCCRTTCAGACCACATTATCATCTCAAGTTTACAAGTTAGACAGTCTTTGATACTCAGTACAGTGTTCATTATTTCTAATTGCCAGTCCATTTAATGTTCTTGGAATGTCTTTCTCTGTCTAATCACATGCTGCTTGGTATCTGTTTTCACCCAAAAGATTTATACAACCATTCCTTTAAAAACATAGTAATATTTGACTAAGAGGGAAATAGTGAAAAGTTTCAGGGCAGATATTCTCATACATTTCAGTCCCTCTATTTTTCTCTGCTGATTTTCAGGACCTTCCCATCACTCCTCTGACCTCTTTCCTCSCCTCTCCCATGTGTGCAAAGAACTGTCAGGAAAATTACCTGTGACCTAAACTTTTAAGAGCTTACCTYGTCCCAGAAAGTGAGCCTGGTCTCCCTCAGGGAGAGAAAATGCTGTTGTTAGAGATGTTTCCCTACATCCATCTGAATTAGCTCTACACACCTTTTTACAGGGTAGAACTCAAGGGAGAAGACAAGAAGCAAATTCCTCCCAAACGTGAGGGGCAAGCACAAAGCAGACGGATAAATAGACTTTCATGTTGCTAAAAACTATTCTGCTCTTCACATTATTGTCAGAGAAAAAAGACAGAAGGAAGTGGATAGGAAAGAAAGAGAGAGAGAGAAAGAGAAAGACAAAGGACTGATAACATTTTTTTTGTGCTTTCTTTTCTGTAACAAAGTATCTGTTCTGGGCCCAGCACCAAGTACTGACAGAACAAAATTTGCTAAAAAAAGAAAAAAAAAGAAAGAGCTAGTAAGAAAGGAAAAAATCCCAGTATTCTTGGTCTATGCAAGTGTAAGCTTAGCATTTTTGTTGTAGGGATTGACTCTTAAAAGTGTTATGGACTTGTGAAATATTTCCCTAAAGGCCAGATTCCCATTTTTCATATAAACCAGATGCCTTTTTCCTAAACAAATGCAAATTAACTTTAATGTCTACAATGTGCTTTCATTCACTCTTCTTCCCAAGTCAGGTTTCAAATAAAAATTCCTTTTTCCAAGAGTTAAAAAGAGTTACTACTTAATCTCAAGTTCAGTGTGGTGTATATCCTAGGTATATTTATGTTTAGCTATTCAYATTTGGAGGTATTTATTGTACCATTTATTTGTGTATTACATGTGTCCATCTCATTATAACCTTGGTGTCTGATCCACAGAAACTATAAATTGTGTTCTGCTCTAGAAACAGAGCACAAGGCTTTGTACCACAGAGGAGATATGGTGCAGAAAAACAATTGCATATAATCACTTGCAGGTATATAAATGCATTACTATAGCATTTTTTATATATTCAGCACATTTTGAAACTAGCTAGCTTGTGTTCTGGCAGCAAGGAGCTGCTGCAGCAACAGCAGATCAAAGCAGGTTTCGGGTGATTTCAAGAGGTAACACAGATTATTTCACACTAGTGTTTCAATGGCTGCATCTGACTATCTAGTCATATGATTCTGTAAATCTTCTTGATGAATTCATTGTCCTTTACCCTATTTTACATCACATATGTCCAGGATTTAATGTTTGAGGCTGCTGTCAAAATTACAGCMAAAATGAAGCAGATTACACTTTATTATTATAATTTCAGTGGTTTGAGAATGAAAACAATCATGTGGACTATGTATTTRCATCTCTTTTTACCATTATGAAAGAGTAAAATTGTCACAGGATTAAAGGTAGGCTGTTGTAGATTCTATCTTTTAAAATTATTTTTAGATTTAAAGACAAACAATAATTGAACTGACATTTCAGGAAGATATTATTAAGGCATTTATTAATGTGGATAGCAGGAAAATTCAATTTCCAATGGCCTTTCTCTTGTGTAGCCTTTACAGACATTGAAGTCCATAAAGAAGAAATTATAGAGCAATTTGGGAATTCAACAGCAATAGACCAGCAGAACTGGATGATATTTACCAAAGAGATCAGAAGAAATGCAGTGAAGCTGGCACTAACACAATATAACCTTAYAGATCAGAAATACTCCTAGCTGTAGAAAGGTCTTTTTAAGCTATCTCTTTTCCAGGAAGGATAGTCCATTGAGGATGGACAAGCAGAACTTGGCTATTTTAGTGTTGTATTTTCAAGTTTTCTTGTCTCTCTAGCTACTATGGGTTACATTTGTGTTGCCTTGAATTTTCTGCTTTCTGTCTTTGTGCAGAAGTTCTCACGCAGCTTCATGTAAACAATGTCTGTTTTCAGAATGTTTACATACTTCTCCTCTGAGAGAAGAAATGATTGATGGTGATGTCCACCAACCACATTGAGAGGTGGCAACGTGAAGTAGCCAATCTCTTGACCTCTGTACATATGTATAYAAAWGGAGTCAGATTTTGAAATAAAGGGGGTTGTTCCTTTGATTTGCTGGTGTGTGTGCCTGCTCATCTTTCYGTCCCTGAAGTTGGGACACTCCCAGCCTCGACAAACCACACATTTGAAAAACCCATGTTCCAACCCCYGTTTCAATCCATGCTCCTTAATGTTTTCTCTAAATTTGGAGCAAAATCCAAACCAGTTAATCAGACACAACTGGATATTGAAGTGAAAAAGACAACACAATAGTTCTCTTCCTGGGTCAAGTATCTGCAATTCTATGAAATTTGATGATTGGATATGGAAGTGGAGGTYAGTGCCTAGGATGTATTTAACCTTTGCTCTGAACAGACTGGGCGTGTGCAGACCTATGAAAAATATGTAACTGATGTCCCAACAGTATTTTGCAAAAAGTGGACAAATTTAAGGGTGAGTGCATGGCCACAATAGCAGAAACAYGGAAAGGCTATTCCACATTCCTGCTTCATGGTTTATGAAGATTTATCTGACCGTGTTTCTGAAAGTGCTTCTGGAAAAGCTGGAGTATCCCAGAGYGGAGCAGGCCTACCTGTTGTAGGTACATCATATCTGCCCCATGAAAAAGGCAGGAATCTCAGTATCACCGGGGAAAAGACTGAGTTTGGGATTTGCGATATTGTTGACCTTTTTCAGTTTTCATATAATTTCAGCAGCAAATACTTGGTCATATTGAGTGAATGATGTTCCTCAAGTTGTACTAAATGTTGAAGGCTTTCAATACACTCTGCTAAAATTTGGCTTTCAATACACTCTGCTATAATTTGTAAAGCAGTTTTACTCCTAATTAGCATCATTGTTGGCACAACTCATCAATGGAGAAGCCAGAGACAGAGAGCTGGTTTGTACAGGAGACTGCTGTAACAGAGCATTTACATACATGTTTAATTTCAACCAYCATAATTTTAACCCTACATATAAGTCAACACCTACACAAGGAGAAGTTTCCTGGATCAGACAAAGATTACTAGTAGCCTGAAGAACCTGGAAAACTTAGAGATTTCAGAGGTTTCTCTCTCAAAACCCCCTTTATTTACACCCTGATAAGCCATATACAGGTGCAGAAAAACTTGAACATCATGTCTATGATCTTTTTCTTTTAATTATTATTAGCAATTAGGATGGATACAGACCTTAAAAGCTCTGCTTTCTTGACTGTAATAGTGTCTAGCTTATTTCTTAAAATCAGTATTCACATTCCAAAAAGCATCTGATTCATACTGCCACAAGTTTACGGAACTTATAAAGGGATTTTTTTTTCTCCACCTCCTTGCCATTTAGACCACACAGCATGGCACTRGTGCATTACATTTTAGGGTTGCTACTCAGATGTTCCTGCATCTGCCATTGCTGTGTAAACTAAGAGCAGAATTGAAGTTTCTTTGGTTATTTATGTTGTTTATTTATAATTTTGTTTGCTCTGTCAAAGGTAAGATTTAAAAATGCTTTTTTTTTATTCTGTTCAGCAAGTTCCYATGCAAGAATATATGAGTGCAAGTATTTTCTGAATATGACAATGCTAAAAACTTTCAAAAAAAGTTTGATATAGAGAAGTCTAATATTAAAGATAGTCTACAACCTCTAAGCTCATCTAAATCCTATATTGTCTAGGAAGAAATATGTCTACAATTACAGACAGAATTTTAACCCTATTAAACCTAAACTGAAAATCTCATGCTGGGTAATTCTAATTCTTAACACTAAATTCTAGTTTAAATCTAATTCAGACTTCCCTGATTCATCCATTCTATCATAACCTCTAGAAAGTAAAGAAACAATAAACATTACAGGATTAATATTGAAAGCCTATTAAAAGAGGTGGCTCACACTTAAAAAACAATTTAGTGTTTCATAACTGGAATTGGATTTAGTAATATTTGCCATTGGGAATGAGCTTTTGCTTCCACAAATCTAATTCCAACATACAAAATATGCATCTCTTTTTATCTCAAATGCAAATAAATTGCACAATTTAGGTTCTGAATTTAATGAAAAAGATGTTTTGAAGTCTTAATCATAATTACATTCCAGAACTCCAAATAGAGGTTTACATGTGCAACTTTGTGCGGAACTTGACTCAGAGACTGTTTCAGATTTGTTTCTGGTCATCAACTGTTTTTCTCGGAGGAGGATTTTTTTTGTTTGTTTGTTTGTTTGTTTGTTCTCCTTCAGTGTGAAACTCAACCAAGATTTGATATTTGATGTGGGGTCAAGTCACTTGAACCTGAAACTTCCTCTGGCTCCATTCAAATCAGTCTTTCACTTTATGAGCTTGCCCTTCCTCCAGATGGAACAATTTTGGAAACAAAAGGTATTTAGTGCTACAAATGCCTAGTTATATAMAGAGATTAGTAACCAGTTCACCATTTTTCTAAGACATTTTTGCTACTGYAACCCCATGACCTCACACATACAATTCATTCTCTAGGGCTTCTTAGTAGAGTCTGTATCAGTAAGGTTAAAGCTTTTTTYGAGCACCAAAGAGAGCCCTAGATATGCAGTAGGAAAGCAACCAGGTTACCTTTTACAATTACTTTTTCTGGTAATTCTGTCCAGAGTTTTGTCCAAAAACAAATTCCTGGAGATAAAATCTTGGTGGGTTTGGGTTTTGGTTTTTTTTGTTTTTGTTTTTGTTTTTGTTTTGTTTGTTTGTTAATTTTTATTTTAATTTATGGTTCTGTCTATTTTTATTCTTCTCTGATTCTATTTAATTTGAACCTAACTGCAGAACCATTCATGGGGACTACTCATTTCTACCTGCAAACATTGGCCATTAGGACTTTAGTGAGAGTTTCACTCATTCTTTATCATTCTTTCTTACATGCTATGTACTATACTGGGTTCAAGACAAAGGATAATTAGTCTTTGTATGATTTATGCTTGTCCAGGGACAGATTGTCCTCTGGTGTAGCTCTACAGTTACCGACAGAGACATGCCAATTTAGCCTGCTGAGGATGTGACTTCCTGCAGTCAGCATGGAAGAAACTGTAAGCAAGATGACTTCTAGGAAGAATTGTAAGCATTCATCATTTAAGAATGTCTTTGTGAGATTAAAACAGGAAGAATGTATCATTTTAATGTTTATGCTTTCTTCAGTCTCTAATATCTGTACTTCTCAAGATTGTGTCTCTGCATATAAACACATATCCATGCATACATATCSAAATACGCTTATAAACAAATATCATGTCTGCAGTGATCTAAGAATACTGACATGAGTGACAACCCCAGAGGGAAAATAACAAAGAGRCTGAAGAAGTCTGTATCCTGAATTGCTATATAATCTCATTATAGCAAAATAKAAAACACTGAAGGAGAATTCTCTCYGGAGAATAGRGTAGGCAGTGGGCAGGTTATACAATAAGTTTTTCACTTCTTTAATGTGCTACACTGTCTTAGCATCTACACACTACTTTTCTTGTGTGTATCCTCAAGCAAGTGATTATTTAAAGACTCTATTTAAAAATAACAACAAATGTTGCAAACGATTATGGAACAATAACACAAAGTAACTCATAATTTTATGTTTCCTTTTACATATGTAAGAAAACAAGATTACCTTAGAAACCTATCTTTTTCTTAATTTTGATTTTAGTTTTTCTTTTTTTTTTTTGTTATGCAAGTAATATGTGCTATAGGTGGAGAGAAGCCAAAGCAATTAATCAGAGAACTGTCTGATGGCAAAAGAAAGATCAATCACTAGAGAAAGAGAGGTACAAGAAGAAAAGGAGTTTGATGAAGAGARGCCAATTCTTCATCCTTTTCTTTTTATTCTCAATATGAAACAAAAAAAGGAATAATTTTTCTTTAAAGTTTAAAGGAATCACTTAGTGACCAAAGGGTATAATGATAGAAAGTCTCAAAGTAAATTATACTCATTATAAAGTGTTAAACAATCACTCTCCTGCCTGGTAAGAAGAAAAAAAAATGTAATTTTTTGAGGTATATATGCAAAATCCCATGCTCAGATTAAAACACAGGACCATGTGAAAAAGCATTTAATTATTTTAAGCAAGTTTAGTGGGCATATGTCCCATTCACAAAAGGCACACAATAGCTGGCATCCCTCGGTGGTTCCTGCTCTGCTAAGAATAAGAACAGATTGAATGCAGATGAAGATCAAACCAGCCTCACATCTCTAAAAGTGGTGGGTGAAGGTTAGAAAATGTAGACAGAGCAGTGCAGGMGAGCAACAAAGCTGTTGTACGTGCTGCCAGGGAAAGGTTTTATGAGCTCGGCGTGAGACTTATTGGTATTTACTTCACAAGCAGAGCTGTGAATTGCAAAACAAAGCATGCCCCAGAGATGCTCTAGAGGAAAACTTTCAAACTTGAGTATGCCTGGAAAAAAAAAGAAGAATGATTCAATCGGGAAGGCACTAAGTTTGATATATCTGATCACAGTTGTGTGCTCAGTCACAGGCTTTCTGCTTCATCAGGTCAAATATAAGGTTTAGATTCTTGAGACAGATATGCTTAGGTACAAAAATATGGAGTCTGGATATAAAACTTGCAGTATCCACATTTCTCTTACAGGATGTGCTGTCAGAATCCTTAGAAAAAGTTCTGCATGTCTCTGTAGCAGCAAATTTTCAAAACTTTTGCCCAGTTTGCCTTCATATGTATAAGCACTAACAATTATCACAGCCACACTTCTTGTCTTCTTCCTCCTCTACTTCCACCCACTCCAAAAGATTCCCGTAGGACACGTTACCTTCATTGTCTCCCTGGAGGTCAGAAGTCCAATTTAAGCTTCTTCTCTTCATGAAGGGATGTTCTTCTGCCTCTCAGCTGAAAGCCTTAGCTAGAGGACTTCTTGTTACACCAGTGACAAGCCAACATTTATTATGCAGATCATTYTAGACCTTAAAACACTTGTTTTATAAAGGAGGTAAAGGGAAGATATGCAATTCTGGATGTGAGACAGATAGACTTGGGGTTAGTCTTTCCCTTTGCCTTCTGACTTTTTTCCACATTTCACACACCTCTCTAGAACCAGATAAAAACTTAAAATATATTACATTCATACAGTGARCCTAATCACCTCTGGAAGTATCACTGAGACCTCATCATGCTTGCAATTCAGTTTTATCACATTTTCACTCTAAGGGCCTTCCACCCTTGTGTTTTTTTCCTCTGCTGTACCCAGTAAAAATGTTGGTGTAACCCCAAATTTTTAAAAAATAGGGGTTTTTTCACCAATTTTTGTAGGGTTTTTGTTTGGTGTTTTGCTTTTTTTTCTTTTCTTTCCATTAGGTCTACTGCTGAAATCCACGGAAAAATACCTATTGCTATTTATTATATGAATTACTGAATTAACATCCTTTTCTGTCTCACTCACTTTATTAAATTTCTGTGTATCCATCTCCAAGAGTTTCTGTGATCTCAACTGACAGTGGTTGTCTTGTTGACTCCGGAATCTTCAAAGCAAGGAACATCTTGAAATGACTGGGATAAAAGAACAAGCCAGTTTTTACACACGACTTTCCTGGTAATTTCTTTCCTGGTAATGGCACAGGCAGYGACTTTCTGTAATAATTGTATGTGAACAAAAGTTAAATTTAGGGTTATTCAGTTGTGGAACTATAATCCAGAGTAATTCGGGTGCACATGTTCTAACTCCAGCATCACAAATTTTGCATGTTAAACTGGTACTGTCTACAAYTTTCTCACAGGAGAAAGATGAGGGCCAAGTACTGACCTCTTTTCTCTGGTGATCAGGACAGGACCCAAGGGAATGGCCAGAAGCTGTCAGGGGAGATTTAGGTTGGATATCAGAAAAACCCAGAGAGTGTTTGGGCASTGGAACAGGCTCCCCAGGGCAGTGGTCACAGCACCAGCCTGACAGAGTTCAAGAAGTGTTTGAACAACACTCTCAGGTGCACCGTGTGACTCTTCAGGCTGTGCTGTGAAGGATCAGGAGTTGGGCTTTGGTGAACCTGGTGGCTCCCTYTCCAGTTCAGGATATTCTATGATTCTATGATACAGTGGCACACTGGAAGTCTTTTCTTAAAGCAAATACCTGAACTCTGTGTATACATATAATACTTATACCCTTGTGTTTCAAAACATGGCAACATTATACATGAAATCTCCACCTACATCTGCATAGCTTTTGATTTGTTACAATATGAAGAAGYTTTGATGTTCTATTGTTGTATTTCTGTTTCATTTTTGTGACTTTTTTCCCATCTCAGGATTTTGTTCAGTGTGTCAATCTGTCAGTTCACACAAAAAGATGTGTTTTGTGAACCTGTAAAATTGCAAACTAAACCTCTGAAGTTTTTCAAATAATTACAGGCACTGTCTCTTTTTTCTGCCTTCTATTAGACCTGTTTTGGATTTGACGCTTTTTGTTTCAGTAGTAGGACCCATATTGTTTCAACCTACATTCCAGATTTTACTCTGCAGTAATTCTATGCATCAGTTTCTGTATCACAAAAGCTTCAGGCATCCAAAGACATGCAGTAATTTTCCAAAGACAGTATGCTTTACTAAAGGTTTTTATATAATGTGGAACTCTTTCAAATCTAGAGCACAAGATTTCCTATTCCCAAAAAGGGTTTCCAAATTTGTTTGTTAGAAAAAGTACGACTTTTGGTAAGATACCTACATCCAGTTTAGGTCTAGGAAATTCTAGATTCAGTCTTCATTTTTAGCACATTTCAAAATTTACATGTGCTGATAAAAGATTCAGCGATAACTCTCAGAATATACTGGCATAACAGAATGGTCTAGCCAGGGGAATATAACCATGTAAGCAACTAGCCAGGCTGATTGCAGATAAGCAGCTGCTCTTGATACTAAGCAGATGAAAATAATTATGGGATATTTTTATTTCACTTAAAGAATTTAATTCTGACTGTTTACAAAAATGTCTGTTGTAAGTGCTTACACCTTCCGTTCAGTGTGGATATACTTTGCTTTGTGTGAGTCAAGAATTTTGACTTGTTGCATTTGGTCTGTGTCACAGAGAGAAAGAGTGGTGCTTCTCAACTGGGAGAAACCTTCCCAGAAAAAAATACACCAAGAACTACTTGTTCCTGGGAAGGAACACTGTAATGATCTTGCTGTGACTGGAATCCAAATCCTCAGATGAAGACTGTTCACAAAGAAAGGCAGAAAATGTTCTGTGAAAGAAAGACAGAACACAGCCAGCAGCAAGCTGGGTCTGCTGTGGTGCTTTTCTGGCAGAATGCAACATGAGATTGACAGGACCCAGCTAGAAGTGTAGATGAGGCCATCAGTACATGGTAACAGCATTATTCCAGCTTGTGAAGAACTGCACAAATAAAAATTTTAACAATAGCTATTTCATGTTAAAGTTCATCTTACAAAACTTACTTAAAATGGAAATAAACAGGACAAAGAAAACCTGCCAGCTTTTTAATTTATAAGTGATATTTAGTAACAGAAAGTTGTTTATTTCTTTGGGCAGATCTCTACTTCTCTTGTGCTGTCTCAAAAGAAAATGGTTGAATTTCTCAGTCTTTGACCAGCTTTTGCATGTTTAAAATTTTCTTGCTTYACGGTGTTCAAATAATTAAACTCTGAATCATGTTATCTACAGCCATCTGGGATTCTGGGAGGYAATTAATGAAAAATAGAGCAGTCTTGGGAGTGTCTTCAGTGAGCTTGGTCTCTAAAACAATTGGTCTCTTGTCCAAAGCTTTTGGGTCCAAGATAATATGAATTTTCCTATGCTGAAAGAAGAGATATTTTTACAAGGTTGGCAGTTCAAACAATTTGATCAAYTTGAGCTATCACAAGGAGGTATTGTTCTGTAATAACATTTACAGTAAATAATGAAGGAACTACTCCTTTATTTCCATTCTTTTTTTTTTCATTCTTTTTTTTTTCAATATTTGAGAAATGAGATATTAGGAAGAGGACATKAAATAATAGCATATTATCAGAGTGTTATTCCTTCATCTCTCATAAAAATTTTCACATTGGAAATTCTTAAGGCATTCTACCTCTTAACAACATGTTCATTGAAAAAATCACAGTTGAAATACGCTGACCAATTTTAAAGGGCATTGGCCTTTACTCGTACACAAATTCTACCACTGGAGGCCAAGAGATATTCTTCATAGAATATTAGAAAGCAGAAAAAAATGGCAAAAAAAGTAGCTGCTGTCACASAATCAGGATGCATTTTAATTTGTGAAATCTCAAAGTTTTAACAGCACTATAGAAATAAAAAATGTAAAGATGTAAATAAAGCCAAAGAAAATTAGAAAATTAGAATATATGAAAAATGTCCTAGAAACATTGTAGAAATTCCAGAGGAGTGAACTATCTCTAACACTCATCTAATCAAAACCACATCTACTGTATTTCTGAACAGAAATAGCAASATCTCCAGTTAAAAATAATTAATTGGGAAGAATCTCTGCATTCGTCCCTATTTTGGAGCAATTATGTCTAGCAGATCACTCAGGAAAACAGGTGTAAACTTGCATCGGTAGAGGATATTTCAGAGTTTTCTTTTTTGCTAGTGAAGCAAAATCCATCACACATCATGAGGAAAAATCCTCATGATGAGAGGCCATTTAAATTAGATTTAATTCTTCTCTTTTAGTGATTAATTAACAAAATATTATCAGAATACAGATCCCGTTAAAAGAAGTGTGTTGTTCTTTTTTTTTAACAGAAACAAGCCAGTAAGACCTTAGAATATTTTTTCTTCTTGGAAGCTGTAACACTATACAGTTACAGCAAGTTCAGGAGTTGTAAGGTTCACTAAGCTGAAAGTAAAATGTGTTTGTTGGGCTCTAAAAATAGTGTCCAAATGACCAACTTGGGTTTTAAAATACTGATATTTATTTTTTGAGTGTCAAAGGTTTTTAAAGACAAAACAAAACACAACATTCTTGAAACCAATTTTCAGAATGCTGACTTCCATATAAAGCACAAGAAACACAAATCACTTTGTAGGTATACAATTATATTGATGGCCACCAGTTAATAGACAAGCATTGCTTTAAGTTTTCAGGTGTTTTAAAAGAGCTAGTATTTCCTGTGCACGTTGGTAAATGCCCTGCAATAGTTTTTGTGATTATTCTGCATGTATTGTACCTAATGGCACCACTGTACCTTGTACTCCTAAGCAGCTGTCATGATAAGATCAGTTCAAACACTTCCCAGCTGCTTTGTACTCTGCCTGCTTGGACAGGGAGCACAGCAGAGCTGAAAGGAGTGCCTGCATTATTCTTGCACTAGTCTGACTTGAGTACACCACAAAACACGGATCTCTTTACTGTTTTTGTTATGGGCAAAGGTAAAAAGTATTGATTTKAGGTGCCGTGTGGGTATTAAAAAAACCTTACACGACAGAGAAAAGTGTTTATTCTAAAATGCTGCTTTCAATATAAATTTGTTGGTCGTTTGGATTATATTGGTTGTTGGGGTTTCTTTTCCTAAAGACAAGTCGAGTTTTGGCAATTACTTAAAAGCACAGGTAAAAGTAATTCTCTCAAAACCCCAAATTGGGTTATTTTTGAAGCTACTAAACAGTAAATACAYAGTTTTCTTAGTGTTTTATTTCAAAAAGGTGGAATTTACATTGTAGACTATTTAATGAGAAAAAATAGATTAAATATACTGGCTTTGAAGAAGAAAAATCTGTATATATATTGTCTGTCAAATTATTGTAATTGCCACTTGTTTTCCTTTCTTCAAATTACCCATTACAGAATATAAATGATTCCCTTGAAGAGTTATTCTGACCATGGTAGCAATCTCCATACTGAATGCCAAATCAAGAGCAGATCATTAGATTAATATTAATGTAAAAATGATGCAACGTGAAATTGAACTCGTAGTCCCATTGTTTACATTTCACACATTCATGAGAGTAAAAACCCCTTCTCTTTTCCTACTATATCTACCAACTCTATCTCTTAGTGTGTTAAAAAGAAAAAAAAACCAAAAATCCTATCTTTTTGCAATTTACTTTTATACCATAGATTGAAACTCAGCTTTTCCGAACAATAATAACAAAAATTACACAATGTTGAGCATCTCAACACTCAAGTGTTTTCCATGAACTTAAACTTTGTTTACACCCTTCCCTTTGATTTGTTTTGTGGGATAGCTTAGAGTAAGCATGATATCAAACAATGAGGACTACATAACTTCAGGAAACASTAGATAATTAAAACAATAATTTTCCTTCATGCTTACAGGTAAAACCATATTTTGTGAGACAATAACTTGCCTCCAATCATGATTACTTCCAGTATACACCTAATTGCAATGCAAGGATCAAATGGAAAGCAGAATTCAGCTCATAGTGTATATATGTATATTATTTTCACTTAGGAAGACAATATTCCCATTATTTAAGTTTCTATTTCCTGAACTTTATAGGTTGGCAACCAACACCCATCCCTTTTGAAAATGATAGTTAATTTTCAAACACATGGACCTTGAGATGAAAARAAGTCAGGAAATAGGTTGCAAAATTTTCAAAATATGACAAGAAGTTTAAATCCCTGATTCTGTTAAAAGTAAATATTATGTTAGGTTCTCTGGAGAACACTGGCCATAAATGCATTCCCATGTCTCCACTTTTTTAYGTATAAGACAATTTTTAAAATGGCTTAGATGAGGACCAAGTGGATTATGGCAGAGAGATAAATTAAATATATYAAATTTATTTTAAAACAAACAAAAAAAGGACAAAACCAAAAACAAAATGAAAAAGCAAAACAACAAAAACAAAACCAATTTTTTTTAAACAAAGAAACTTTGGCCACAAGTTTGATATTTTTCATTAAAGATYTGGAGGGCATGGTACCAATATATTCAGTTGGGTACCCAGTATAGGAAAAACATCGATGAACTGGAGGGAGTTCAGGGGACGCCATGGAGATTGTGAGGGCTGGAGYGCTTTTTGAGTGAGGAGAGGGTAAGGGAGCTGGGCTTTGTCAGCCAGGAGCAGGACAGCTTTAGACAACATAACAACAGTCCCCAGTAACTTACTGTGAGCAAGCAAGATGTCAGATCCATGCTGTTCATAAGAGACAATGGATTCAAGTGTGCACGAGTGGTTCAGAGTGGCTGTGCAGAGAAGATATGGGGCTATGCTCCCCAGGAGAAGTGCCAAGCCATGGCACAGGTTGCTAAGGGAGGTAGTGCAGCATCTCCATYGTTCAAGATTTTCAGGATACTACGGAATTCCAGCTGGCCTAAGCCCACAGCAGACTCTGCTGTGAACAGGAGCTTAGACCACAGACTACCTGAGAACCCTTCCAGCCTCAGCTGTACAGTGAGCTTACTGAACAAACAGGTATCTTTTCAAAGTATAAAGTACCCAGAAGTGCAGGAATAACACTATAAATTAAATCAGTCAGGGCAATTCTTGCAACAAAATACAAACAAATTATGTAGGTATTTCCTGCCTTTCTTGATCAAGTTCACAGCCTCTGAAACACTTTTGTCTTAACAGATTTCAAAGCAAGGCRTGTTTTCATCTTCAATAAGAGAGAAGAGGTGGCTCCTTTCAAAGGAATATGCAACAGCCCTAGACAAGACTCTTACTCTATTCACATTAATAGCTCTCTGGAGCTATTCCTTTGCACAAGCATTTCCTGATCTCATTAACCCTTACATCTGTGGAACTAACTGAACAAGACTTATGGCCTTGTTCAAAGCTGAATCTATTTTTTTTCTCAAAAAATGATATRGTATCAGTATCAAGAGTAATGTAATGCCAGTTGATTGATCTTTTCTGCACAAGGAAGAATTATGTGGGAATCTAAAGAAAAAAAACCTTCTCCTATTCAATAAAGCTTGAAATGAAGCCTGAGGAAGAGCAGATGAATTTATGTTGCTGCAATCTGAAAGCAATGACTTCTATAAAGCTTACAATGAATAACAGGTGTTATTTGGAAGAGGGAACAGGAGGTGAAGTTTGATACAAGAATGCTAATTACTCTCAACAGTGTTCAAATATAAACAGTTTTAGTTTTCCTCTTTATCATAAATAGAAAGGATTTGATAAATGTCTTAAACATGTTACTCAGATAAGTTGTCTACGTAGACTCCAATTTCTCCACATTTCTTTTTCCATTCATCTTTCCATTTAGTTCAGAAAAYACTTCTTTATATCATTGAATATGCTGGGACCAACCAGGATCATTGGGTTGAATTCCTGATTCCACTTAGGACGAGCTAAATTTAAGAGTTGTCCAAATTCTTTTCAAACTCTGACAGGTAGGAACAGGGCCATGGATCACTTCCATGGGGAAATTTKTCCACCTTCTCAGTGGAGATATTTTCCAAATATCCAATCTGGACTTCCCCGGACACAGATTTAAGACATCGCTCACCTCCTATCACGGGACAGCAGAGAAACACGTCCCTCTTCGCTCCCCCTCATTAGCAAGTTGCAGGCAGCAAAGAGGTGACCCCTCAGTTTTCTCTGAACTGAACAAACCTGTATCCTCAGCTTCTACTCCTAAATTACACCTTCTGGTCCTTTGTCCATCTTCCTTGACCTTTYTTGGACACAAACCAATATTTTTATACCCTTATATCATGGAGCCCAAAACAGCACACATACTAGAGGTGAGGCTGCAGCAGTGCTGAGTGTAGTGGGGCAATCGCCCYTTTCCAGCAGGGAGCTGTTCTGTGCCTAATGCACCCACCAGGACACTGAGAGCTCATTTGGCTGCCAGGGCACCTTGTTAACTCATGCTGAGCTCCCCATCAACCACATCCCCCAGATCTCTTCCTGCAGGGCTATGCTCCACTTGTCCCCCAGTCTTATAACCCCCAGGGTTATACTTTCCCAGGTGCAGAATCTGATATTTGTCCCTAATTCATGCCACTGAAGGTGTAGATATGCTCACACATAACCTCAAACACCTGTGTAAGCACTTTGTRTTGACATGTGCCAAGGAACTTTTTATCTGTTCCATCAAAAGCTTTTTTTTAGAAAACAGATCTCGCCCAGCATCCTTTCCAACAGCTCACTCCACTGATTTTGCTTTTCACCGTTTTACAGATATAGATTTTGTTAGAAGCTGGAAGACAAATAAAACACTATAATAAGAAAGGAATAAAGTTAGGAAATTATACCAAAAATATTGCTTTTTTTTATACAAAAGAACAATACATGAAGATTACTGTGATTGCCGGGGCTGGGACTGTCCCACCTCAGAGACAAAAAGATGAGGCTCTACACAGCAGCAGTTCAAGGGAACGACTTGTAATTCAAAACTTGACTTCATTTATATACATTTGTACAAAGGTCAAGAGATTGGCTACTTCAGGTTGCCACCTCTCTAACCTGGRTGGTGGACATCACCATCAATCAATTCTTCTTTCAGAGGAGAAGTATGTAAACATTCTAAAAATACACATTGTTTAGATGAAGCTGAGTGAGAATTTGCAGCAACAAAGACAGAAGGCAGAAAATTCAGGGCRACAGATTACCATTTTCTGTTATACCATTCCACTCCAAACAAACAGAGGAATGTGAGGAAAGCATTAGAGCATCTGCAGGGAGGAGTCTTGGACTATTTTATTYAAGAAAGGCAAAAAATTCAGGAGGATATGATGAACGTATGAAAAACTACAGGTAGGCTAGCAAAAGTGGTACAAATATTTTCTATTTACTCTTTCAGATGATGACAAAGAAATAAACATTGCACTTAGTACAGCCCTCTGGGTTTTCCTCCCTGTCTTAACCTAGCCTGTAATTAACAGGAAGAACAGTTTCTACCATCCAGAGATCTTTGTAGCAACAACAACAAAAAAACCCTTAATGTTTATAAATTATTTGAAAATCACAATTTCTACCAGATACTGGTAACTGACAAGAATCAGGAAAAAAACAAAAACTCTCAATATGATAACACCAGACACCATTCTAGATAAGATCTGTGGTTTTATGTTGTCCATTAGAATCCTATGCTACTAAGCAATTTCAGAAAATCCCTGTTACAGACAATTAGAAGCTAATCACCATCAGGAAGCATCTCCTTTCTAACTCCTGTTCCATTTTAAGTCCTGAAGAATTATGATTCTCCTTTCAAAAGCATTAATTCCTGATAGAATTCTTCTTCTAATTCACGTGCATTCCCCACCTTTGTTTGATTTCCATCTAYCTCTTGTCTGTCTATATCCTGTGGTAATGATCTCCACAGGCACATCTTAGTTGGTTGAAAATAATTTGTTCCATCTGGAATTTTTTTTTCTATTTTATTGTCTGCCTCCTCATTTCTGATTTGTAGTACAGGGCACCTTCCATTTCTTTGACAATATATTGCTTCACATATCTGCCTCACTTATTTGTGCACAATTGACTAGCCTCAGAAAAGTAGCTACGAAAAGTCTTTAGATTTCAACTTTCAATCCTTACATTTCGACAGCTTTCATACTTGTGTACAATTTTATGTTCTTCACAAAAAATGGGGAAGACACTTTTTATGGGATCAAAATGTTTGATTAAAACAATATCTCAGCTAATGACAAAAATAAGTACAATATTTTTCTAAAACACATTCTCATTATTGTTTTATCTGTATTTATGCATGTGTATAAATTTATAAATTTCTTGAATAGTTTCATTCTTTGGATGAYTATTTCACATTTTCAAATGCAATTACATGAGAAACTTATCAGTACATATTCAKCTTCCAGCACAATGGGCCTGTATASTACTTAAAGTTTCCAAACACTCTGAAAGTATTAATTATCTGTTGCTGTGATTGATCCCAGATCTTCACCCAGTAAAATTAAAAATCTWAGAACGTAGTAAGATATTATAATGTATCACAACTTTGTTGTACTGTAACAGAAGGTATGAAGAATTCTATTGTTCAAGAAAATGTGGCATTTTCTTGTAAAATCTTCAGAAACAGTAATAAAAAGAAACAAGCAAGGAAAGTATACGGGAAAAAATGTGGTTAAAATTGATATTGCTTATTTCTGCACACTGAATTGTAAAAAATGTTCAAGAACTGCTGCTCTTTGAAAAAAYATGACCTCCTGTAATACTGCAAGAGTCAGATAGACCTTTAGTGAACTTCTGAGCAAATAATCATCATGTGAGTTGAAAGTGCCTAAGGTCAGTTTTAACTGAAACACCAAATTTCTGTAGAATTTCAAGTGAAGTTAGAMGAATAAATCCAGAATACAAATACTGTAACTGACACCTCTCAGCTAGAGAGAGGTGTCTTTTCTCCTTCCCCCCTCCTTCCTCCCTCCTGCCCTTCTATCTTTCTCTTTACTCTTTTCCTTATTTCGAGTATACATATTTAGGTTGCATAGTGGCAGGTTTCCAGGCAAAGAAGAAACTCAAGGGAGAAAATTTATTCATCAATTAATTGCAGTAGGAATGCTATATAGTACCYGTTCTTAAATTCAAAGGCAAGAAAGTCGTTATCTGTGAAGAGCAAAAGTAAAAATATGCTGAGCATGCCTCTCCATGTTAATTATCTTGGTTACATCTACAACCTTGCACATTTGTATGCTCACCTTGTCATTCTGTAGAATCTGAACCCCTGATATTGAACAGCAGGTGCAGGGGGAAAGTATAAAAGAAAGTTAAATCAAAGATAGGATTGAGTGTCTTGTAGTGATGCCACTAGGAAAACAGGAGATCTAAAGTCAGCTCTTGATTTCGCTGTGTGTGCAAGTCCCATTTCCTTCTGCTAATCTTTCTCCTTACCCATAAAACACTGATGATACTTTACTTTATTCAAACTTTTTTTTTTTTTTTTTTAGTCAGTTTGTCATTTAGTCTATGAACTCTTGGGGGGGAGAGATATGTCTTACTGGAGGCTTATGTGGAACTGAGCACAAAGGGACTTGTCAGYTGAGAATTCTCAGCTCTAGCAGAATACTGAAAAGCAATAACAGGCAATACAGAATAAAGATGTTTTTACTTCAAGTATCAAGTACAGACAGGTATAATATCACTGAATTTAAATGGGCAACTGAAGGGAGAATAGCAATCAACACAACAGTAACCACTTATCTTTCAGAGAGCTTTAAAACAGACAAAGTGATAGAAAGATCTTACAGCTATTGCATATTTCTGATTTTATTTCCTGAACCTGAATGTCAGTGGTTAATGAAYTGCAATTTAATTTTAGTTATGTGATGTACTTCTTATTTCCAAGTTTATGTTTTTCYTTTCCTAGATGTATTGGTGTGTGTATATATATGCATGCATACATGCAAATTCATATAATAYATACATGGTGCATCTACATTCCTATTTAACACTGAAGTATGTTTCTGTCTAGAAAAGGAGGCAYTTCCTTTTAATTTCTTAATGAGGACGCGTTAGACGTGATGGGATTAAAGTGATTGATCTGAATAATCTGCCTGCAGTTGTTGAAAGGTCAGCAAATTCATAAGTGCATTTGAGCTTTACTTTTGAGGTCTGTTAAATAATTTCAGTGGGACAAAGCTTTAGACTGACTCGTTATGTAAGAAAGACATGGTGCATTAGGAGTAGCCTATAAAATGCCAAATGCTAGTTTCTTTTATGGCTGATAAAAGTTGAAAGATGAAAAAAAAATATCCTTCAAGCCTTCTAGAAAAGGGGAAAATATGCCAGCACAGTACTGCTGTATGAAAAATTCTTACTCAATTGGCAGCTTCATAGGCAGGATAGGGTTGATAAAGCTTAAGTTTCATATGGCTACAGCTGCCTTKAAATTTTGTAAGGTACCTACAAGGTAATTTCAACATAAAAATAAATAGGTCTTATAAAAAWTATCTGTTAAAATTTTAATTCCATGCTAAACTTACTGACACAGAAATATGAAACTTTCATATCAGAAGTACTTTTAAACTTTGATTTTTCTGTAATTCAATATTTGGTAGTAAAGGAATGACCCTGTTAATAATATTAATGGTGATTCGGCAGCAATTTTCTGATTGTCAGCTTGACTTCTTTTTCTACTTCTTTTTCTGGTTTTAGGAAGCTCAGGAATATGTCTGAGGTATACCCAAAAATGAACACAGAGAAATCCCAACTATTCCTAATCAGAAGTCGGGTCTAGTATTTGGGACTGAGTTTGCAGTTTCCAGTTGTGAATTTTGATTAATTTTTATTTTTCCCTTCAATGAATGCAGCTGATAATGCCCTCATGTTGTGAACAGTGGCCTACAGGCTTAATGTGGTATATGAGAGCTCCTTTTCATATCAAGTTCAGCCTGTTCAGATCTGTGTAAATAAACACATGAATAACACTTACAGGAGAAAAAACCCCACAAATCATAAAGCACTGAAAAGTTGATTAATTTTCTCATCTTTTTGTCTAAAGAAAAAATATTACTATAGGGCTCATTCTGCTAAAGCCTTTATTGGGGCTTAAGTAAAGTTCACAGTTTTACAGTTTTTGTGCTGTACCTTGTTATCCGAACAAGATATCCTGAGTATTGGAATTGCTRACAGAAAATGAACTGCATGACCCCAAAGGTCACCAGCCAATTGTTGTGTTGTTTTTCAAAAAATCCTTCTCAATTCTGTCTTCATTTTTGAGCAGACCTTGGGAAATCTCAGTGCAGAGCTGTTTTAAGTACAATCTCCAGTACTGGGTTGGGAATAATGCCCTATGCTCTGCACAGGCAGGTCTGTAACAACATGCCTTGAGCAAGTAAATCACCCAGGTAAAACCAAAACAAAATATTCCATCTTTCCAAATTTTTTTTTTTTTAATTGAAGGGCAAAATGAATCAATCCCTTTGGCATTTTGCAACTTGTTTTACTTTTTCAAGTTTTTGGTGGTTTCTTCCCCCTAATTTAATCAGTCCTGTAGGTAGACATATTTGTAATGCTGTTGTTGTTGACAAATCATTGATTTTCACTGGAGTTTTTAATCTCCAAAACTCTTCYGTTTAGTTTACCAGGATGCAAAATTTTTCCTTAACCAACCTGAAACTCTCCTTCTCTTCCCACCTGCCTCAGTGTGTTTTTATACTAAAATTTTATGAAATACACTCTGATTGATATTTTAATGGAATTTAAATGTATTTACCCCCATAGCACTTTGATTTGAATGCTATTCTCAGAATCGTCCATTTTACTGTTTAAAAACTGAAAGTGGATAAATACTTGATGTGGYTCTACTCAGGTGTTACCCAGAGATGTCCAGGATTGCAGAATTTGGCATTGTCAATGAGATTTTCGAATAGTGGGCTTTGGCAAGGTTCAAATTTGAGATCCTSCTATTACACAAATAAGTTTGCATTGTGCTCTAGAAAGCTTTTTCTTTTTCCAAAAATGTTGATCATCTCATCCTGTCTYGTACAAAGAGCATGGATTTTAAAAAGGATGATAGAAAACCTAAAGAGAATATGACAGTTTAACAAGAAGAAGCCTTGGAAGGAAGTCACAGGATAACTTAATAGTAGTTCTCTTTAATGGGCTTTGTAGAAAATATCTGTTTATTGATATTTTAAACACTGAATGAGCTTATTTTTTTGTCTTGAAAAGCTCGCTCTGAGAACTGCCAAGCTTGAAATATTTTAAGGAGAAAAATAATGCAGTTTGTAATAAACCTCAAATCTCCAGTAGGTATCAAGGATACTCAGTCTGGAAGAYACGACAAAGTTACAAAAATTATAATCTGTTGAACAGTTAAATCTGTCAATCCTAAAATTACCARAGGAAAGCTTCTATAAAATTTTTGATGAAGAATTCACAGCATGGCTCTGTGAACTTCTTCAATATTGCCTAAAAGAAAAAAAWAAAAGAAAAACGTAACAAAACAAAACAAACAAACAAAAAACCCCAACAAAACAAACCAAACAAGAAAATGGTACATTCTCAAAATGTTTGTCATATAATCCATCTTAACATGCAATGACCACATGAATAAGGTATAAAAATCTATATGAGAACTAGGTTTTTCCCTTCATCTGAAATCACTATAACAGAAGATACATGGCCATTGTGCAGTGGGTAACATGCAGGGCAGGGGCAGGATAGAGAATTGCAGATAGGTGAGGAGGGGAAAAGGAGGATGACACTAATGATCCAAGAATCATTTGTAACATGGGAGACACATGTGGCTTACTTCAGAACAGGGGACTCAAACAAGAGGTATCCACAKCCTAACTTCATAGCTCAAGCACTCAAATGCCTGCAATTCTAAGATCAGCCTGTCTTTTCCAAATGACCTCCAGTCTCTACATATTCTAAGAATCCAAGTCTGGAAATACTGTAAAAGAATGGTGGTTGGATTTTAGAGTCAGAGTTTGTTTGCTTTTTTAAATTTGTTTTTTCAAAAATAGAGCAAAATCATTTTTCAGCAAGAAAGGTAAATAAGGAAACTCCAGAAACCCCCAAGCATCCACTGGAAAAAAGAAAGTCATAAKCTAGGAAAAAATTAGGCTTAACTGCTTAAGGTAATTACAATGAGTAAAATCATAGACACAGACAAGCTGTCTCTGCTACAGGCACATTTTATGTAGCTCTGCTCTGCTTAGGCACAACTGGTTTGTACTGGGTTGAAAATGGAGCTTTTGTCCCAGCTGCAGTGGCAGAGCTGCAGAGAYGAGGGAACAGCAGAGAGACGCAAGAAGCAGGAGTGGGCTGAAGAGTGGAAAGGTACAGAGCCAGAACTGAGTGTGAGGTAGCAACTGTAAAACAAAACCCAAATATCTTGCTAAAGTTTCACTCCAGCAATCAATTTAGGGAACTGTCTGGAAATGGAAGGGGATGGGATAGAGTGGGAGGGAGGAAGGATGGAAGGAACGAAGGAAAGAAAAAATAAAGTCTTCATCTATCTTTTCTGGGACCTTAGTGAACACTCTAAGTACACAACTTTTACACACCAGATCAAGGATCAGTCCAAGAGCCTATGTCAGAAAAGAACCAATTCTAAACGCTTTGTAGAAAGGCAATAGCAGATTAGATTGTAYCTCCAAAGTTCTCGTTTACTCTCTACACCACTCTGTGGCAAAGCTATTTTCATCTTCCCCACAAAATAAAGAGGTTAGAAACAACAATGGTAAAATAAATTGGACCTTAATACTGAGATTACAACATGCATTTGAATCATTAGCAGCCTTTTTTAAAAAAAAGCTGATAATTTTAAGAAAGCTTAAAATTATATGAACAGTGTCAAGAAAAAGAAATCATTACAAAATTTATAATATAACTGGTGACAGGACTGAATTTACAGAATAAATCTATCATTCCAAAAAAAGGGACATACGTTTCTTTGTGACACCCAGTCCTGCAAGCGAGTGGTCAACAATGTCCATGTCAGATCATTGTTTTCAAACTCTCTTTAATTTTCTGTCATCCCATGGAGAGTTTACAGAGATGTCTCAGATGCTGGCTGAGGGCTAGTGCACTACTGCTTTATACAAGCAGCACATGAAGAATCTCACTAAATCTCCACTATTGTTTCTCATTAGATACTTTCCTCTGGATATGGTCTTGTATGTTTTAGAGTAAAAAAACAGGCATTATCACGTCCAGAAAAGCCTGATTTTAGAAAGCCAAATCAGAGACATAGTCCAAAAAACTGTTAATAAAAGCCCCTGTCATTCTGCAAGGATACAAAACCTGCTGCACATTTTGACAGCTAGAGGAATCCTGCTAAAACTCTGTTTAGGCTTTTGACTAATAAGTTTTCCAAGGAAAGTTTGCTCAGATAAGCTCACTGACATTAATGCAATGCCTGATACCTTTAGAACAAASGTGCTACGTCAGCATAAATTATCACTATTAAGGTTTCACATTCTTTAGCTTCAGGGATGGAAGTGTTCCTTTCAGAACAGAGGGTCCTTTGTACAATTATCCCCTTAGATATTAATCACAGATGTCCTTCGGATATACAGCATATGTTGAGAACAGCCATGCCTGTATCCACAAGCACACACCCTTAAGACATTGCACATTTTACTCCCAGGTGCAGGTTACATCATGGCCTTGAAAACAACTCATAGGGAAAGGATATTTCCATCTGATAAAGATGTTCCACTGTAGAAAAAAATATCATGAAAAAAGCTGCAGGCCGATTTCCCAATTGTCTCCTAAGGCTAGCTTCCACATAAAGTTGGGAAAGAGAGCAAAATTTCAGATTCTAGATATTTTAAAAAGAYGCTTTTTGACTTTTCTGTTCAGCTTTATCTGAGAACTTCTTTACGGCCATTATCAGTCTGGAAGAAAAATATGGGGAGAAAGGAAGGATATATTGATCATTTTTTCCCAAAAATTTCATACTTTAAATAAGTATGTTGTTTCATAAGAAAACGTGAGGGTTTTTTCTAATTTTTGTATGTGTGTGTGTGTAAAATTAAAATGCCAAGAGTGTCTGCAATTCTCTAGATTCTCTGTTTTGGACCATTGCATCAAGCTTATAGTACCAAATTTCAAGTATTTTCAAGTAGTTTCAAGTATTCTCCAAGTCAAAATGCATCTGGTTCTGCCTTGTACCTTTGTATTTCTCTATTCTTTACTATATGTTAGAACCTCAAATTCTGCACTAAGTGGATACTGGAAGACAGCAGATATTATTTAATATCTGAYTTTTAACTCAGTTTGATAAATGAATCAAATATTACAGATTACATTTGGCTGGTTGAAAAACAAGTAGGTTCACTGAGAATAGTCCTAGAATAATATTTTCTGCAACCATGAGGGTTCAGAAACATTTTTTATCTGACCTTCCTTCAAATGAGAAGACCCACAGACTCCTGGTTTGGCCCTCAGACTGATCCACCTATCTGCAATCTCTTTTTCATTGATATATTTTTTGAGATACTTTTTGTGTATGCAACATTGTTTTTTTCAAACAAAATAAATCAGAGCCTATCTTCATTAATGTCTTTCTGTCTTTGCTCACTTGGCACATAGAAATGATAAAATGTCACATGTTCTGTTAGTGCTGGGGGTGCTAAAGAACCTCTGACACTATGCTATCAAGTTTAACAGGAGTAGGTAAAGGTTTTCTATCCCCTGGAAAATTYTGACATTTCAAAACCTTGAGTAGTATGAAGTGGAATGACCCACAGACTTYACAAAGTTTTCATGAAAAATGGAACCTCAGAATAAATCTGCAAGTCCACAATTTGGCTTATCTATATGTGCATAAGCATATATTCAGGCAGGGATTCTAGAAGACTGTTGAGGTGAAAGAGAAGAATCCTGGAACAATTGTTTCTTTCCAATCCATTTTTTAGGTGGGTTTTTTTTTGGTTTGTTTTTTTTTTTTTGGTCGAAAAGTGTCAGATTGAAACAAGCCAAAAAAATACTAAACAAATAAACAAAACCAAACTCAAACTGAAAACCAAAATAGGGCAAAAAGGGCTGTGTTGTAAAGTAAGAAGGTTTTCTTTGTTTAAAATCTGAGGCACGAAATGTACTTTTAATGCTTTAAGCTCTCCTTACAAAAGAAGCCATGCTGTAAGAGAGTTGAYTTAGAGCATAAATCTTTCTGAAAAAGGCTTATATGCAGGTGAAACAATTTTCCACSAAGTCATATTTTGAGGGCAAAATGCAGGTGACCTCAGGAGTCTGAGTCAGCACCAGAACACCCAACACAGCAAGGGCAAGTGAGCACCTGCAGTCCTCTCAGTCAGTACTTCCTTTGGCCATTTCCAAACTGACCTGCAGCTGTAGGCCGGAGACTTTATTTCTTTCCCAAAGCATAGAGRTACAAGATTTGATAAACACCTATCTGACCTCTATGCCTGAATTTTCCTTTCAATGAAAATCACATTATGGGMGGAAGGGAGAAGAGGACAACTACTGATAAGGCACTTCTGAAGCCCTGGTTTGTTATGCACTGTTTCTGTGCTCCTGGAAAGAACTGTTTATATCTGGTGCCATAAATGCAGGCAGTGGGTGCACATACACATACACATGGACAAAAGAAAGATTTTTCTCCTAAATCAAATCTCGTACCTTTAATGGRAAGGTCAATACTAAATTGGTGCATTAAGTCTTTAATTCAGAAGGAAACATACAAGGAAAAAAATCTAAACAAACAAAAGAGCAAAAATATCATATTTTACTATGAGGGTAGACRTACAACAGGACAGGTGTCCAGAGGTGGTGTGTGAAGCCTTCATCCTTGGACTTTTTCAAAACCTATCTGGATATAGCCCTGGGCAGCCTGCACTAGAAGACCCTGCTTTGTACAAAGGATTGGTATGCATCCATTACCTGCAGCAGATGCTTCATGTACTCATTGTCTTGTAGGTCTGGGCCTTCTGATCTTTATTTTACAGCTGTGTTTCTTAAAATAAATGCAGAAGATGGATAGACTCATTTTCTTCCTCTACTTTCTTTGCTGATCACARTAAGTTCTTAGAAAGAAGCCCTTCTGGCAAACCTGAATGGAAAATATAGATGTTGTGCRCAAGAAACTACTACCAGTAAATCAAATGATTTTTTTGGCAGGAAGCAGGATAATTTGAGAATCAATAWTTTTTTTCCTTTGGTCAAGTAGGGGGGAGAAAGTAAAATGTTCTAACAGATGACTGACTAAAGGATTCTGGTTTTAAACCATCTTTAGAACCCATGATGGTCTTTCATAGAAGCAGGAGTTGAATAAGAGAATGCCARACTGACTCAAAGTGCATAATAAGGGGACTACTTACAACTAACTCCACCTACCTGATTAGGACTAACTTTGTAGTCTTTGTACTTGATTTCTTTCTTGGCTTTTCGTTTTTTTCCTGCTCTGTTACTCTCTTACTCATTAGGATAGTGATCAGTCCTCCTCCCAGAGATCCCTCCTGAATGATGTTGCTGATTTTTCACAAAATATTTAATAAAACCAAATCAGAGAAAACAGAATGCGCCAAATGTACATACTTTCTTCAGTTTACTCCAGAGGAAGAACGGTACTGATATGTGAGCATCAAGCTCCGTTCTGTAATGAACATTCCAAGTTATTCCATGCGAACGYGCAACTGTCGGAAAGACATTGGGCACACATACAAGTACCTACAGATGCATTCTGTCTCTGCTAAGTTTCCTTTATGTAATTTTAAAGAAGCACTTGCTTTCACTATATTTCAGATAATTCCTCACAAGCTTAGTCTCTTCCACAGTTCTCTCTCTAATTTGGAAAAGTGAGGGACTTGTTATCCTTTCAGTTTTCCAGATAATTCCTTAAAAACTGTATGTAGTGCTTTAGTCTGAGAAGATGCAAAATKATATTAGTAATAATTGGGTTTTATCTCCTTGATAGTTACAATGGAGAATTCAGTGATCTTCAACCCTTTTCATATCTTTGATCATTGAGCAAATAGTAAGGTCGGTCTCACTTCACCCCTATAACGCTGGGCACCTTACTGCTACATGAATGAAACCTGAAGTAATATTGAGTCCTGTAGAAAGGTAGAGCTCTCCTTGGAAGTGCTGCAGAAATTATTTGCAACCAAAGTCAAGGAAAAATAAGAAAAACTATTCAAATATATGTTTCCCAGACCTTTCTTACTTGTTAGCAGTGGAACAAATTCCTTGGCAACAGCCATGGTGCTGAAATCAGCAGTCTTTCAGACAAACCATGAAAAGAGTTCTGTAATGATTTAAAGACTTCGGATAGGTAGCAGGATCAGTTCCAGCTGAAACACAGAATTTTASCTTGTCCACAGACTTAATTTAAAGTGGATGTGTTGAGCCTGGAAAACAGCTTTTCTCAGAGGCACAATCCTACTCTGAAGGATTTTGTCTTATTGGTGGGAAACAGAAGAGAGAAACAACAAGACTCATTACAGAAGTTTCCACTTGCTATGCTGACCTTTTAACTGAAAATAAAAGATGAATAGCTGAATTACTACTGCCTTTTCCAACCAAGCAACAGATACTTTCAGTGTTTCAGAAGACATGAGAACACCCAAGAAGTACCATTTCACAGGTTTAATAAGTCTGATATTATACATGCTTCACAGTGGTGACAGGTTTGTTCTCGCTTTATTGTGCATATCAACTTTGTAAGAAGCTCCTTTTGCCTCAGAAAGCAGTGGTGGATGATGTTCATAATCTCTCTTTACAATTACTGGAGAAAGAAAGAAGGAGGTGTCCAGGACACTTTGCCATATGGTGGAATTTCTCATTACCTATCCAATATGTAGAGAGCCTAAGAAGATATAAAATTTAATCAAACACATAAATTTGGAGAACTGATTGAAATATATGTCTCTCCACAGTATATATTTATATATACTCTGTGAGTAATCAAACACCAGCTAAAATATGTGCACCAGTAAAACTCTAAGGTGTAGAGTCATATAATCACACATTCACAGAATAAGCTGAGTTGGATCATCCTCAGGGACCACCAAAGTCAATTCCTTGCCCTGCACAGCACTATCCCCAGGAGTCACATCATGTGCCTGAGAGTGTTGTCCAAATGTTTCTTGAACTCTTTTGGGTTTCCCTGGGGAGCCTGTTCCAGTGTCTAACCACCATCTGGGTGAAAAACCTTTTTCTAATATCCAACCTACACCTCCCCTGACTCAGCTTCAGGCCATTCCCTCGAGTCCTGTCACTGGGCACCACAGAGGAGAGATCAGTGCCTGCCCCTTCTCTTCCCCTCACCAGGAAGCTGTAACTGCASTGAGGTCTCCCCTCAGTCTCCTCCAGGCTGAACAGACCAAGTGACCTCAGCCACTCCTCATACGATTTCCCCTCAAGGCCCTTCACCATCTTCACTGCCCTCCTTTGGACATTCTTTAATAGCTTTGTATCTTTTTTATATTATTGCTGTGAATAAGGTGTTGTGATTGGCTCATGTAAATGAGGAASAGTTATTTAGCATGGTGGGGAGAAKTTCTGTTAAKGTTACAGYTCTTTTGACATGCACTTTTGCTGTTCCCCTAGGGTTTTGAATCCTTTTCTGCCCTCCCTTCAACACTCCCTTCCCTTTTGCGGTTACTGCCTGGCAGCTTTGGCTGACAGGGCTGTAAAAACATGTGAGGAGGGCCTACACTTGCCCTGGCAGGAAGTGTCAGGGAGTGGGGATACCTGATCCCGGGAGGCCTGCCAGGGTGACATGGCACCACCAATCAGGATATGAGAAGAGCTCCACCAATGAAAGGCACAGAAAGACTGATTGACAGGCCTTGGGAGGAGCCAGGTATACATATATGGGCAAAGCCACAGACTGTGGGAGGTGCCAGAAGGACCTATAAGGACTGGTCATGAATATTAATGAGGCTGAGGCAACCTTGAGTGTGTAAAAGGCAGAGATGCCATTTTGTGAGCCTGAGCCTCTGATGAGCAAAGAGTCTCACTACGCTCCCAGCACTGTCCCCCTTTGCTTTGTAATTTTAATGGATTCTCATAAAATTTTATTTACTCATTCCTGCCAGGGCTTTGAGTTGTTCACAACATTGTGGCGCCCAGAAGTGCCYGCAGCACTGGAGATGAGGCCGTCCCTGTGCAGAGCAAAGTGAGACAATCCCCTCCCTTGCCCAGGCAATACTGTGTGTGATGCACTCCAGAGCATGCTTGGCCCTCCTGGCTGCCAGGGCAATGCTGTCTCATTTCCAACTTGCCATCAACCAAGATCCCCAGGTCCCTTTCCATGGTGCATATTTCCAGCATCTCATTCCTCAGGGTGTACRCCCAGGGTTGTCCCATGCCAGATACACAATCAGACACCCATGTCACCTTGCCTTGCTTCCAATGGACATACTCCTTTTTTTACTGTATTTGCTAGAGAAGATTCCTGTTCAGCCAAGCTGGCCTTCTGCCTCACCTGCTTGACTTCTGATAATTGGGAATTGCCTGYTCCTGTGCCCTTAGGAGGCGATTAAGAAGTGGCCAGCACTGATGGGTCCTGGTACCTGCAAAATCATTTTCCAAGGGGACTTTACTCAGTAATTCCCCAAAGAGGCTGAAGTCTGTAGTTTGAAGGCCTCATGTCTAGAGCTGAGATTTTTCTGTCACTTCTGTCAATAGAGATTTTAAACTCGATTGCTTCACTGTCTCTGTGACCAAGACAGCTGCCAATCTCCACTTTACCCCCAAGATCTCTCTGTTGACAAGCACCAGATCAAGGTGGGCCTCCTTCTGAGTCAACTCCCTTAAGATCTGTCATCCAGGTTTTTTAGGAATTTTCTGCCCCAGATTGTGCCATCTGGRTGATGATCCTAGGCAATTTCTGGCAAGTTGAAGTCCCCCAAGGACAAGGGCRGTTAAGTTGGAAGTGTCCCTTAGTTCCTCTAAAAATAGTTTGTCAGGGTCATTATCCTGTCTAGGAGGTCTATAGAAGTGATATCCATGGTGATACCCACATTATTTGTTTGCCCCTTGATTCTTATYCAGAGACTCTCAACTCTGCTGTTGCCACATGTGAGCTCCACACATTCTAAGCCTTCTATTCCATACGGTGCCACTCCTCCACCTCTTCTGCCCCACCAATCCCTCCTGAAGAGTGTTTAACTGTCCAACTGGGCACTCCAGTCAAAGGACTCATCCTACCAGGTTTCACCAATGCCAGTGATGTCAAATCTCTGGGACTGGGCCACAGCTTCAGGCACCTCTTGTTTGCTCCTCATGCTGCAAGCATTAGTGTAGAAACATTTCAAGTGTGCTGCATTGTAGCAAACACCTCCTGGGACATATTGAGTAATCCCATTAGTTCTCATTTCCTCAAGTTTTGACCCACTGTCCCCTTCGTCATYGCTGGCCAGCCTGATTTGTCCCTTTCCCCCTTCCAAGCTAGCTTAAAGCTCTGTCAACAAGTCCCACTAACACTCCTGGGCTAGAACTCTTTTTCCCCTCTCCGATAGGTGCAACCCATTAGGTTGTAGACCACATGTTGAGTAGATCCCTCAAATTTTTCTTCTGACAACAGCTTCAGAGCCATGCATTGACCTGACTGATGGATCTCCCTCTTCCTATCAATATTATTTTTTGTTACTGGAAGAATCAAGGAAATCACTTCTGTGCTCTTGATTCGTCTACCAATCATTCCAGGGCCCTGAAGTCTCTTTTGATTGCCCTTGGACTTAYCTTTGTTATTTTGTCACTGCCAGCTTGAACCGATGGTGAATAGTAATCAGAGTCTTGAAGGACAGAAGAAAATCTTTWGCAAAAGCATGCCATTCCCAACAGCAAAACAGTGTCACAGCCACACCACCATATTTTTCCTATGGCAGAATGAGTGGAACCACGATGCCATGGGTAATAATGGGAAAACCTATCCATATGATCGCTACCAGGTAAACTGGGTATTTTCAAGTGTTTCTGTCATTCTGAAGATTGCAGTCTTACCAAATATACAGAAATACAAAAACAAATTAAAAGCATTCACAGTAATTTCAAAGGAATAAGTAAATTCCTGTGATAGCTTTGTTTGAAAATTGATACCTTGCATGGTTTTGCAGAAATCTGTCAGTACATGTTGCCTCATGTCCATACATCCGATTATTAGAAGAGTTAATCATCACATCTCCTACCAAAAGCCATAATCCTTCATTTGTGATTGCACAATTATTTGACATCATGAGAAATCATATTATTACAGTGTGTTACAAATCTAAGTGAGAAATAAGTGGCAGGAGATGGGATTTCTTAAAGGAAGGAAACAGTCTTTAAAGACCAGTGTCAAAGAAGAAGAGGTATGAGGCAGGGCTGAGGGAGTGTAGTTAGAACTGTCACCCTTTTTTCCCCAAGTGTCACTGATTCATTTTCCCTGTATAGTTCTCTGGAACTTACCTGTTTGTCTTGTTCTAAATCCCATAAAAGGCTGAATGTCCTATCAATTTTCTAGTTTTACCTCTTTTACACTGATCTGCAAGTGAGGGCAGCTAGTTTGAGAGAAAAAAATAAGTTCCTGCAGGACTGTTTGCTTGATGTTGTTTGTATAGGATTCTTAGTTTTGTGAATACTTTTACTTCCAAGAGTACTAATAAACAGTCATCAAACACAGTTTCCACTAAGTAACTGGTAAAACTCACGCTGACTTCAGTGAAGTCATACCTTCCTAACTGTAGATTACAGTCTTTCATTCATGCTGAAAAAAGTACTCTGAGAGATCACCATGTAAGCATCAAGCCATATCTTTGCCTATGTCAGAATCCAACCTATTGATGTGAACACTTGGGTGAGCAATGTCCTCTCAGCCCTTTTCTTGGTTGGGTGACTTAAAGAGGCAGAGGCTGTCCATCCACAAGTAGCAATTCTGAAGTGTGCAAATCTGAAAGAATTCTGTCCATTTTGTACAGGTCAGCACAGAGCTTTAAAATCATAATGTCATATACAGAGGCCCTTGTATACATATTAATTTGATTACTCAGGTGGTCTCACATAGYATTCTGACTCCATTACTGCTTCATTAATAGAAATCTAGAGGGCAGAACAGATCCTCAGTTTATTTAATACATGGCAGATATTTTTACCAGTTGACATACAGTCTCAGAGCTAAAAATTAAAAAAAAAACAAACTGTAGAGATCAATGTACCAAGAGAATGGTCCTGTGTTAGGTACTTTCCCTCATCTGGCCCTTTTCATCTGTGTCTTCGATTGTGTTGTGACTCACAGGCTCATTGTGACGTCTGCAGTTCTTGAGGCAACTGCATTCTGCAGGTCCATTATTCTCAGGGGTTTGTTTTGGTTTAGTTTTTATTTTATTTTATGAGAGTAGGACAGTACCAAAAAGAATGTTTTTGAAAACTGCTA
>QVAJ01000143.1:1529658-1545552 GCA_003546035.1 Mixornis gularis
CCACACCAATCAAAACAGAAGGAGAAAAGTCTGTTTAAAAAGATGACAAGTCAAATCTAAAAGAGAGAAAAAGTGGRATCAGCTCAGTGCAACATCTGCTTCAGGATAAACCAGTAAAATTTAATTTATTTTCATACAGCATCTTTCAAACAAACCTCTCAAAACATTTTATAGTAAAAGATAAAATGACAAGATAACTTGTTACGAAAGGGGTTATTGCAACACTCTCATAGACAGCAAATGAGGGAAACTGGGTGCAGCAACAGACTGGTCCAGGGAAAAAAAGGATGCATATTGAAAGGAGAGGAAAAGCATTATCCTTGTACAATATAACAGAAAAAAGAGATAAATAATAATAATATAAATGAAGATGATATTGAGCACATGATGGGGATGAGGATGAGGACAAGYATAAGAATTTTTCTCCTTGTATAAAAACTTGCATCTGTTATATTTATATAGTAACTAAATTTCATGGCCTTGCAGAATAGGTAAATTCATTTTGCAAATGGAAAAACCTAGACTAAAATAATACTCTTATAGGATTCTTCTAGGAACAGAAGCAGCTTCCTAGTGACAAYAGCTGGAGGATGAGAAATGAGACTGCTAGGACAAGAATAAAAAAGCCTTCTCTGTTACTTTTGGCTTATCCAGTACTGTCCMATTTTTTGTTGTAACAGTGTATGGTACTTTTCAGCAGGTCCATGAATGCTAGAATTCCAGTTTGAGTGCTTGAATTATTTATTGGAAGTACAATTTTTGCATTGGTCTGTCATCTCTGAGGATCACAATACAAGTCAGTATCGGGGACATGGATGTGACTCAGGAGCTGTCCCCAGTGGTGAGCTCCAGGTGCCTGGCAGATGACATCAATTCAGAGAAGAAAGGGACAAGCAGAGGGCCTGGGAAAACCAACTCCCATCCAATTTTGATCACACAATAGCATACAAGGACTGTTTAATGATTTGACAGTAAAAGATAGAAGTAATCGTATTCTCTGGGAATGAAAGCAAGGGAAAGGAATGGTGGTTGTAGAAGACTATTTTCACAGAGAAGGGAAACAATAGAGAATTAAACCATGGAAAAGAAAATTAATGTAAAATGTTGGAGTAAAGCATGATTTTTTTTTTAATTGTTTACATGCTAAATAATTTTTGACAGACAGGTAGACACCCAGTATCTGGGGAGACAAGCGTTTAGGACTGTGTCTATGTATTATCTGCCTTTGGAGGACTAGGAGAGTACAAATTCTTCATTTTTAGTCAGTGTATTTTCCCTGGCATTCGGCTTCCATGGTTTTASTCTATTTTTTTCCTCACACATTCATCTTGCTTTGTACCATAAATAATGCATACATGGCTTGCCATCTAGCAATTTGTTGGCATCAGAGACATTCTTGTAAAAGTGTTAACTTCCACACATAGTTGTACATTTTGAAGAATATGGATATTTTCCTGTGATTGAGAAATATGGCAGTGCTGACAGGATATTCCCAGAACAGTGTATACATGGCAGGGTGCTTGGATCACACCTGCCAAGAAGCAGGCTCAGTGCCAGCACGCTATATGCACTCCCAACTTACTGAACTAATATAAACCAGCATCCCCATCCTGCAGTTGGCAGCCCTGGGACAGTCTGATGCACCCAGTTACAACTCAGCTGCTTGCCCATATGCCACCTGTTATGTGACAGACCTGTGGCGGCAGGAATGAGACTGAAGAGAGCAGAGATGCATTGACATCCAAATATTGTCTTCAAATATATTAATATATGAACACAAAACCATTGATTACAAAGAGTTCTTACTTTATTATATATTTTCTCACTCTTTATTAAACGTGTTCTTCCTTTTTAGTATGTGTGCTTACTATTAAACATAGATGATATAAAATTAATTTATTATYTGATTTGTTTTATAGCTGTATTTAGTGTTCTTTTTTATATTTAGAAAACTGCAACAACAGATATTGTAAAATTGCATATTTTATTACACCATAATGTTTTCAGATACCAGAACAGATTGTAACTATGTAGAACTCAAGGCAACATATTTTAGACTTTGTCATGTAAAGCCACTACTTTGCTTGTTAGAAATGTATCATTAATTATACATTTACATGATTATGCTTCAAAAGTAGCAAATATATTTTAGCATTCTACTTTTCTTTTTTCTATAGTTTCCACTTTTAAGAATACAATTACTTCATTTTAAAAGTTGTATTCTTTCCTCAGAAGGTCTGTTTCAGAAAAGCAGTAATTATTTTGATCCCTTCTCTCCATAAAATAGTGATAGATTATGGAGGTTGTTTTTTTCTAATCTGCTATGTTTGTTTTATTTTTCAATTAGCTCCAAGGTAACTTTAAATATCCTGCTTTAACTTTCTTGTAGGCTACAAATTAGGGTCCATAATGCCTTATGATTTCATAACATTTGTATATTCAGCAGTAATTTAATTGAAATRTCCTCTACACAAATGCCCACTACACAACATGGTTTGTGTTACTAATCTATGGGAACAGTAATAAAATAAAATGTAGCTGAATGTGAATGAGAGTGTCAGTAGGTGTCCCTCAACATGGTCTAGACAYCACTGACAGCAGGTATCACACAGGTAGTACTATTCCAAACCTCGCAATTACAGGCAATATCATGGCTAACCCCCTCATTCCTCACAAAAGTATTGGGGAAAGGAAGTCTTCAGATTCCCCAAAAGAAGGAAAAATTAATCTTCCAGACCCACTTAGTATGATTACTGGSTTTCATGATGCTCTGTGCAATATAATCTTTGTGGGTTGTCTGTAAAGGACAATTTCTGCTGTATTTTCTCATGTGCTGAGACACTCTGTGACAAGACTTTTGCCTCAGTTGAAACTGAACATTCGTGCTCAAATTCCCAGGTTAATTTCCTTTCCTGAATGTGAGAACTTATGAACATTTGGGGTTKCTTAGTCTGGAGAAAAGGCAGCTCTCTACAACTGCCTGAAAGGAGATTATGGACAGGTGGTGGCCAGTTTCTTCTCCCAAGTTAMAAGAGACGGTGCAAGAGAAAACAACTTTTATGTGCTCCATGGGAGGTTCAAATTGGATATTACAAGAAATTTCTTTTCCTTAAAGAGTTGTTAAGAACTGGAACAATTTGTCCAGGGAGGTGGTGGAGTCACCATCCCTGGAGGAATTTAAAAGACGTGTAGATGTGGCACTAGGGGACATGGTTCAGTGACAGACTTGGCAGAGCTGRGTTAATGGTTGAACTCAATGATCTTAGATGTCTTTTCCAAACGAAACAATTCTATGATTCTAGGCACTGGTCTCTGGGAAAGAAATTAGCTCTTAAAAGGAAGCATGTGCCTAAGCCATTCTTCCCCAGTAACASATTTTTGAAATGACATTGACTGGATGTCCATGGCATCCATTGACAATAAGTAATAAAGATGGCATGCRAAGATGTGAAAAAGGGAAATAACTGAGTCTATACATTGGATATAAAACTTGGAGATAATTACCCATCCATTTCTACATTTTTCCATCTGGTTGTACATTGTTTGAAGTTTAAACTCTTATTTCAGTTCACTKCATGTTCTCTGCGTATCATGTTTTCTCCCATTCCCTGGATGTTTTCTTGTGGGGCTGGGATCTTATGAGAGCTGGATGCCCTTGCAGAACTTTTTTTATAACAAATATATAGAGCAGCATCTTCTGCAAGTCCCCGTATTGACAGATGCTGCTCCCACCACCATCAACCTGTGTAACATTTAGTGTTCTAAGTACATGCTTGTCAAGTTTCACCTTTTAAAATTAAATGCAAAGTCTTGCAGCGTCTTTCATTGTCCTTCCAGGAGTACAACAGTCAGGCATATAAAGGCATATTGATAATATATAAACACCAATAATTCAATATTAATTCTACTTTTCTCTTTGTGTTAGCACAGCCCCTGCCTAACGTTGATTTTAATCAGTCAACTTGCTCTATCAGTACAAGGTGACCATTTGTATAATGTAGTGCCATGTTTAGCTTCCTTAATCACACACACCTAATTTTCCTGACATTGATTTTTACTACAATTTTATCCAAAGAAGGATTTATACAGCACATATCTCGTACATCTGTCTGCCCAAGAGATGATAACAAATATAGCTTAAYTTAATTGAAATAATAGCACACTATTTACATTAATAAAAATAAGTATCTAAATTTCAAGGAGTCTCTTGGATTTGAGGTCTGAATGCAGGAATTGCCAGTCAGGCTTGCTAAATTGTAAATTCTSTCATAAGGAGTGTAATGCTTCTGGGGAAACTTTTTAGCTCTTCCGTCATGGCATTTCCCTCTGTACATTTATTTACTGTATCTGTCTCATTGAAGTGTCGGGAGAATCCATCCTTGTACAACAGCGGTTGGGATGTTACTAAAAGAGAAAGATTTGGAATTCCAAGGGTTTTGATGTGATTGCACTGTACTCTGTGTGGATAGGATGGTGGGTTACACAATCTCCCAATGTACACAACAGAGAACCTTAGGAGCACTCACAGCAACTGAAGCCCCTTGTTCCTTCCCCAATACAGAATGGGCAGAGAAGGGKTAGAAAATTAAATTAATTTATTGTTGACTTTACTTGATCTTCTGAAAAGCAAAACAGTGTTTTTCCCCACTTGCCTATTCTTGCCATCATTTCTAGCACCAGACAAGACAATAAAATGGCACACAATAATTCAAGTGGTGTCTGTGAAGGCAACAAAAGATAGTCAGGTCTTCCTCAGAGACTCCGCAGACATGCCCTCTTCCTCCCTCCTTTGCTGTCTCTGATGGACAGTTTGAATTGTCCTAAGATAAGAATGCTTGGTGGGAATTGCAGGTGGAGCTGTCYGGATGCTTGCATAATGCATGCCTCCCAAAGAAGGGGGAGCTGTGGTGATTGTGATTGACTTTGGTACACATGGGCCTGGAAAAGGGTCTTCAATGCTGCTGAGGACTGGGACAACAGAGTAAACTGTTCTCCCAAGGCTGTAGGCAGTTCCCAGGTTGACCCATTGGCAGAATRTATCCAGCCCGAAGGCAGGGAACATTCCTTTCTGCACAGGTGAGTAAAATCGCCAAGATCTGCTCATATATGGAGGCAAAATGCTGAATTAGCAGCTACACAGGTGCTGTTGTTTTGTCACCTTGCATCCTGCAAGGCCAAAAACTGTAAACTTGGACATTTCTACACTGACCTGCTTATATTATAACAATTTATACCTGTTTATATTACATACTGCATTGGCAATATTTGGATACTGTTTTAGCAATAAATCTAACATAATCATTCACGATACCAAAATTAAATTTCTGAGAAAATAGCTGAGAACATTTAGATGAGCATACATACTTACACAGCTGTCACTTAATAAAACAAATGCCTCAAGAGCACCTGAGAAGCAGCAACACACTTCCACATACATTAATTAACTTCTGCAGTGCAAAACAGAGTCAGGTCATGACTGCCACATGAAAATGCCCAATTTTATTGACAGTCATACACAATTAAAAAGAAAATAAAATAGTGTCATTCCTATCAAGTCCCCAGTCATTAAATCTTTTTAGTGTTTCTAAAGCGGTGTTATATTGATTTAATGATGCTATTAGTAATATCTGCAGAGAATATATGAATATAAGCAATTACTCTTTGGGATATTCGTTCCTGGTAGAGAAAACACCTAATTTCACTAATTGCCTCTATTTCTGTTTCTGTTAGATTTACACTGCATACATGTTAATAATGTTATTATCAGTAGGAGTGAATTTTAATTAACATTCATGTGTAGGAATTTAATTAAACCCAAACATATTCCAATAAGTTTATTTTATTAAATCAATTGTATAGTTATTTCCAGAGTTAAAACATTTTTCCTAGGTATCAATTAACAAAGAGATCTGCAGCTCACCATGAAAGAAAGTTAAAAAAAACTGTACATGAAACAGACATTTAGAGACTCTATCCCTAACTAATACCCCAAATGACTGTTACACTAAACACTACTATGAATACATAATAGAAATTATTACCACATAGTCTTCCAGCTCCGAAAATATACGGTGTATTTTTATAAATTCAGGAAAAGTAAGTATGAAGAACTGAAAAAACAAATCACCCCCACCCAAAGGTTTACTACAGGGCAAGAAATTGAATCCAGATCTCATGAAAATTGGCCCAGTGCTTTAGCTACAAGATGTTAGAGATACAACTGATCGGTCATTGAGATCTCATAGACTTGAAATGCGAAACAATTTCAGAGTGCAATTTCGGGTTCTTCCCTGCATAGAACCACAGAAATTGGAAGAGGTGTTTCATGAAATGCGGGGAATTCAAACTATTCTGAAAATCTGCAGTTCTTCTTACTCATTAATCCTCTCACCACCATGTGCATATGACTAATACCTATATAAGAATACAGATATAGAAATATAGAACGAATTATTCCTTTGACCATGTTTGACAATATACCTGAATTTTACTAACCCATTTATATGAAGATTMGACAGATTTTTTTTTTTTTTAAAGCTAGTAAAATGAAGTCTTCTTTGACTATGAGGAAATTCTGATAAGGTCCTTGATATGTGGATCAGCCATGGCTGTGTACTTGACTGATTTCCACAATACCTTACAYGATTTCAGAAAATTTTCAGAACTATGAATACTCTTCTATGCAGGTTCTGGAGCAAATCATCCCTGGAAGTTGTAGGTACTTTTCAAAACCCAGTGTAAAAGCCTAAAATGAATCCTTTCCTAATTTGAATCACTAGTGATATTATATATATTTGAGACTGCATTTCTTGTGATTCATTTCGCAATATAATCAAGCTAGATTCAGCACCACTATTTAAAAAAGGACTGCAAGTCTCAGGTGTGASTGATTTCTCACTGTCTAGGACAGGTGTGCTTTTATTGGCAGCTTAGTAACCCTGATCAATGTCATTTAACTCCTGCCCTACACATAGCAAGCACAATTAACAATCCCCCACATTTCACTGCTCCTGCTGCACATGTTCGGACTCGTGTGCACATGTGGGAGCTTCAGCCACACTGACACTCAGAAAGTTGTCATGAACAGACATATGGAGACAATATGATTCTTCTGAAGGTACAAGAGATGACAGAGAATGGCATGCTGCTATTAAACACACTTAACAGCCAAGACACACGCCTTTCAGTCACTGTCGGTGTTGCAGTCTTTCCAAGTGGGCAATGGCAGCTCTCACACATCATCAGGAAAATTGTCAGTAATCCCTGGAGACCATCTCTGTCATAATTGGCACTGGGAGAGGAGAAGGATGTCAGGGAGAAAGATATTAACACACCATCCTGAGATGGCAATAGTGGCAGTTAACACTCCTTCAGACTTTCAAAACTCCTGTGGAAGTCATAGCATAAATATGAAGCACCAAGATGACATTTTTTACAGCTGCTTCTCATAGTATCATGACATTTAAAGTGCATGCTAAAATCTATCAAGTACATTTAAAACATAATTWTGCCATAACATGTATTATATACCTAATATGAGCAGGATTAGTCTATCAGTGTTTTGAATTTTTAATGAAGACCATAGAATACGATGCGTTCAAAATGCTATTTTTAAGTTTATTATTCAATTAGCATGTATACTYTCCCTAAGAAAATAAAACATTTTGAGGGCACAAAACATTTTTACTGCACRTGCAGAGTATGCAATTTAATCCTTAACAAATTTCTTCTGCCTTTAAATTATGAGTATGCTAAAAAGATAATCTTACATGTTGTCAGAACTCTTTAAAATTCACTAGACTGTATCAGGCTATACATCTGCCAAATGGTTTTGCTTTCAGTCTGTTCAATTAAAACCAGAAATATATTTGTCCAAACCCTAATCCTATGCTAATATCCTATAGAAAAGATTTGAGTTACTTTTGTTATACTATTTCAAATTTTTCCAATGTTAAAAGTGCCTTACACTAATTGTCTGATGTTTCAGAACCATAACTTGATTCTTACTAAATACTTAACATATTCTTTACCTAATTGTTCTCATATAGTTCTGTATTGGGTAAGAGGGTTTTTTTTAAAAATTTTTTTGAGATAGAGCATTAAAATAAAGTTCTGAGGGAGATCTGTCTCCTCAGTTCCTTACATGCACTCTTAAGCTCAGAAATTTTTTTTTAATGAAAATAGAAACTAGAAAACAGACTTTTTTAAAAAAAGAAATTTGAGAACAAGATAAAAAACAGCAGCAAAAACCTCCCCATTTCCTTATATGTCTTTACAGAGTGCTGTATTTTCAAAGACAAACCCCAAGCTGCCTATAAAAAATGCTTTCTCTGTCCCTGAGCTCYTTTGTGACTTGCTCTCTACCACTGCCATTTCCATGCTAGCTGTCTATCTGCGTCCCTTCTTCTACTTTTGGTTTGGTGAGACAGTTGAAACTTTTCACAATCTTCCCTTCTCTGGAATTTTGMTGGCCCTTGGAGACTGGCAATTTCACCTTCAGATGATCCCATCCAACTGAGCCTCTGGGGACAAGCAGCCATCCATCTGGCTGGGTGGCCATTCCTGGTTAAAGGAATGTGTGCATGAAAAAAATTAAATAGTTACCCAGCCTGTCACATCTTTTACAGCGAAGACTACCATAAGACAGATATTTTAAAGCCTTTACATTACATCCTTTATGTTAACACTGTGAAAGGAAAACAGACAGATGCTTAATATTCCCTTTCATTGCTAATAACATAGCTGATAATACAAAAAGTTTTATTAAGAGATGGAGCTCATAGTGTCTTTGGAGTTATTCTTCCTTGATATTTATTATTGGATGTTTCCAAGTGAAACTCTTTTTAACTTTGCTAAAATTGTACATTTGGACTGAAATTCTCTCCACTGTGTGTCTGTCAGGTAGAAGATTTATTTAATTTTTTACAAACATTTCTGCAAAAARTAATTCAGGAATTTCTGTACAAAGYTAACCAAAAAATGCTCTTTCRTTGATGTTAAACTATAACAAATTCAGCAGTTACTTTATGAACATTTTAAAGCAAAATCTTGACCTTTTAGCAGAATTTGGTTTTAAGCCAGAGGTGTATCTGATAGCATCTCAGTGATAAAACTGCTTTTTCTCCATTCTGGAAACCACTGAAAAATATCCTTTCACAGCAGCTTGGAAGTTCTAAAGGTTTGACAGACACATTCCTCACAGTTTTTGTCTTCCACCTTAGAACTTTGACTTGTCTGTGCAATTTTCACATCTGGAAAATGACTGAGTGTGGTGCAGAACACAGTTACAAAGATCAAAGAAGACTCTTCCTGAATTTCAATGCCTGTTAATGTGGTCCATGGGATGTGAACCTGTGAACTAATTAATAACTTATTTTCCTAGAGCTATAGGTTATTTCTTCATTGCTGCTCAAGTGACATGGAAGCAGAGGAAATATGAAAAAAAAAGCATCACAACATCTGAGTCAAGGACAAAAAACAGATGGCAGGAGACAACTGTTGAGGGGAGGAGCAGATTGGGACAAGGAACCTGAGGGAGTGCGAGAAGGTTGAAGATGGGGAAGAGAGTGTAATTAATGAGCAAGGAAATGGACTCTGGGAAGAGGCGCATAAGGAACATGGAAATTAGAGCTGTGAAAGCTACACAAGTCATAAATTGTGACCAAAAGACAAGAAGAGTATGAAAGAACTAAATGAGGAAACAAGGCAGGGAGGTAATAATGGAAAAGTAGGATTTGTACTGAAAATTTGAAAGAATTAGATTGTAATACTAGTAACACTACTGCCAGTCAACACTCAGAGAAGCAGATAGAATGGATTAAGTTCACATCCCAAACCAAGGTCTGGAGGAAAKCCAGATGCTGAAAACACACTGCTGTACATGTTTAATGGAATTGCACCTTTCTGGGGTACGATTTTATGCCTGCTGTCATCTATTATTGCTTGTGCTAGGAGAGTTTGTGAAGCAAATTTAAAAATCTAGTACATTTTCTTTAATGTCTGTATGATACTCTTRTGATTCTCTATATGATGGGATTTCTGGTGGTTTTTTTGTTAGTTGGTTGGTTTTCTGTTTGTTTGGGTTTTTTTGTATATGTGGGTTTCTTTTTTTCTTTTTAAAGCTGAAAATTACATTTTGAAATATGGGTTAAAATGACAGATTTTTATGTCAAAACARTGAAAAGTAAGTTATAGCATCAAAGTTTCCTATATTAATTCAGTCCCCCCATTTTTGCTCCAAAGTTGAATTTTWACTTGTTTGGACATATGAGAAATTCATGTCGAAGGACATAAGAATTAGGAAGAAGCCACCAAGAACTTCTGGTTTTAACTTTCTAGCCACCAGAGTTGTGTTTAGGAAATTATCTTGCAGCTCAGCCCCTAACCCTTGAAATTCCCTTGAAACAGATCAATTCACTTTAGTAGCATGTGTAAGCATATTGTGGTAGCTGTGATCACAATGCTAGTAAGACATCATCTGCTTTAAAACCCAATAGTTTTGAATGTTGCAGATGGTATCAAGACATTAACAAAGTAGGGTATGTTCCTTGGTATTGGTTATTGGTGCAGCTGTTAAGTTAATGAAGTCAGTATATATTCAGTTTTAATTGTAGACACATTTTATTTGAGCTTTCATAGAACAGCTGTGAAATAAGTGCTATAATTAATGTTCTGTGGGTTACACTAAAACCTRTATCTATGTATGTTATTAATTATATGTTATAACCTTAGTTCAATTTATTTAGTTTTTTGTTCCTGAGATGAAAGGTCATCAGATAATTGCACTTTCTTCAGAAAACATTTAAAGKTTTCAAACTCATCTTCATTTGTGCTTTCACCTGCCAAGTCACCACCAATAAAATTTATTATTAGATTAAATCAATTTATTTTATTATGTTAATGCCATTTTTACATATCTGGATTTATCAGATACTCAGCATATTAATAAAGGAGTCAAGCAGGCTATTCTGGTTGTACTTGAAGAAACAATTGGAAAAAATAATTGGAGCTTTCTTTTGCATTATTTTCATATAGGGTGAGCCACATACACCATTTCTAGTAAACCGTCATATAAAAGATAAAACATCAAAAAAAAAGTTAAATGATGAATCTAATCCTCTTGGGGAGGGGGTGGGGGGGTAAAGGGGGTTGCAGGTAAGGTAACTAGGTAAACTAGAGAATGTTGCTTTGTGCTATTTTAATCMCAGCTACTAGAAACTCCCAGTTCCAGACATTCTTAGTCAAATGCTTTCTTTTGTGAGGAACACAGCAAAGGAGAATTGTCAGCCCTYCTGGGAGACTGACACTGCCACTACAGTCTGAGATTTTCTCAGACTCAAGGAAGTGATTTATAAAGTTTTACTTCTCTCCTGCCCTTTTTCTGTTTTCATTTGTAAAAAGGCTTGTTTGGTATGTTCACTTTTTTGTTTTCAGATGAGTTCACAAATTCAGTTATACATGCTTCACCAAATAAAGACTTGATAATAGTGTCACTCAGGTTTCTTGGGGATAGGGTTATTCAGCTTTACTTACGCATTGCATTATTTATCATATGGCCTTGTACATTGTGTAAGAATCCGCATTTCCCCTTTTCCCTTGTGTCACTCTGAAATGCTCAAGTGACTATCCCAGGAAGCACTGAAAGTCTGAAAACCACAGGAACTTTTGTTCTTCCTAGTACTTCTTTCACAGAGTCACAAATCTTCTGGAACAAATGATAATGCCATATGTTGGATACATAAGTTGCTTATGTCATAAATTCTAGATTTCCGTTACATTCCTCAACAAAAAATGACAGAGGACTGAAGGCTCATTTAAAAATAATGAAAAACTTAATTCACTAGTAGTGTAGTTATAGCTCACTATACTCCAAAGAAGATTTGCAGTGACTAGGATACTTCCCACATTAAGTCTCTCTTCTAGTGTATTTCCATTGAACTTAGGGTGGGAGGGAAAGAAAATARCAAATATTGTTACTGCACACTTAGGGCCATGGGAATTCTGCTCCTCATTTCCTTCATCAATAGGGAAACACAGAATAAATATTTTCTTTTGCAGCTCTATCCATCTTTGGAAGGCAAAATGGCATCCAATTATTTTACRAAGTAGGCTGCACACCTCTGCTCTATAAGGGCAGAATTCTGCATACTATTGTTAGATACTTAAACAAAAATTCTTTTTTTCCTCTAAGCAGCAACATAAATCAGAGGAATCTGGAACTGTTCAACATCTTTGAAAAAAAAAAATCAGGCCATTTATATWTAGGTATTGAAATAGAAGTTAGGAAACTAAATTTAGAATCTACTCCTGTTCTGCATTCAGCAGTCATGGACTCTGACCATTCTATAATTCGGTGGAGGGCAGTTTTTTCATCCTTTGTGCTCATGGCTCTTTGGAGATATGGGTTAGAGAGACAGGGTTTTGTCTTTGTTGCTACTGAGTTTTCTTTGGTGCTGGAATATTCAGCTATAATTATGTTTTTGTTGATTTTTTTTTTTTAAATTCTGTGATGCTCAGAGAACATCTCATTTCCCTTTTCTTTTTTTTTTTTTCTCTACTCTGAGGATTATGAATCAGCACATATCCTAACTAGTTCCCAATTACAACATCTCATGTTACCATGGGATAGCTGCAGTAGTAAACAGATCTGTTCATTCTCSACTCTTTACTCCTTTGTGCATTTTGCTCCCCTGTGCAGTGGGAACTTTGCTCCATCTTTTAGAAGGTAAAATGTCTCCAGGGGACACTAGATCCTTCCTGTGCRTATGTTGAAGATCAAGCTGGAAGGAATGAGGAAAATCATGGTTTTGTTTTTCCCAGCATATTAACTAGTAGCTGTATCACAGTATCAAAAGCAATGCATTGAATGTCATAACAGCTTTCCTGGCTATGTCCCTCATAAGATTAGGAAAGCCAGGAGAAAATAAGAATCTGAAAATCCCTTCTCATCTTTATTCTGACTTTGGAAATACAAAACGATATTGCACTTGCACAGAACATGCACAGAAAAGAGGAACCCCCTCCGATGATCAGTTCATCCTTGCTTCTGTCAGTAGCCGGGAGACTGAATTTTAAGAACCTGTACCTCTGATTTAATTTTGAAACCATTTCCTCACAAAACCAGTAACACTCAGTGGAGCATCAGTATATGAACRAGTTTGACATAGGGTTAAGATATTCTGTCACTTCCCTATGTCTCTCCCAGAGTCTGTGGCTTCTACAGGGACAAGGGTGTACTCAGCCTGTCAAAAATCGAATACCACAGCATTGCTATTTAGCTCTTTGATGATCATTGTTTCGATAGCAACATTCTGCCCATACCTGGATATAATCAAAATATATAGGACCCAGACCATTTCCTCTTCAACTAGGCAGCAGTGGAAATTTACACTGGTGTTGTTCACCAAGTAACAGAATGGCCTCATCATCCTTAAGGTGTTTGACTAACTGCAGTGCTGTTCTGTCATCCTCTCAGGCCATTGCTCAATGAAACAATACATTCAGTTTACAAGTTTCTCTTACAAAATCAAAACGACCATTGTGGCATGCTATAAAGCTGTGATACAAAACATGCTTCATTCTGCTGCTTCAAAACTTTTTCAGAGAGGTTAACTTTCTCCCAGTCTTTATGTTGGACCAGATGTCATCTGTTTGCACTTCTGAAAATTTAAGAGGCTCAAGTCCCTAGAGCTTGGGGTTTTATTTTTAATTTTATGCAGCAACTTCTTTCCATTGCTAACGTCTCCAGTTTGTTAATTATCTGCTATAACTGAAAGCTTTCATGATAGGCTCTGAATCTTCTGCTGTTTGCCGAAGGCCTGAAGAATTATGTGTCAAATTTACACACAATTCTGCTTATCCCCCCAGAAAATTTTCTTATAACTCTRATTCTACAGCCATGAGGAGTCTATCCAGATGTTCTAGGGGAGGACAAAATATAGTGGTTGTCACTAAAATTATACAGCTGTGTACTAAAACAGGGCCAACATAGACCTTTCAAAAACTACTATTTTCAAATACTGTCTCTCCACCTGAAAGAGTTTCTCATAAGTGGAAGAGGAAGAGCAAGAGAAGCTTTGGTTATMTCTAAAAATACACCTCCAGTGCTGTTGCAGACAAAGATGAGGGAGAGAAATTTGTGCAGCTAATTCTTTTCTTCAAAATTCACTCCCTATCTTATATTCTGCAACTGGTCAAGAAAGAACAGTGAAATATCCCAACAGTAATGGCACTTGCTCAGATAGCTCTCCATGTGGGAAGAAAAAAAAATACATTATGCTCTGCTTAAAAAAAAGAGAGACTGAATGAAAAGAAGTACAAAACAAATAAGAAAAGAGCTCAGAAATGACTCAGACTGCAGATGTGCTGCATCTGTTTGCTTGTCCACTGCAGACACTGAGAGAGAGAGAATCAGGTGTTAATTGTCAGATAGACAACTAGAGCAGATATGCAAAATGCAGCTAGGTTGACTTAAAGTGCATAGCAATAATAGTATTGTAACAAAGTACTGTTTATGCTGATTATAACTCTCTGTCCATTCGCTAAACACTGAACATACATGCCATAAAACAGCTCACAGTCTTAGAGTGGTGGAGTACAGCAGGAACTGACCTTGCAAAGGATACGCAAAAATCACATGAAATTTTAACCTGTTTAAAAGCTGCATGCCACTTTCCTTTCAAAGAAACATAAAACTGGTACTCATACAAATCCATTTAATTCCTGATTATATTAAAGGAAAAGATACAAATACCTCCTTGTAGAAATATTGCTGATGTGAAGTGAAAAAGAAGGAAGCAAACATTAAAAGCTGCTGTTCATAAGAAAGATATACTTTGACAAGAACTTTGAGTGAAAGTAAGCTAAAAGAAAAATACTCTGTAACCCAATGTGTGTGACATAGGTGTCATAAAGTGTTTTTTCAAAGTAACCATATAAACTTCACAAAGAATGATAAAGACCATAAAGTTATGTCTTTATGACTTAAAAAAAAAAAGAAATTTGCATTTCTTTTAATTTCATTTCTACCTGTAAAAAAAAAGCAACCAATGAAAATCACCTCCTCACAAGTAATTCCTCACTGCTGTCATAAATAGATACAGTACAAAAAAAAAAATTAGCAAAAATGCTTCTGGCTTTAATGTTCACTTTGGAAATATTGAGAAATGGAGCCTCATAAGTTATTCATAAGATCAGAATTAATGCAGTCACTATTCCTGGCTTCTGATTAAATGCTGCCTTGTAACCTAGTAACACTGGAAATAATGACCAGATGATAATTTTCTGTGAACTGAGCCAATGAAGGGAAGCTTTGATATGTCGGGTGGCAACATTACTTGCCCAACAGGAATATGTCTGGACACCCATCCACAGTTGTGGAGACAATTGTCTTCTGTGTTTGCATGGGATAGTGTATCCAGACRAAGTCAGTTTCTAATGATGGATTCATTCTTGCTCTTCCACTATGATAGTTARGACAATGGGAGATGATGATGGAGGAACAGAAATTTGCAATCTTAGAATAATTCTAAAAAAGGAATTGAAAGTGAGGGGGTTTTTTTCAGCTCATCCTCACTGACAGTAGTGGACAATTCACTGATGGCGAGTTGTAAATCCTCTGATAGACTTCCATATATTATACAAGACCACAGTTGTGTATAAAACTGTGTCACTCATCACTAGTATCTTATCTTGCTAGAGGCTTCAATATAAGAGACAAGCAGAAGACATGGAGAAAAAACTCATATTAGTATCGCCAATTTAAGACCAGAGTTGTGTAAGAACCTCCGGAAAATTCCAGAATTAATCCAGAATCTTTGTTCTCCTGAATTTAAACCACATAAAGGTTAGTTTTTAAAAATTAGCCAGAAACTACCTGGGATGAAAAAAAAAACA
>QVAJ01000143.1:1552831-1565508 GCA_003546035.1 Mixornis gularis
AAAAAAGGTCCCTGAATCAAAGAATGTATGGCCTCACTCAAAACCTTCCCTTTTTTTTGCTGTCATTTCTGACCTTTGAAGAGCTTATAGCTAAGGGAAGACGTCTGTGTTTCACAACCATGCTGCCATGATCATGTACAGATGTCTTCAAGATCACCTCCCACACCAGAAAAAAAAGCCCAAGATACTATCTGCAACACTGTGACATGTGTAAGGATCACACATATATGCTACAAAATGTCTTGCAAATTTCTCTGAAGACTGTAGCAGCAGTCCACAATTACTTCTGAAATGGGTACTTTTTAGATCCCTTTTCAAAATTAAATTATTCTTCTGGTTACCTAAACCTCATGCAAATCAAAACTTATTAAAMATAAGGATATGGACTTTAGCATGACATTCTTTTAAAAGGTAAGTTCTCCTTATTAAAACCTTTTATGTGTCTTGTCATTCCAAAAATAATGAATTAAACAAAATAAATAATTTACTCGCTCTTGTACCACCACCTTATTCTTTGTTTGGCTTTTGACTTTTGTACATCTGAGGTGATACAAGGTCCTGATTTTTCAGTCTCATGCTGTGCAAGATGCTCAAAATGTTCTTACTCCCCTGTAACATATGCAGTGTCATGTATTGTTGCTGCTTACATAAAACTCAGCTCAGGGAATCTGGGAATAAAGCCATGACTTCTCTGATGTCATAAAATCTCTCTGATGTGTGTGTGCACAGCTTTTCAACTCAAAACCAGTTGTGTAATGTTGCCTCTGTCTGGACTTTGGAAGCTATTTCTTGGACATTGAGACAGCTTCAGGSTGAGGAAGACTGACTGTTACATGTTTGAGAAGAGGCATAATTGAAAACGTATTCCTGATCAGATAGCCAGGGAGGATAATTTATTAAGACGGCCATTGGAATATAATTTAGAAAATATGATATATAGCTGAAATGTCTGCAGTTTTGTTTTCCCCCTTGCATATCACAACTGACTGATTGCTAAGATCTAAGTATTTATTTGTCTTATCAATCACTTTGTGCCTGAGTCATTCACTGATGGGCATAATCCTCTGTTTGTGACTSAAAAGGCATCTCTGGAGGAAATTTGAATGCCATCAGCAACGAATTGAGACATTACTGAAGGCATCAGGTAGGAGGAAGATGTTTGCACAAGGGGCATATTAATCAACAACTGGAGAAATTAAGCAGCATCAAAGCAGAGAAATTCACTTGAATTTGGATTAAATTTTTGCATATTTTCTGCAAAGTAGAAGCAAGACAGACTGATTGATTCAAACCATGCAAAACCCAAAGTTCTTCCCTAGAAAATAAATACAGGTTGAAAAAATTGGGAAGCATTAATTGCACTGGAGCACTAAAGATTCTACTCTTCAAAGGTCATTTTTTAATGTCTGTTATCTCTGCAAGTTTTCATTAAGTCTCCATAAATTACTATCAATGTTCCTTCTCTGTCARTCTTTGCAAAGCTGTTCCTTTGAAGCAGCACGACTTTAATTGCAAAGGAATGTAAAGGAATTTGCCAAGGGTTTCTTTCAAAGCTTACAAAAATATGTTGAAATTATAAACAATATGTGCATGATTAYATAGGATTATAGGATTTGTGAATGAGAATAATGTGTGAGAGAAAGAGGAATTTATCATAGTTTCTTGTTATTTTCCTTCCACAGAAAATGGTTAGTAGTTTCATATGTCACATTCTGCATCAAGTAAAAGCTGTCATATGAGAAAATACAGTCAGTTGAGCACTTGTAACGTTTGTTGAAGATAATGTCCATATCAAAAATTGCATGCTAGTTTCATATATTATCTAAGATTAAAAAAAAAAAAAAAAAAAAAAGGCAGGCTTTTTTCCTGAGGATTGGTTTAAAGTTAAAGCAGTGTGGGTTATGAGAAACCTCTCTAAAATCTGTAATGGACATGTTTGCTCTTTGGAACCTACAGTAGAGTAACTGAGAAGCTCAGGGGATCCCAAGAGTTTATCTAAAAACTACCTGTAGGTGGTATAATAAGATCTGGAATATTTTGCAGTGGAAAAAAACCAGACTGTAAATAGCTATATGCAAGGCTGTGATTTTGGACTTTTTGTTATTATTTCTGGACTTATAATAGAATTGCAATGATGTAACAGCAAAGCAAATACAAAGGTTTACCTTTTATTGAGTCTAACCTTCTTTGAATTGGCTAAAAAATTCACCCATTAACTTGAAAATAAAACTTAAGCAGAACAAAATCAGCTTCCAGCATCAGGCACACTAAACAGGGTTGTTTTACTTCTTTATAATATAGGGCCGATTTTAGGGCAACTAAGGTCTCTTAGGAAGAAATCTTTTCTCATTGTTCAAGAAAATGGACATTGTCAGATTATGGACTCCTATTGCAGGAGATTTTTATTACTTTCTACTAATTTTTATTTTTCATTTATTAGTTACTAGTGTATAAAGATATTATTGGATTTGTATCTTTAGTTATAATTAGTGCTTCTTAGTGTAGTCTCTTTATTGCCATTTTCCTTTTATTTCCTCATGACCTGAGGTTTTCCCACGTGTTGGCTGGCATGAAATTAGTTTTCTTAATTTGTATGCTTGGTTTGCCTTTTCTGTAATTTGTATTTTATTGCTAATGTCAGACAAAGAAAGAGATGAGGGAAGTATTGAGAACACAATCCTTCATCAGTTSCCATTGCCACATATAAAGGCAGCAAATAAATGTATTCTGTTAATGCAGTAAAGTCAGAGTCCTTGTGCCTTGAGATACATTAAAGAGACTCTCTAGCACTCCAAGAACTGCCAAATTAGATGATGCCAAGGGAAAAGAAAGAAAAAAGGAATAAGAAAAAAGCACTTTCACGTAAAATTCACACTGCATTTAACAAGCATAAGAGAAAAACACTTATCCAAAGCTGAAAGTACAGGTCACTACAGCTTGAGTTTAAGAGCAAGGCTTTCCAGTGAGTGGCTGCAAACACAGCCCGGATAGTGCAGAAATGGTGAGAACCATGTAGTGATGAATCCCCTTTTCTCTGCTTGGTGCTAAGTGAGGGGAAGAAGGGGAAAGTCCACATAAATGATTCAYCTTTTGTGCCACAGACCTGAACCTGGAAATGGATAATCCCTCTATCAGTGTTGTGGCGGGTCACACAGCACACACTCAAGATGCTGTTCTAGGTTCTTGAGTTTTTTTGATGTACTGGGTAGAAGCCCTCACCTGAGCACCACCATTGAAAATCAGGTATTGTGCCTATCATCCTGTCAAGTAATATTTCTCCTAAAAATACTTTATTACCCATAAGAAATGTTCTGGGTGTAGAGTAGCGTTTTTTATAAATATACTTCTTCTCACTCAAAGCATGCATTTAAAGACTATCTTTTTGAATATATTCAAAAAGCAGTAAGCAGTTAAAATCTATTGGCCATGAGCATCTGCTGACTGCTGTTTTCATTAACAGTTTGTAAATCTCTTTAATTTCTTTCCTCATTGCCTCAATAGGGTCAGATCCTCACATTTTGCCTTGTAATTGTCATGAGGCTTTTGTGGCTAGTCTTTACTCAGAAGGACTCAAAACCTTCAAGAGACAAATTCTCTGCTGGCATAAGCAAGTGCAGCAATGTTAAATTTGGTGGAATCCTGACTGCTCATTTTAGGATCGCTTCCCCACCTTGAAWTTTCTTGCAATCCTCAACTACTACTACTCTATGAAGCATATTTTGCCACTGGCAGTGACTGAGGAATTCTAGGTCGGATTTTAAATCTGTTACCAAATGTATGCTGGCTATGCTAGTGACAAGCAGAGCTGCACAAAAATTACTCAGTTTTGTTCTGTAAGTGTCCATCTGCAGCAATGATGATTTTCTGCCTAAATATTTTATTCTTCTGTGAATGTGCAAAAATATGATTTTTTCCCCCTCCTGCCGGTTCTGCTGACAAGCAGAACTTTTTTCATACAGCTCTATAATTAGGCTCCAGAGTCCTGTGGAGACACACAGCAGAGTGGTAGGCTTTATATTCTGCAACACTCAAAAGTTGCAGTTCACAGACCTATRTGCTTATATCTATCCCACCTCTTTGCAAGCTGTAACTAGACTCTTCCATTCCCTTTGGATCTGTCCCCCTGCGTCTAACAAAAATGAGGATTTTGAGTGTTTCTAGCTCTAAACTGCTAATCAGCACTCGACCACTGTGTAAAACTTTTGACAGAATGGAATGGAGTTTCAAGTCATCATGGAAAATACCAGCTGAGGAATCTTGCTTCAGGCAGCGCAATGAAACTGTCAAAATTTGCATTAAAACATATAACTCTAATTGTGTTTTCACAYAATTCTTTTCAGCATGAATGTGAATTTTTGTTGTGGTTTCCATCACATTAGAGTGTTCCTGATCACAAAACCCAGTGATGATGTTCTTGTAGCAAAAAATATAGTTGTAAAGAAGTAGATCACTGGTAGAAGCTGTATGTGGAATATTATATATTGCTATTGTATGACTTTTGGGGAAATCTTCCATTTTCCCTTAAGAACACCTTCAAACTCTTTAGTGTTAAAACATGCTACTTTAGAGAGCATGAATCTTTTCTACTTCGGGCCAAAGATAGCCACAAACACCAGTAGATTAGTAATATTACTTTTACYTCCTAAAAATGGTTAACATCTGAGATTTCACAATTACTAATCTTCTCTCCAAACCATTTGGAAATATGATCTGATATGATTTTTTTAGCTTTGTATTGGTGCAGTTGGGAGAAAAAGGTTTTCACGTTACAGCTAATGAGAGTTGCTGCTTAATCTTAKCACTGCTAACAGCAAGATTTCCTGTCTAGCTAATTTTTACAGGTTTAATGAATAATGTAGACAGTTGAGTCTGCCTGCTTGAACTAAAATAATTAGCAGAGAGTAAACAAACACTTTAGGTTTCATTTTATGAATGGTGTGGTGCCACTTTAAATATTTAATGTTTTGATCTGAGTGACCAATCAATTCTTGAAGAGTACCAGGATACCCTGACAATCCAAGCAAGAAAGCTGAGCTGTGAGAAAATGTAGGCTCCTGTAACTGCTTATGACCAGCAAGGGCTGCAAGAAATGATGTGCCAAAAAGAATGTTAAAAATGAGGGTGTGAAACAGTAGGAGATGTCAGAAAATGAATGGTAAAAAAAAAAAAAAAATAAAAAAAAAATCAGAGAAGAGCAGGAGAAGATGGAAAGGTTTGTAATGCAGCTCAATGACTAACTGATTAGTTAGATCTCCATTTGAGGTCTTACAGGAGACAAGTGTCTCATGCACATTTAAATCTCAGGTAGTGATTTATTCCTCTGCATATTCAGGGCAAGAAAAATGAAAAAAATRTCCCTCTTAGTGAAAATTTACTGGCTTTTTCTTCTAAATATGGATAGTGTAGGGAAGAGGAGAACCAGACCCTTCCAGGAAAGCAGTCAGTGCTTATGTGTTGAGCATGCTGAAACYAGTAGTGATTGCAGTTTTGATCTAGGGAAACAGGTACACATGTTCTGAGCAACTTCATACACAATCTTAAACTAAACCTACACTTAAAAAACCKTGACTTCATTTTAGTGAAGCAATTTTAGGTGTAGTCCTGAACAAGTACTTTGAAGAGAGGAATGCTAATTACACTTAATCTTTACTTCATGGCATGGAATAGTACTTTTGAATTATAACCATTTTATACTTCTATCAGAAATATTCAAAAATATGCTCATTAATCTTAAAAATGTCTATATTTTTGTAKATTATGTCTTGTTAACCCCAGTATCTCTTGTCTATCAGGTTTTATCTTTCKTATTATAAAAATCACAAAAACATTGAATATCTGATAAACACATYATAAAAATTTAAAACAATCTCTTTGGTTCAGTCAAATGTAGTTCCCTTTCAATGGCATAAAATATTCAGAAAAGCAGGTCTCCATTTGTTTTTTTCAGGAGACTAGATAAAGATGCAACCCATAGCATGTGAGGCTAGTGAATAATATTATTTTGTGGCTGGTGTAAACTCAAAAAAGATATCTGCAAGGCTCTTACTGTGCCCACTTTGATAAATTAGTTCTACTAATGCAGCCCATGATGAGGCTTCTGAGCTGTACCTCACAACAGTTTTCCCTCCAACCATTTTTTTTAATCATGATCATACTTAGAAAGAGAGCCTTAACTGTTTTTCATATTTCACACTGGATTTGCAGGATTGACAGGASAAACACAAAAATATTTGCTCACCTGTTGTGTTTGGTACATGACCCACTGCACACTGTTTAATATGACTCCCTGGYGTGCCATTTGTGTATGGTTACTTTCTAGAGAAAGATCAAGCTTTGGTTATATTTTTCAGTAGGCCATGCTGCCTTCAACATTTTAAAGGTGGTGCTGCTTTGAGTAGGAGAAGTTTCCTGGAAGTGTGCTCTGGAGTAGCAGGAGGTTTTGATAGGGTTTGGATACAGCCTCTGTGGGAAACTGKCTGCATCTCATCCTCATGCTGGGGTGGGAGATTTTCATCTCTCAGTGACACCAATCCAACAGCACTGAAGCATTAGATGCCTGAATCACTGAATCACTGGTTTTTTCCCCTTTGGAAACAATCAACAAATTATCATAATCATTTAAGGAAAAGGGAGACTTACAGGAGCTACCATATGAAGTGGTTTGATTTTTTGTTTGTTAATTTGTGATAATTTTTGATGACCACATTTGGGTGTTTATTTGTTAATGAAAATCAAAAGATGAATGTGAAAAAACGAACACTTTATTTTGTTCAAATATTTTATTTCTTTCACATTGTTTCTCTTTTCCAGATTAAAAATGTTCTTTTGATATATTCAAGATAAAATTTCATTCCTGACTGGGATTTTGCTGGTGATTGTCATAAAACTGTAAAATCTATTTTTAATCCAGTTCATCTATTAACTAGAACTGGTTCTGAGCAACCAAGGACCTCATTTGCACACTGTATCTATTCTCCCATCTGTAGAAACTGATGATGCAAGCATAAGGGAAGGAGTCAGTTAACTGTTCATAGTCTCTTCATGGCTTTTTCTGTAACACAGAAAACTCTAAAACTGGCAGCAAAAAGCACTTAGAACAGATCACTTTGTTGCCAAGGTAATAAAATTCATGAGCTTTCAGAATAAGCAGATTTATTTTATGATATTTAATGTTCATGGCTGACTAAGAAAAAGAAGGTAGCAGCCCTTCATGGGAGATCAGGTGTACATCTTTTGGAATAGCAGTTTACAATTTTTGGGTAGTTTGCAGAGCCTGTACTAGATGAGGTGTGAACCAAGGAGAGGGGAAAGGGATCTTTAATTGCCCAAGACTGCCAAGCCCAATGCCTCTGCATCCCAAGCCATTCTTTCAAATGCATGTATGCATGAGTTCACAGGGTAGGGCAAAGTTGGGAGTTTTTTTCAGAATTGCAAGTAAAATTCAAAAGATTTTGAATTGTGATTGTCACCTGTGATTTCTGAGACCTGACTGCCCTCAGGAAGGGAGAGYGACAAGCTAGGAAACAGTCACCTTTCAAGCATTCACTCAACTGGGATTTTGTTTGTCTTATTTGTAACCTATAACTTGAAAAATATGACTTGGACTTTTGATTAATATGTTTTTTACTGCACCATTAAACTTGTCTAGTTTACTATCAGCATGGGGAAATTCACAAATGCAACATTTTTTTCTGCTCTCCAAATACAAATAAACTAGCTTGTGCAGGCATCCTCAAGGACCTGCGTCCTGAAACACATTTATGGAAGTTAATGTTCAGAGGATATTTATGGGAAAATTGAAGTAAATCATGTCAAGGCTCATATTACCAACGTGCTGAATTCGGGGAAAGAATTTATTTTAGTAGAGTTAAAATATCCCTCCAGCCAGAGAAAGAAGATTCTCCAGAGCACTGGACTGAATACAGGTGCCTTGTCATTGAAACCTCCATGGYTTTCAGCCTGTCCACTGTGGCTCTGTGAGTGAATGTTCCCCTTGGAACTGAAGTTTTAGGAGAGGAATTCACAGCACAGTAAATACTGATGATCTTTCTTAGCTCTCATCTACCCCATTTGTCAATATGATGAATCTGTGTATGCTCAAGGTTTTAAAAGATAATGTGGCCTGCTATTGGCTCTGATGGGGACTTTTTTTTTTTTTAATAGCAGGGAATGTTGCAGTGCAGAGTAATTTTATTTCAATATGCTCATTTTTCCTGTGAACAGTGGTCTGTTGCCATTTGGTCACATACATGCTGTTTTGCTACAGAAGCTGTTCATCAAAGTGTTGACATTTCATTTTAGTGCACATTTGGAAAACAGATATTGTTGGTGGTGGTGATTGCTGTTTTGCTTTGACTTGGGAAATGCCATGTAGAGTATGTTAAAGCTCTGTGCACTTCCAGGAGTTTGCTCCCAGACAAAAAGTCCCAGACATTTTAGAAGGAAAATTAGCCACTTCACCCCCACCTTCTCTCACACCAAAGTGCAGCCTGAAATAATGCAGGCAGAGTTAAAACCATTAAAGGAAGCGCTTCCTCGCACAGCGTGAAGTCAGCCTGAGGAGTACAGTCACATAGTTCATAGATCTGATTTTTGAAAGGGCTGGATAATTTTATGACCAATAATAATATTTTTAGTTATGCATGCTAAGTGAAGTATWATTGGATTTCCCACTTCATAGCATAAGCTACAGGGTCACTACATCACTATAGGGGCTGGGAAGGGATTTGTTTACACACACCCGCATATGTTCACACCCATGCACACTTCTGCATGCAACAATGAATTTCAGTGGTGCRTACAGGGAATTCTCTGAATCACTGTGCATAAGCCAGCAGCTCTGAATAGTCAAGGCCAGCATCTACATGACTACTAGAGCCATGCAGAGGAGCTGCAGTAATTGCAATACACGTGGAGCATGCAAAAACTGTGGGCACTCTGTCCATTTTTCAAATGGACAATGGCAAGTCTGGATTCGGTCRCAGGAGGAAAAGAGTTTGAATAAAGACCAGCTTCAGAAGGCTTCTGGCGATATGAAAGCCTCAGTCAATACCAAAGTGCCAGCTGTTGGCTGTAGACACAGTCACTAAAATTTGATTTTGAGTTTYGTTAGCACATCCTTTGTTGTCCTGTCATGGTCATTTCAGAAATCAACAGGAATAAAAAAATAGAGGAGCATAACATGGATGCAACTTTTAAAGTACTAGTCTTATAGTAATTCTCTTGGTGAAAATTAAAAATTGATTTGAAAATTTGGAGGATAATTGCTGCAGACAAAGTCCAGGCTATGAGTATGACAAARAAGCACATGAAGCCTCTTTTTATTTTACTGTTTTTCCTAACATGCTCTATGTTGTCTACGCTGGCATATGAACCTATGGAAGAATAGGCTAATTAGTAAGGTTATTAAAGTTATCATATATCATTATCAGCACTTTTGGCTACCAGAATAGGGTTTTGAAACCTTTTCTATCRCTGAGACTCACTGTAGAATAGGAGAAGTGTTAGACACCAGAAAGAAGCCAATTAAAATCTGTATGTTCAGCATGCAGATGCCTAGAGCATTCCAGAGGCAAGCAGTGATGACCAGGACAAGSCCTATATCCCTCTGAGGCCACCACAGTTTGACCTAGTCATTAACAGTGCATGTCACTGAATCTCTTCTTTAGAGAGTTATGTTTCTTRAACAAAAGAACAACACTCATTCTGTTGAAATGCAAGAGGATAAATTTCATTAGTGGACTATCTGTAGTTTGAGCCATTTCCCAGTCTGAGTCATGGGTTCAGTTTTGTTTGGAGCCAGGGAAGGGGCAAACACACAGGTACCTTGCCATAGCATGGTTAGTGATCCCTCATTGTGCAAGAAGGAATTAGCTAGTTACTGCTGAATGGAGACAGAGGGAGCTTCCAGCTGAATGCTGGAGGAAGCTGCATTCCTCCTAAGAATTGACTCACTGAGAGGGAGCCCACAGTTCCACKGTCAGAAATGTATCTGCTAAATAGAAAATAATGAAACTGCCAGCAGTAGATCCAGGCACTCCAACACAAACCTGAAGTTTCTATGGYCTCACAGGGTTTTATTTAGTTTATCTCCAATTCCTGTTTCATTCACTTTAGAACTAATAAGGAAAGATGTGAACTACTGTTCATACCTCCAACAAATCAAACAAAGCCTCTTGCAGATCGCCTCATCCCTAGCCAGCCTGCCTGCAATGTAYTGTAATGTGTGACTGTAGGTAGCACACTCCTAGCTGGAAAACTACAGCTAGAAGCCTMCCCTTTTACATACAGCCTGTCCCCCTCACACAATGGGAAATWTGTTCAGACTTTTACAATAAACTCTAACTATACCAGGAAGCTCAAACTAATAAAGTACATGTGATCTTACATATCACAGAATTGTAAAGTTGGAAGGGACCACAGTCGATAATCTGGTACAGCTTCAAGCAAATGTAAATTATGAACTGGATCATGAAGGTGATATTTAAATTGTCTGAAGAGTGGTAGACAAGAACAAGGCAGAAGTATAATTACAGAAGAGACAAAGAGAATTTTATTACCTTAATGATAGGCTTGATATCAAGAAATATTTGACTATGATGAAACTATTAAAAGTATGTCAAACAGAAGGAAGTAGGCCAGCATATTATTATAGCAAGGTGAGTCCAGAGGGCAGAGAGGAAATAAAAATGAGAAAAAAATATCTGTTTAATTTTATCTGGGAAAACTTCTGACTAGTCACATTGAGAGTATTGCAGAGTCAAGGGAAAAGCCCTCCCAGTTCTGTGAAAGGATAGGGCAAAATTGGTCAGTATGTAGATATTTTTCTCAAACAGAAGAATTCATCTCTAAGAGCATCAAAAAGAAGGATATTTGTGGGATAATACAGAGGAAATGCATCAGTAATGGGTAGAAAATTTAATTTATACAGAGATAGTAATTTTGTTTGTTTTGTTGAATCCTTTTTTAGGATTCTGCACCAGGAAGAAAGTTGAGGAAAGCTGTCACCATAGTCAAAACCCCAAACAGATTGGAATACATGTCAGGAGAACTACTACGAGAAGACAAAAGGAATAAATGACATTTTTTATGACAGAAGTATAAGGGGATTGTGTATGGTATTTCAGACTRCATGGTCTGAATTCTGTTGAATTCTATTCTGTGTAATCCAGTACTGTCTATTCTTCTTAAAAAATTGGGCCTCCAAATTAAATGCTATGTTTTGCCTAATTATTACTGAAGGCCAAAGATAAAGCAGAGCATCTGGAATGGTGTTATGCAGATTCAAACAAGCCCATGAGCTTTCATTCTATTTTAATTCCTGGAAAGGCATAATTTAAAAAGGAAGGATGGAAGTGAAAAAAGCAACAACATAGAAAAGGCAACAGAGTAATCTAATTACTTTATATTCCTTCAGTTATAAATATATACTAGTTTATGCCATCCAACATTTTCATTCAAGAGAACTATCCACAGGGAAATGGGCTGTACATGTGTTTGTACTTGGTGTCACTGTAGCAGTGTCATTTTCTGYGTACTGGTGGTCCAGAGGATGATGGCAAATGTGTTATGGAAGGGTTCTGCAACTCATCCCAAATGAAAGAGGAACTGTGCTTCCTTTGCAGATTTTCCTGGATGTTTGTTTTCCTTCCTTCCTTGTTTTATTGTTTTAGCACTCCAAACCAAAAGTCATTTCCAGTAAAAAATATAAGTTCATCCTTTGTGTATGGAAAGCGTAATTAAATTACTGATGCTTTAAAAGATGGAGTTTAGATCCTGTTAAGCAGATTTTTATTTGTATTGATGAATTCATTTGACATCTGCTTGCTACCTAAAATATTGCTGCTATCATCTAATGACCAGACATTCTGGCTCCATTCACTGGAAGTGTCATTCGATAGCTGCTCTTTAGCACTAAATGTTGCATTACACAGAACGATGGAGTATTATGAATTTAATATATTTTAATTATTTTTCTAATGTCACGACTGAGCATTATGAAGCAGGTGTTATAGTAAGAGTCAAACACAGCGCAATATCTACAAAGCAATTTTATTAAAACAGAAATGTTTGTGTCTGAAGTGTCTGAAAACTTTAAAATTCGTGTAGGGATAATATCCTCTGCCCAGTCATATCCTTCGAATACGAATGCATGCAAATTTTAATTTCTTTACACACTAAAAAAAAAAAAGGATTTTTCAAGAGAAGATGAATTTTCCTTAGGTTTTTACATTTAATTTGCAAACTCTCTACTTTAGCATTCTCTCTGCCATTTCTGAATGCTAAAATAAATATCCTCTAAGTCAATGGAAACACTGCCAGGAGTTGGACCGGCATAAAACACRACATCTTGCTGGACATTACATTATTTTTATGAGGTGCTGTGTACATTCACTAGGTGCTGATTTCACAGTAAATGAATTGGACTGCAAATAAACTTGCAGTTTTGGATTAAGAAGAAAGATRCTCAACAGGAGTGACAGCAATAAATGACTTTTTAAATATGAGGTACACTAACYTAATTATTCACTAAGAAATACTATGTGATCTGGGAGATTTAGGCATTCTTTGCAGCAGTGTGAGAACATTCCCCTTGGACTTTTGCTCAGAAAAGACTGACATTGTTTCAGGGAAGGAGCGAAAATTGCAACAGCCTATAGAAATGGTGCTGGGGAGCT
>QVAJ01000143.1:1565688-1611833 GCA_003546035.1 Mixornis gularis
GTGTGACCCAGCATGGTGGAACTTAACAGAACAATGAAAGAAGGTGGTGCCAGGGTACCTTGTCAAATCCTAGGGCTTTTTCCCCAGAATCTTCCAAATCTTACAAGGTGATTGAGGGATCTAACACAAGGGAAACACCATCGCGGGGTTTGGGATAGGGGGGTAGGAACAAACCATTACAAACATATAACAGAATATACAGAACATTAGAAAACCCAAAATACACACTGCAACAACAGCCCTACCCTTGAATCAAGGTGAAAAGCCTTCTTCTTTAATGTGCACAAGCATAGTGAAATATTGGGGTGGGAGGGGAGGAGGAACTTGGACTGGGCAGAAGAGTGGATGGTGGTTCCCTTATGATGGTGCTGCCAGAGAGCTGTGGGAAAGGGCARGAGGCCTAAGGAGTGACAGAAGGCTTGATTGCATATGTCCTTGTGTTAGGTAGGTGGTTTCAAAGATTTAGCTTCAGCATTGACCTCACGAAATCTCCAGGCAGACCACGGGACATAGCACCACACTTTGCACAACCATTTGTTATAAATGTAACATTAAGATAAATTATATAAATTGTCGGATGGTTTTTTAAAAAATTGAATTTAATTGGGATTATTTTATTTAAAAAAAAAGTCTGAAAAGTTTAAGGGTATTTGGTGAGGACACAGAGCTAGGCTCAAAAAWCCAAATTCAGATACCAAATATAAGTGTCTTTCAGAAAGGCTAAGGTGCCAGTGGATAGTGGGTCTCTTTGTCTTCCTTCAATGGCAGATGATGTCTTTCTGCTTTATGTTTTAAATAGGTTTAGCTGACACAGCATAAAATAATACATTTTTCAAAATAGAACTTAATTTATTACATCTTCACTACAGTATTTTATTTGACCAACAGCATGAGAGGGGGTGCTAAGTCCTAGCATGTGTCCTTCCCCTAAATTTTATTTCTAAAAGTAAAGGCAGGAAAGATACTGAAGGAAAGCTAATGGTCAGTTATGCTGGGGAGGGTCAGGGAAATATTTACTTACCCAAATGTAGGCAATTACTATGTCAGTTTTGATATTTTAGCCCATCACCTTTARTAATTTTCAAAGGCATGCAGTCCATTCTGGAAGTACTCTTTTCATCTCTTTTCTGTTGGTGTTTCCCTTTAAAACTTCATACACACCTAGAAAGTCCCAGCATCTGTGTGTGCTTTGCAGCTGTCTCCATCAACCCACTTATTTGATCCTACCTTCAGAAAGATCTCATTCTTTATGCTAATTATAAATAAATTAGGAATGGAATCTATACTTGCATAGCAGATAATTTCTCAGCAGCCCTGGCTAACTGGAGAGATCCCAGGGGAGTGGGGGCTAGCCAGTGTGATGCCCATCTATCAGAATGGCAGAAGGAGGTTTTGGAGAACTAWAGCCCTGTCCGTCTGACCTTGGTTCTGGGGAATTACATGGAGATCATCTAGAATGCAAACACATGGAACATGTGGGACAACCGGGAGATCAGGGCCAGCCAGCACAGGTTTATGAAAGGCATGTCCTGCTTGACCAACYTGATCTCCTTCTATGACAGGGCGACCTGCTTTGTAGATGAAGGGAAGACTCTGGTTGTTGTCTACTTCAACTTTAATAAAGCCTTTGACACCATTCCCTGCAGTGCTCTCCTGAAGAAACTGGCTGTGCTTGGCTTGGATAGGTGTACTTTTTTGGGTAAAAACTGGCTGGACAGCCAAGCTCAGAGTGACTGGAGTAACATCCAGCTGGGGGCCTATCACAGCTGGTGTTTCCTAGGGCTCAGTATTGCAGCCAACCCTGCTTATTGTCTTTATCAACAGCTTGGATGAGGAGATTGAGTGCACCCTCAGTTTGCAGATGAYACCAGGCTGGGTGGAAATGTTGATCTTCTTGAGGGCAGGGGGCTTCTACTGAGGGGTMTTGACAGGCTGGATGGATGGACCAAAGCAAACTGCATGAGATTCAGCAAGGCCAAGTGCTGAGTCCTGGCCCTGGGTCACAACAACCCCAGGCAGTGCCACAGGCTGGGGGTAGGGGCTGGGAAGCTGCCCAGTGGAAAATGACCTGAGGTTGCTGATTGACAGTGGCTGAACATGATCCAGCATGTGCCCAGGTGGCCAAGAAGGCCGATGGCATCCTGGCCTGGATCAGCCATGGTGTGGCCAGCAGGACCAGGGCAGTGACCATCCCCCTGGACTGGGTGCTGGTAAAGCCACACCTCAAATCCTGTGTTCAGTTCTGGGCCCCTCCCTGCAAGAAAGACATTGAGGGGCTGGAGCGTGTCCAGAGAAGGGCAACGGAGCTGGGAAGGGTCTGGAGCACAAGTGATGTGAGGAGCAGCTGAGGGTGCTGGGGGTGTTTAGCCTGGAGAAAAGGAGGCTCAGGGGTACCCTATTTTCTACAACTGCCTGAAGGAGGGTGTAGCCAGGTGGGGTCAGTCTCTTCTCCCAGGTAGCAAATGGTGGGACAAGGGGAAAAGGCCTCTAGTGGCACCAGGGTATATTTAGATTGGATATTGGGAAAAAATTCTTCCCTAAAAGGATTATCAAGCATTGAACCAGGCTGTCCAGGGTAGTGGAATGATCATCCCTGGAGGTATTTAAAAGACTTGTGGATGTGGTTCTTAGGAACATGATTTAGTGATGGACTTGACAGTGCTGGGATAATGGTTGGACTTAAGGACCTTAGGGTCTTTTCCATCCTAATCAATTTTATGATTCTATGATCTGTGGAAAGTAATTGCACAGGTTTTTTTTCACTATTTATCTTTGCATCCAAGCAGGTTTTGCTGACAAAGAAAAATACATGCAATGCTTTGCTCTAAGGTCAGGATAAATATTTTCTAGGAATTCTGTGGCCATTCCTTGTATTCTCAAAAAGAGATTTTTTTTAAAAAAAAAATTTCCAAGGTTATAGTGGAAATGCTGTAGCACGGGAAGATGAAACACTCTATACTGACCAAGGAGAGATTTACAAGAGTCTACAAGGCAGTGGCTGTGGGAATTGTAAAACCTCTGAGCCTTAGCCTCACTGTCTGTGAAAACAGATATGATAGTTATCCATCTTTAAAATCTCCAGTGACTACATCTAGAGGAATGTTTGTATTACTGAGCCTGAGCTGGTTTAAATGCAGGTAGAGTCACATCGCCTGCTTTCTCTGACAAGCCTAGTGAGATGCACGCTATGATGGACACCATGGGCTCACTGAATTCAGTAGAAACACTCCCAATGTGTTAATTAGGCTTTAATTCAAAATATTAGCATGTGCTACGTTTTTTAAATTGGCAGTATCACTGCTTTCTATTCATGAATTCATGTCAAGTGTTGCTTTGTTTGTCAAGGCAGTGCAGTGTTTTGTTTACAGATCARTTTTCTCAAAAGCAGTAAAAAGTGTTTGACAAAATAAGAGAATGTTCTGGTTAAAGGTGGTAAACCTTTTTCAATATGTTGTTCACTGTATTTCTTTTGGAATTTTATTACATGAATTTCTGTGTTGACTCTAAAGTGTTGAAATCACTATTTGAAATGAAAATAAATGACTGATTTTTTTCTCTTCTGTTGGATTTGATTCTGTATTTTACATTTTCATATTTTTACATTTTGAAGTGATTCATTCAACAATGTAAATCTTCCTAACAGAAATTTCATATGTTCTGAAATATTTGCASAGAAAGTAACCCTGCAAGCAAACCAAAGGGAAATGAAAGATTTCATGTCTTAGTAAATGGAGTGAAAACTTTTTTTGCCTTAGAAATAATTTTAGTTTTCATTAATAAGCACCTGGTGATTTATTACTTAAAAGTAAACTAAAAGGTTTAGTAAAAYGAAATCATCACCTTTAAATACTAAAATAACAGATCTTGGTTCCCAATTTACTTGTTGTATGGAGCAGAATGAAATCAGCATTTTATTTAAAATTTCAGATTTAGATTTTTAAAAGGTGTATTTAAGAAAAAGTTCTATACAGGTTTGAATTGTGTATATCTACATGCATATACGCATTGTGATTTAGTTGACATGCACATGTAAAAACCTACTCCTTATTTTTGCTTACAATGACAGGCTCATGAATGACACAGGAATGAACTGCCCTATCTATAATTCAGTAGCATAATAAAATCATGCATGTAAAGTAATTTTCCTCTCAAAAGTGATCTCCCTCTTAAAGAATAACCCTCTTCAAGTTTTTCATTTTGCCCAAAGCATTTTACAGTCAATGCACAGCTAGAGCTTGTACTTCCTGAGATGTCATACTGTTTATACTGGTTCAGAGATTGAATGGAATATGACCTAAACTACAAGAGGGACCAGACCAGATGCTGCAATGAATTCTACATATATCATTTTTATTGCAGTCATATGAGTTTGGATCTATTAGCTAGRTGTGGGTTTCAGAATCATGACTGTGTCTCTAATATTTGGACAAAATCCTCATTTAGTATCTGAGCCATCAGCTGAAGTAAGTCCTCAACTAATGTTGAATCTTGCATAATGTTGACCACCAGACATTATTTTTTGCAAGTTCATGACATCTCTTATTTCTTCAAATACCTCAATAAATCACAATTTCRATTTTCTCAGGTTACATTTTCTCAGATTTTGAACTGAGAAATGAGTTATTGCATCTTGAAAATATTTTACATTAAAGAAAATGTTTTGACTTTAATATTTTACTTTGTTGACTAAAGAAATAAGCATTGCATTTCTCAAACAGCAATACTAAAGCTTTGAAGCCTTTTAGTAGATCAACTTCTTTAATGAGAGAACATAAAGTTGCTCATGCTCAGAAACATATTTTCCTTTGTTAATTAATAATCAGCTATTTTTAATATTTCCATAATGTACCAGTGCCTTTTTAGTTACTGAGAGTTTTAAGACTGCAGTACAATTCATCTTACAGATTGTTCCATTTATATAGCACATTCATTATTTGCATTTCAGAAGAAGAGGAGGGATGATCACATAGCTTACACCAAAAACATCAAAATAATCATGCTTAAAATACATAACAAACCTTAATAGATAAATATTTCAAAGGATTCACGGTATAGAATTCTAAAAGGGAGAAATAACATACACTCAAGAAGTAATTAATCATTTTTCCTTGTAAAACTCTGTGAATTCTTTAGCTTAATTCAAATTTAGAGCAGCACTTGAGAGAAGCAGTTAAAGAAATCTGTATGAAAATACATGTATAGTATACAAAAGACCTTGTAACTATATTAAAACTTGTTTCCATCACAAGCTGTGCAACAGAACCAACTAAGGATCCAGATACTATAAAGATGAGCACTGCCAACAGCTTTGAAGAATACTGACACTTTTGTAATTCAGAAGTCTTTGCCTCTGTGCAGTGTTTTCCACTAGTGTTTCTCTTTCAGCATTGCAGCTATATACATACAAATGGATCAAATGGATCAAATGAATACTACCAATTGTTCAATACTTGTAATTTCCCTTTAAAAGCTCAAATACCTTTTCCTACAGTCTCGCTGTAGTATTTATGCATATTTAATTATGGCAAATGTTGATAAAAACAAACAACAAAACAAGTAACATTGGAAGAACATCTTTTTTTGCCTATATTTAGGTTTTGTTGTTTAAAGTACTCTGTGCATCCTAGGCARCCATAGCCATCTTCAACTGGGAATCTTTTTCTATTTCAAATGTTTAGCCTAGTGTTTCTGAACAGTCCTCACTACCCTTCTCCCCTGAAATCAGAGAAAACACTGCAAACCTGAAAAAACAGCAGGTAGATGATTGTTCCCTTCCTAGAAGGATTTTCTTTCTCTGGCAGGTTGTCTGTATTGCCTGTTCTGCTCACAACCAATGTGGTAAGACTCCAAAGAACAAAAAGAGCAGATCTTAACTTTTCTGAAGAATAAAGATACTCAATTTTTTCCTGTACTAAGAAGTGGCATTGATTAAATATATGTTAAAGGATATTTATTGACTGGTATGTTACAGAGCAGGCAATATCATTCAGTCTTATTTTGCCCTAAATGCTGAAGGCAGTGCTGAAAAAATGGTATAAATTAAACTAGTAGGGAATGAAATCTACATTATATTAAAAATTAGATTGTTGGTGTTTAAAGCTCTTGTCCTCAGTTTCTCCCATTTTGCCTTGTTCCTTAATCAATTTCAGATGGCAAATACATTCTTTAAAGTCTTTTAAATGGCATGGTGATGAGTCTTTGCAGAAAGTGGCTGAGGTAATCTAAATGTTACCTTATATCTTGACAGATATATGCTTATTGTAATTGCTTACTTTGTGTCCTGTACATGGAAAGATTGTGAATCTCAGAAATAAAGTACTATGTAATGAATTAGCTCCAGTGATAACTACCCTTTTTATTGTACAGTAGAGTAAACAGCTATTAATTTAAAACACATAAATTGGAAATCTGAGAACCATATCACTCGCTGTAGTGGGATATATTTCTACAGAACGTGATTACTTCCATAATTCTTGAATATATAAGAATTGCTGTGAAGCAGAACAGTCAGACATTCCCATTAAGAGGCATCAACTGCTACCTCATTAAAGGACGAAAGACTCTGTGGTCATGGGAAGAATCTACAAGTCGTTCCATTTCTAAATTAAAACCTGAAATAGTTTAAGGATAATGAGAMTAAAGATAAAGGTTTGAAAGCTTATTACTTCCTATGAAGAAATAGCATATTCAGCATATGTTTGAAAGGGTTGAAATATTTTGACAAATCCTTGTATAGCTTCAAAACYGTTGCAATTGGCCTGTGAAAAGTGGGCATGCTTTTAATTGAGGGTACTTTTTAAGAAAGGGAAGAAAGAAAACACCAAAGAAATTGAAACCTGATTCAGTACCCATAGAAGGATATATGCACTGAAAGTTATTATGCATTTAAAGAGATACTAATTTTTCAGTTCTTTAGGGTTATTCCAGCTTTGGTTACCAGTAGCTACCAGTGGGTGTTTATGACATTAGATGCTACTTGGCTGAACAYAGAGGAATTACAGGGAGCACAACTCTAAAACCTCCTTTCTTAAACTGTCTCCGGAGCAGCTGCCCACTATTGGGGTTCTGAGCTGCCATCAGGAGACCTCTGGGCTGCTTCTTTCACTCAGCTGCCTTATGAATGAATTCTAGGATCCTGATTTAGGAAGTCAGGATTCTGTGATGGGAGAGAAACATTTCTCTTTTATATACCAGCATATCTAACTTAGGCAGTTTGGGTATGATCCTGAAAATCTTCGTGTAMTGATTTCATTTTCTAGAAAAGCAGAACACTTGTAAAGATTTACTAAGTAAGAATTTTTCCCTTTCCAAAACTACACCTTTACAAAACTTATATTACTTTTTAATATTTATTTAATTTTTTCCTTTAAATTTATGAGCATAGATCACCACACAGTGTATACTAGTAAGACAAAATAAAGAAGAAGAAATTATATTATAGTATTTATTATATATATAATAAAGCATACTATAATAAAGCATAATATAGTATTTATTATATATAAAAGTAATAGAAATTATATTCTCTATATAGTAGAGAAAGTCTCCTTTCTTAAATTTTACTGTAGTGTTCTAAATATCCTGAAAAATGATAATGCCATTTGATGAGACATAATGCACATTAGGCAAACTATTTGACCAGTCAGTTTTGTTAACTTGGATTGTTAGCTTGGATTTGCACACCAAAGGAGGCAGCTTCAGTCTTGGACAAGCTGGGATGTCTCTCCTGGTATTTCTTTTACTCTCCCCCTTTAGTATGCAGTGCCATGTATTAATTTAAATTCAGTATTTGGTAATGGCCAGAACATAACAGTGAAGGTCATTATCAGAGACTCCAGGATGCACATAGTCCCCTGCTAACTCCTCACCTTTCCAGTCCCAGGTCCTGACTGAGGGCTGTCCTTAAGATCTCTCCATCCCAGCTCATTGTTAAGGCCTCTGCAACTCCTTCCCTAAAGCTCTCTCCTTTCAAATTTACTGCAAGGGTCTGAATGTTTTTTGCCCTCAGGCTCTATTCTTTCAGACTGATCATCAGGGTTTGAAGGAAAGTTGCCTCTGGGTTGTCTCTTTTCAGTTGCAATTTTGGAATTGGATCTCTTGCTGCCCTCAGATTTTCACCTTTCAGCTTCAGTATTTGGGTTTAAAGACCCRCTGGCTATAAAAGACTTTCCATTTTAATATTTTCTTGTGTCATTCTTCAGTTAGATGTAGTTGCATTGCTCTTATTGATGATCCCTCCCTTTTTACACTTCTCAAAATTCACCAAGTTGCTTTGCACAGGATTTTACAAATATTTCCACTTCTACTTTTACTCTGTGTTGTAATATGGTGAGAATCTTCACTGATTATTTATTTAAGATTTTTTTGAAATCACTTGCAAGTTTTGCTTGTATTTCTACATGAAAACTGACATCAATTTATCTCAGCGATAAACTAGCATAAAAGTGAATGTGGACACATGCAGCCTTTCCAGGAGAATTTTTGTCTGTTTGTTTTCCCCCARAAGTAATTTACATATCTGAATACCTGAAGCTCAATTTGAAAAGATATTTGTCTTTATTCCCCTCAAGAAAGACTTGCAATTTAGGTTCTTAAATTCAGGTATTTAACATCAGACGCTATTTAACTCAGACCTTGACACCTGTTACAAGAAGCTCACTGAAAATGTTGAATGAATTTCACTGGCACAGGGCCTTCTGAGGGACAGGTTTATCAAGTCAGTAAAAATGTTAATGGGATTCTAAAGTGATTTATAGATATACTCTTATCACGTGAATAACTTTGTTTTTTCAAGCTGAGGTTCATTAGTTGTAAGGACTGCATGAATCAGGATGGTTCAGAGCATGAATTTTGATTATTATTGTTATTCAAGATGGATAAATCCATAATGTGTGTGCCAAACACAAAAGCTCTTTTGGACTCCTTCTTTTTAGGTTGGGTTGTTTTTTATTTTTTAATCTAGTGATAGCTTCCTACAGGAGGCAATCTCTAGGGTGTGCTTAGCCACCTCCAGAACACATTTCATTCCACTTCCCTCTACATGTTTGACGTGTAAAAAACAAACTCTTTAAATCTAGAACTACATTCGCATCTGCCTTACAATAACAGAAACATTGTTTCTTATGTTTAAGATCACTTGCAACAGCCCCTTGGGGTATTAATGATTGATTGGGGTCTGTTGCTTTTATTTCTCTTTATTGCAATCACTTTGTCATATTTCATTGAAGTAAGGAAGAGCCAGGCTTTTAACTTCTTGATCTGTTAAACGCACCCCCCCCCAAAAAAAAACAACAAAACAACAAAGCACCCTAGCCTTGCTAAATTTATTATTTATATTTGTTAAGTTTTACTGCAGGTAGCTTAAAAGGGTCATGTGTTGTGGGCATTTAAGAACCTAAGTTTTGACAAATAAGTAGCTCCCAGACAGTAAGTAGTTATTACACATGATTTGTTTCACAGCAAGTTTCCATGGAAATATGATTTGTACTGCCCATTAAAAGTTCAGTGTCATTGCTCTTTTATCAAGGTAAGCTACATCATATTACCTCACATATTGTATGGAATGCTGTAGGAGAGGAAAGACACTTGGAAAATAACATTGAACAGCTGAAATGCAGTTATTTATTGCCTTATAATAATCTGCAAAAGTATTTTTTTAATTCTTGAAAATGGAATTTAGACTCCAAGTCATGTGTATGTAGAAGGAAATCCCAATGTCTTGTTTATCTTCATTTTCAACAGAAGTGATTGKTGCAAGGCTATGGGGGAAAAAATCCAACAAACTTGAAGCATTCCTAAAGCAGATAAATAAATTAGGGGGTTTTGCTGATATATATGAAACATGTGATGCAATTTTCCTGATTGAGTATACAGCAAAATGCAAAGTTATTTTTTCCAAATGTTCTGTGAAGACATCCTGTACAATGAGGTCATATGAATCACTTCCTAATTAAAACAAGATTTCCCTTTTAAACAATTATTAATTCCATTTAGAAGAACAACTAGTGTGCATTCAGCAGCATAGTGTCACGAGTATATGAAATGATAAATGTGAAAAGAACTTTTCTATTTTTTTGTAGGTAAGCTAATTTTACAAAAAATGTTTGAAAAAGARGGTTTCTGAAATGCTAATAGGTCTTTGAAAATTCTGTTTGGTCTTGTTCAGGATCTGGGATTTGAGAATTCAATGTGTTTAACCTTTATTCATTTTTTCCCACACCAGGATGTTTGTTAGGTTTATGCATGTTGGACTAGGCTGTGTCTTTACAGACCTTTCTTTTTGATATTCTTTGAAAATACCTAAATGACTGATATCTCCAGGCTTTGACCTCTCATTAAAACCTCAGACCACTGTGCTTGTTTGTCRTGTTTTCTGTTTTGCAGGTGTTTTTTTTCCTAATGACCTCTATTCTGTCTTTTTATCCAACCTTTTGAATTCAAACACTTTCTTTTATTTATACTCAGTCATTGCTAATACAAAAAAAAAAAAAAAATTCAAAATGTTCTCTTGGACTCATTGTAAATGTTGAGCATCTGATATGGATTATCATGGAATCTCTGTTTATCTATTTGGCATAGTTAAAGAATGGTGTTCTCCAATATAATACATCCACTAAAAAAGCCATGCGCCACTTTGCTTTCCTGCCCCCTCCAACTGGAGCCAAAAAAGGCAAACATTACTGTTTGGGGTAGAAAAAACTCACTAGAAACAGCAGTAAGGTAAGCAAACTAAGAGTAACAGCAACAATATTAATATAAAATATMCAAGAAAAAAGAAAATATTTACACTGAAAGCCCCTGACAATAAATAGTGGACTCCATCTGCCATCTTCCTTCAACTGGAAGGAACCMCATCTCCTCAGAACAGAGAGTCCCTTCCTACTACCCCTGGCAATGAAATGACATGAGGTGGTATAAAATAATGTCCAGGTCTTGGACATGCCCCCTCCTGGCTACTGTGGAAAAATTAACCCTGTCCTGGCTGGAACCAGGACACTGTCACTGAACAGATACAATGGACCAAGCTACTCTGGTGAAATATACATTTATTTACAAACAAGATCCAGATTTCATTTTACTTGTCCCTATTATACTAAGGAAACACTGTGTTAGGACACCAGATTAAAAATTATTTTAAGTTACTTTCTCAAGATAAGTACTTCTTTGTGTTACAGTGCAACTGTCTCCTTTTATGGGCAGGCCTTTTTTGATGAAAACCAACACAATTTTACTGAAGACAATTAAAAAAAAATTGCTAAAAATTAGCAAAATTTTCTACATCTGCATTTCTTTAATGAATAAGARTGAGATGTTGGACAAAGGCACTAATGAAGAAATTTGACATAGAATATACACAAAATCTGAATAATCAAATTWAAAAAAAAATCAAACTTACTCATGTTAATGTCCCTCACTACTGCTAAATCTACTGCTAGAAGTTGTGCATATAACTGCAGAGAAATTACATTACTTTGTATGGAAGCAATACATACAGCTTTTGACACACCAGATKATAATTAAGGCAGCAATTATTTTTTTTTAATAGTTATAGTTAAAACTGTAATTTAATATTTTATTGTGTTCTAGATATGATGTATTCATTTTTTTTTTGTATGTATTTCATATTTATGATGTATTCAAGGGTATCCTGTTAGGAAATTTTATGGGATTCAATTTGTGGAGAAAAAAGGTGATGATATAACTTTAATTATGTTTGAATATACATTAATACATTATTATATTATATTATATTATATTATATTATATTATATTATATTATATTATATTATTATTACATTATAATATTATTAATACATTAATACATTAATATATTAATATACATGCTCCTATAAAAATCATCAAATGGTTGTTTTCTTGGTGCGTGAACTTACAAAGATGGCAATCAAAGCCAGTCAATAGCAACAATGTGCTATCTTGTAATCTATTATTTACTGTTCCTTTACACTTCTGAAAAATGATCCTTTTTGATGGTTTTTATCCGTTAGTTTCATTCTTACAATAAAGTAGATCAAATCTGAAAATGCTGCCTTTGTAAACTYCTTTGAATTACATGGGTATGTTCATCTATCATGGTGAATTACAAAGTCTCAAACAGACACATAAAACAAACCAGTAAAGATATGGGTGGATTTTTTATATGTACTTCACAAAAATGATTTTTTAAAAAATTTTAAATTTTCTTTTTAGGAATGCCATATTATTTCACCCTACTTCATTCTTCTCAGATAGATGAGGCTTTACACTTTTAAATTTAATTTTAACTATGACAGGACACAACCTATTGCAATCAGAAACAGGATGCTTACTTGTTTACTTCTGCATCATCTCTTGGCAGAAATATCAATTTTGTTTTCCACAGAAGTGACCTTTCTTAAGGAGTAGACACTGGAACAAAACACAGACTCTTGTCTAGCAAAAGGAGCTGGAGTTAAAAATATTAGATTTTTGTTACACYTGGGACATCTCATCAATCACTGAGACATGGGAGTGAACTCTATTTTAAGTAAGTGATATAAAAAATAAATACATTCTGTTCTCAACACCTTATAAGGAAGCAGCAGTCTTTCAAAGGTTTAGTACAATACAACCCATGGGCCTTACATTTACAAATGCTATATGTGATGATAAAGTAATACGAAATTGAGGGCAAGACAAGTCCTGAACTAAAAGTTATTTAGTTCTGGCCCKTTATTTCATGAGATCAAAGTATAAAGCTCAAGTGATAAGCAGAAGAACTCAAAAACTCACTGGTCTACTTTGAAAGTAGCATTGAATTCTCCCCATAGCATTTCTGTTTTGCCCAACACTTGTGAGAAAGATAGGCTGTTTATTTTTGTCTTTTTGCAATTATCCAACAGATTCCYTGCTATATGAATGTCAAATATTTATATAGCTATGTATGTACAGAAGAAGGAAATCTAACGAAAGAAGACCTGTACACTGTGGATGTCTTCATCTAGAGTAGTTTCCCTAGACTTGTCTTACGTATATTTATTGATCATCATCCGTCTCACTTTAAGGCATTTATTGAAGGTAAAACTAGATGGATTAAGTTCTAAAAGTGACTGGTTTTCTTCTCTTCTTTAGAAAGGGACCCTAGGGTTATGTGCAAGGATGTAAATGAATAGAATTAGATGTGAGCAGTTAGGTGAGGTGAATACCCACCTTAGTTGGGTGAAGTTCTTGTTAAAAGATTTTTTTAGCTATAGATACTCATTAATGTAAATTAGAGTAACTCTGTTGACCAGAATAAAGCAAGATGGTCGGTTATACAAGGAAAAGAAGCTATAWTTTTTATTCAAAAACACAGAAATTGAGATGACCATAAACAAATAATTTTAAAGAAATGGGTAGTGTGAAACATTTTATCCTATACTCTTTTTAAACAGAAATTTGAAATTTTAGGAAGTACAAGCATACATACTAAGAGTAGGAATGAAGTGATACTGAGCTGAGCTTTTGACCAGACTCTTCTTTTGACCTCAGCAGGAGACTGTGGTAGGRAAGGAAAGGATTTCCATTGTGTCCACTAGAACCGACCCTCTCATTTCTGTGCGGAGTAAACACTGCCATCCTCAGAGGGCAGACTTGCAGCACTTTGTGTATTAAACACCCCAGGCATGTTTCTTTCTTTTTAAAAAAGTGTCTAAAAATTTTCCACTGCCATGACTTCATCATCTGCAAAACAGACTTTTTTTTCGTCATTTGCCTCCTTCTACCATAGCAGTTTATGTTGTCRTGCCTCTGGGAGAAGAGCTTTGCCTCCTTAATCTTACTACACTGTAATTTATCCTTTGAGATGATGGTCCCTATAAAATTAAAATCGGCATTGAACTAGATTTTAACAAATACTTATCCTCTAAAAATACTGAGGACTAAAGAAACTACTCAAGTACAAATCTGAAATGATTAATCATAAAAAATGCATGAAAAAGAATAAAGTTACTTTAAATAATCAAATTTCAATACATTCTATTTTTCATTCAACTTTAATAGAAAATATTATCGCTTAATCTTTTAGAATATGCTTCACTAAACATGGGGTTTGRAACAAATAACATTCTGAACCAAGAAAACAAAATATTATCAGTAAAATTATAAAAATACTCTTCTGGGACAGTTAGGTTTTTAAATTAATTTTGAAGGCATTTTATTAATGCCTCATCACAAAAGTGGGATTTTTTTTTTTCATATTTATGAGTGTTTTTCAGGAAACAAATAAATAAATAAAATTTTAAATGGCAAGAATAATAAGATAGTTGACCATAGCAGGATTACCTAGGATATCATTGGATATTGATWATTAAGTTAGACTGGCATAATGACCTTTTGCTGTATCATCTTGTGTATCTTAGTATGAAGTCTCACCCCAAGATTTCCTTTCTATGCCTGTCTTCATGATCTTTTATCTGAGAAAGTGACTGAAGCACCACATTTTCCCTCTTATTCTAGTTAAACCTTTTCTTCATGAGAAACACTTCCAGATTCTCCTACATCACATGTAGTATCACAGACAATTTACCATTCAGAATTATATTCTTGGTATTGTCATTCTGAACTGTGCACACCCCAAAACTTTCTGCTTTGGGTAGATATCCCTTCAGTTATTTGGAGTTAACTTCTGACACCTCTGGGTTTTGAATAATTCACATTCTTATCAACATCTCTAGTAACTTATCTATAAACTGAAGAGACTTGTTTTAACTTTCTCTTAAATTTTTTTTAAATCCTTCTTTCTTTGTAACAATTGAGGGATCTCTAAAATATGTRTATATATATATATATATATAGTTACATTTTTTACTTACATTTATGTATATATATTTATAATAGAGAGAAGAAAGTTATTTACCAGACGGTGCAGCCTTTGTGAAGATATTTGTACAACATTCTTGAAATAATGTGAATATTTTAAAATGTTAATATGCATTCTTTGTAGCCCAGAAAAATAATAAAAAAAAATCTATATTTAACTACCCATCTCCTCTGAAACCAGTTTTCAGTGAATGATCTGCAAGTTTTCAATACCTGTTGATACAACTGGAAAGAAATATACTACATTTTCATATGGAATGTTGAAGTTTTAATGAGTTGGGCAGCGTAGAAACAACAGAACATTAAGATTTGCCATGAGGAAAATAATGCTACCATTTATTTCTTACTTAACACAACCAAGCTTTTTAATATTTTGTATACTTGCTGTAAATAAACCTAAAGCTTTTCCTTATTCCACGCTTATCTGGTTTAGACACCAGAAGWAATGGAGCAAATGCTCTCATCTCATTGTGATGTATGATGGATACACCTCATGGCTATTCTTAAAATSCCAGAATTGTTGGAATTCAGCCAGTTCACTGCTCCATCAATTGCTAATAGATATTCTGTCATTGTCATGCCTTATCTCACCATGCTCAATGCTGTTGAGCTCTCAGAAACATATTTCAGCTGTAAATGATTCAGCAAGCAGAGAGAAATATAGAAAGCTTTTTATGTGCTCAAAACTGGGGACTAGATATGCAGGAAAGCTGATATATATATATATATTTTTTTTTTCTTGTAGCATCTGAACGTAACCCCTCCTTTCTATGCAGCTCTCTTCCTGTGTATATGCTGAGAGACAAAACACCTGACCATACCCTTAACCTCATTGTAAATCACTGCTGAGTTTTGTTTGGATTGTATCTGTCCCAGAGGTAGAGRATGTATCTGCAGCAGCATTTTAATTCTAAAAAAGACTGCACGTTTTCACTGGATCTCCTTGTCATTGCCCTTAACTGTGCTTTGAGTAACACCCCGGAGCAGGCTTGGAGAATATGAACTGGGATCCTGTTGGAGGAACTACACTGGTGTTTCAGTAGCACACTTAATGCAGTGTAGCAGTTAGTAGGCATTCATGAACACAAACTTTCTTACATAGATAGAARCCTAATTTGTAAGAAGCTCTTAAAATTTTTCTCAAGCTGTGAGTTGTAATGTAGAGGGCGATGCTAGAGGTGCACCTATACTAGTATAAGTGACACTGCTGTCTACTAGTCTAGCTCTGTTTTCTTAGCTGTTGTTTTTTTTTTTTGTTTCCACTAAAAGTAAAAAAAGCTCCAAGAATTTCAGGTCCTTTCCAAATCAATTGGAAATCAGGTCTTAACAATTCAATTAYTGTATTTCTTAAGATTAGCATCTTCACTAGTTATTTTAAAGCCATTTRTATTGTGTTTTCTTTGGGTCCTAATCCTTCCTCATGTGCTTATGCTTTCTCCATTGTTTGTAATCTCACTTATTAGTATCTTAAGATCATGTCAGTTCCTTCAGGAATAGCACAATGTTTTATTTTGTCAAATCCTTTGCATTATTTTGCATTTAAAAGAATCACAGAAACCATGCTGTGAACTCAGACACCTAATGAATTTTATGGAAGCTCTACGAAAACTGGTGGCATCTGGAAACTTAGTTAATGGAAGAATGTGATGTTTCTATATGAGATTAAGTTCTTTGTGGACTTTTCTGATATTTGTTTCTAGTGTGGAACTTTTGATTTTTTTTTTTTTTAATGTTTCAATAAATCAGATATTGTGGTGTGGTATCAGACTGCATTATAGTAGCAATGTAATCTGTATAATATTGCATACCTATAGTTACAAAAAAGTCAAACATTGCTGTAAAGGCTGAAATCAACAAAGCAATAAAAATTAAATGTAATTCTTAACATACTTAAGTTGGTCTGTATTTGTTAAGATGCGAAGAGTGAGATGCTTCTGTGGGAGTTAAGGTGCAAATGACATGATATGCCCAAGTCAATAATACAGATTTTATTTAGCAACAAATCTGAGGTAGAGAGAGAGAAAGAGAGAGATCAAGAAGAAGATAGCCACAGTCCACGTGTCCAGCAGCGTCCCATTGGTCTTTCTTCACCCTGGGTTTCTCCATGGTGGGAGTCCTGAGGTCATTCAAAATATTTCCCTATTTATATATTTTAACAAACAAAGCTGATTTCAGCACAGTTGCTGAGTTACCTTCCCTTGTGGCTCTTTAATTCTGCATTCTTTGTGTCCATTGCCAGCAATACATTCTTCTCTCCCCAGGTATGAGGTAACACCCAGACAACAGTGGCAGGTTTATTTTATCTCTGGTGTGGGGGCTTACCCACAGAGACATATTGGGGTGGGAGGCAGGTGATTCTGTGATGTGTTGGTGCTCACAGATGCCCTCTGTCCCATAACCTGGGGTGATCTTTCTTTGACTGTGATATGTGTACGAGCAGTTGCTTCCCTGCACAGTTTGGCAGTGGGAATTTTTGTCTGGATGYGTTACCAGGATGTGCCAGACTTCACTTGTGCCAGGCCTGGAGTTAACCACCATCCTGTCTCTCTGTTCTGTGCTTATCTCATGGCAAAGTCCTTCTGTGGCCTAAACAGTGTTTGAGACAGACAACTGTGCTCTGTAAGTCCTTACAGTTCTTTAAGAACAAAAAAGARAACTTAAGTGATTCTTTTTAACCTTCCTCAGATCAAACTTTTATCAAGTTAAAATTAATCAGTATAATTTTTAACAGACCTGATTTTTGAAACAAAGCTGTTTCACCAAGGATTTTTCAACCAACTGTATCTGAGAGCAAAACTAACAACACTGGGAAAGCTTTTTCTAATTGATGACATAGACCTGAATTAATTAATTTACCTATAAACAATTCCTACATTTTTACCATAACCACATAAATTCTAAAAATATGTTGTCTTGACTATTTCTTGATTCTAGACTACATCAGTAATAACTGTATACATTATTATGGAATCAAAAGGTACTGGGCAGGTCAGCTCACAAAAGACACAAAGTAGCAGTGTTTCTTCATCCTCATTTTTTAAGAACTAATTTAGTTGTAATATCTTAATTACAGCATCTGATAGCAATACAGGTATCTTATAAACAAAAACAGAGTTCTCTTCTGCATGCACAGTTACACTGCAACCAGCTGTTCATTTTAATATCTCAGGAAGACTTTTATCCTCTAATAGTGTTCATTGCCCTTGTAAACATCTATCTTTGGTGTGTTTCATGGCTGTATTTTCTTTGCATTCTCAGGAAAGAGACATGTTTTTTAAATTATTTTCCTCTATTTCACAGATTCAGTTATGTTTATTTTTTTACAGATATTCCAAYTAAGAATTGAGTGATACCTCAGCAGTTACAGAGCTATTGTAACTTACTTTTGTTTCATACTGAGGAGACCTGAACATGAGTGTCAGTGGTTTTTATAGTATGAAACAGAGCTGGATTTTATTCAGTTTTAGAACCGCTGTTGGGTACCTAAAAGTATTTGTTAACATTTTAGAGAGACAGAGATGGAGACTTTGCTGCAGCTTGTACATTTGTAAATCACATATTTGAACTTAACAAAAGGTATGGAATTATAAAAAAAAAGTTTAATGGCATGATGCCATTTAAATGCCACATTAAACTGTGGGCATGATCCATATCCCACTGAAGCTAGAAGAACATTTGTGATTGATTTAATTGAAAACTGGAACTGTTCTTATCAGTCATCCGTAAGTAGGAGAATTGTACAAGCTTTTAGATAACAATGCTGATAAGTTTGATGCTGGGGTGTTCTGCATGTTAATGCAGAACATGTATGTAAATATATTTTTAGTATCTTTTTATTTATATAGAAGACTATGTTTCTGAAACTTCCAAACTTTGCCTTTATACTGCCAGTCTGAACAAATTCATTGGGATTTACAGGGTAACCTGTTCTGAGGATCTCGACTCCTACAAGAAGTGCATTTTGATTGCATAGACAACCTCCCATTTTTTTTTTGCTTGAAGGGAGAGAATCCATTTCTGATAACACCTTGGCTCTGGTATCACATGGCACCAGTGCTGATAGATTCAGTAGCAGTCCAACAGGCCCTTCGTTAGACTAGTYGTGTGTGTACATACAAAAACAACACATTGGGTTTTGCAGGTAAATCAGAATCACTGCTAAACAGAATTGTAGGTGTACAAAGAACTAGAAGTTGCAACAGCTACGCCACAAGCTGTCTAGAGCCCAACCCAGCCATTCAGGGACAAGATAAATGAACTTCTCCTGGAGCTGGAGCTCAAGGAAGCAGCCTTTGAAAATGATGGAGAGGAGGAGGTAATACAAGGCTTCAGCACATCTGGATTTCACAATATCTATCACTGCTGCTTTAAGGATATTTAAAAAATTCACAATGAGAACATGATTTGGCTTTTCTTGACATCACTTCCTCCTGGTGGCTGTGAAAGTACAGTAACTATGTTGGATGTGTTTACTGGAGAGAAAAARGTAGAATGAGAGAAAAGTATATAGCTAGAAAACACCACCAAATTCTGTCAGGTCATAAACAATGAATACCAATGACTGAATCACAAATAGAAAAAATATGCTACCTATGKTTTTTTAGTGCTTTGATAATATTAATGCATGGACTTGAAAGTTCTGCTACTCCTATTGAATGAAAGAATAAAATCTATCCTGTCAAGAAAATTAAAGAAAATAAATCTCTCTGCAGACCACAATTTTCTCCATCCCTTTTGTGTTTTATATGAAGTATAACACTTCAGAATTAACTGTGAAACAATAAACACACCAGTGTAAACTGATGGGAATCCTAATTCAACAAAAGGGACTGTTATAACAAAGAGAATTTCTTCTTCCACTGCACAGTTCTCAGATCATGTTGCTCTTCTCCTTAACAAATGAGAGAAAAATGTCATCAAGGAAGGTGATGTGTTTTGAAGGAGTTTTATTGGTATTATTTGGAGGTAGAAGGTACAGTCCCATAAGGTACTAGGCATTTCTAGAAATAAGTTAAAAAATGGCATTCAGTGAAGACAAATCTTGGCAATGTGACACAATATCTCTACATGTTCTTTTACTAAAAAAAAAAAAGRTCATAGGAAGGCGGGAAAATACCTCAGGAAGTCATCTATTCCAACTTCCATGTAGATGTGTATATTTCAAGATCATAATTGTCACTTACACATTATCATCAGTTTCTGTATAAGTAATATATAAAGTCTTATCTCTTGACTCCCCCTGATAAACTCTAAGAAGATCAGATGCAGCCAGGATCACTTGAATATATTTGGGCCTTGGAGTGCACTATCACTTGAGGGATTTTATGCTGCATTGAGAAGAAAAACATTTGAATATTTAGTTCAGATTTAGAATCAGAGGAAAATCAGAGCATGACTGCAAATTGCAATAAGCTGATCAGATTTTCTTCCAGGTTATCGAAATAAAACCAACATAAAAAAATAAAATGCATTTAGGAAAAGCCAAGCAGTTTGATGCAACTTGAACTCTCTATTAGAAAACTCTGCTCAAAAGAGAAGGAGAGGAAGGAAATACAGAAGAGGTAAAAATTCCAGTTATACCCTGAAAGAACCATAGAATCATAAAATTGTTTGGCTTGGAAGAGGTCTTGAAGATCATCTTGCTTCAACCCCACTGCAATGGGCAGGGAACCTTCCACTAGGCCAGGTTACTCAAAACCCCATTCCGCCTGGCCTTGAACATTTCCAGGGATGGGGATATGGGACTGTTTACAAATTACCAGTGGTTATTATGCTTCCRGATAAGGGATGTCTATTTCAAAGGAAAGGAGGTGTTTGTAACCAAATGCAAGTAATTTGGGAATCCTTGCCCTTTAGTAAAAAATTTTCCAGTTAAACTTTGTAAGTTTTCTCAATTTTCTCTCATTCCCCACTGAACACAATTCCCTCCACTACTCAAAATTACGTTGCTGTCATGGATTATGTCAATGTTAACCTTCATTATACATTTGCAGTTATAGGTTTTCATGAATTGAACTGAAAACAAAAGAGGGAGAAAATCTCTGAGCAAGTGTGATAAAAGCCTTATTATTAAATTGTTCCGTCTCATTCTGGTGAAGTCAAACTTTATTGTATTTTTCTCTTTCCGTATTACACTCTATATMTGTACTCTTTAATGACATTTTACAGAAGACAGGTTTTTATTTCTAAAATTTAACTTGGAATGAAGGAATTTTAAATRTGTCCTATTTTTTTCTTCCTTTTATTCTCCTCATGAGTACGTCTTCATGGTCATGATCTGAAATATTAAAGCTGTGTGACTGTAGGCTGTAGCACTATTGACATTTATTATGGATTTTCAACAAGGAAATGCAGGTGAAACAATGGCATTTTCTACATACCAGTCCTTTTGACATATGTCTTACGACCACAGATAAGCACCTGTAAAATGTTCATACAGAACTACATGCATTTGGGACACCTATGAGCACAAATTTTACATCCCTACATTTTCACAGGTTAAAAAATCTTTTAGTAAGTGTGATGAATTAGAAATCTTGGGCTTTTGCAAATTTTGTTACAGCTAACTAATCTGTCTCTGATGGCTGTTGACAATATATTCACATCTGATTAACTGATATCTTTCTTCAGTTACAAGARAGATACTCAACTGTTTCTTGAATTGAGTTGTTTATTGAAATAGTTTTATTCATAGAGAAATGCAGCTGTTTCTGAAAGGAGACATGAAGTTCTACTATGAGCCTTAGCAGTAAAAAAGTATGCTGAAACGAATTCAATATGTGTTACATTTTTGTTTTATTTCTCAGATTACTTAAACTTGGAAATAGTTGATCAAAAATTAGTTACCTTCCTATTGTCCTGAAAATATAAAGTGGCTTTTTTGTGACTATGTTAAAGAACTAGAATGAAAATAAAATATCACAGTGGTTTACTGAATTCATGGAACTTTTAACTCTCAAAAACCTGCTCTCAATTTCTGCCTTTTTCCTGAATATATCTGAAAATAATTTCAATATTCACTCTTGGTCTCCATTATATAAGGAAAGGCCATCCTGTAATATCAGTGAATTAAYTCTGCAGTTTCTGACAACATCAGTCTAACTTAAAAATATTTTTAAAGCAGGAATGGCAGCAAAAGTGCACTGAGGAATTTAATTCCCTTTTAAACAAATCTGGGTATGCTAATGTCACAAAATGGTGCTAGAAGAGAAGGACTTGCTACCAACAACAACAAACTCAACCAACAGAACCCAAAAAACCTAAGAAAAATTAATGGCTCGAAACTGGAACTTATCTGATATAAGTAAAACAAAACACATTTTTTCTGTCTACTGTGTTTTGTCAGAGTCTGCCTCACATTAAGGAGCTCAAGACACCCTTCAGAAGCAAGCAGCATATTTCACTAGTAACAGCTATTGCTGCTGGTATAAAACTGGCTGTGATAACTATCTAGTGTCCTCAGTACAGCTGCTCTGGAGAATTTTACCTTGTAATAGATGCAGTGCAGGCCTGTGAACTGCATCAGTACCTACCATTCTAAGCCTCCTCACCTGTAGCAAAAGCATCTACTTGATACAAATGTCTTTGGACAAGATAAGTTCTTCAGCCTGTRTAAAGTAAGAGGTCAGGTGGTGGTAGAATTGCTTTCTGGCTCTGAAAACTGGAAATCTCGCTCACATAAACAGCTCRTGGGAATAAAAATCAGACTACTCGGGGTGAGCTGCTGCCATGCTGAAGCATTTGCAGGATCAAGACGCAGATGATAATTGCCAAGAAGAATGTCTTCACTGTAGCCAAAGATGTTTAAAATATTCTTCATCATCACTGTAATTACAGTATCTATATAGGGAAATGTCAGAAAAACATGGAAAGTTATATTTGAATCATCACTTGGTGAATTGGTTAAGAAAAACAGACTAATGCAAAAATAATTTAAATATCTCAAGATATTAAGGAATTGTATAATCTCTTCCACTTTGAGATATCCCTGTAAGATAAATCTCACTTTAATACCTCTACTGATTTTTAGGAGTTCTTTTTTCATATATTAAGTAGACATGTAATGCACTTCAGGAATATAATTACATTGACAACCTAMTACTATTTGACATACAAATTTAAAATCCAGAGGTGTAAGAGAACAATACAAGAACAGCTTGGAAAGACAGTTATGATCAGCAGATAACTAATCAAAAATATGAATATATTTTTATTTTCATAGTTTGAAGAAGGTAGCTAAAAGGTGTGAATAGAATAGAATAGAATAGAATAGAATAGAATAGAATAGAATAGAATAGAATAGAATAGAATAGAAGCCTACAGCAATCTTCAAACTTCAACTGTTTTCAGGACAAAAATAGGAAAACTATGAATTATAAGACAGATAATTTTGGGGATAAAAACTTCAAATCATAAAAAGATCGCAATACTTGAATGTAAARTATGTATCTATAATGCTTAAAATACATTGAGGATGTTACACAATGGCAATTCCTTAGTTTAGCAATAGTGATCCTAGTAATAATCTTACAGAGGTGTGCAAAGGAATAGAGATKGATTTAATATTACCTTCCTGGTCTTCAGCTAAATACAACAGAACAAAATAAAAATATATTAAAAATGTTGCTGGAAAAAATAAAAACAAAATTTTATACCACCTGTGACAAATATAGCTACAAAAGAGGTGTTGCAGAGAACATAATGTGGGACTGGCTGGAGCAGAAATGTCAAAAAATCTGAAGATCAAGAAATGTCAGAGTAGATATGGATTTTCAGCAGGATCCTGTCACACCATTGTGAAAAGCAAAATRGGGGAACACATTAAAAACAATTGAGGAGGAGGTCAGAAAGAGGAAGGAAGAACAGATGATCATATTAAAGCTGAGCAATGACAAATATTTTGACAATGTAAAAACAAGCATAGAGATTAAAAAATATGTTAACAAKGAATTATCCTTGTGTGGTCAAATGTCAGATTGTATATCAATCAGAAAAACCTGTATGGACACTCCTTTTATTTATCTGAATCCTCCAGGCTTTAAATAAAGTATTTTTTTCTCTAAATCTTCCTCATCTCTTGCCCAAAAAACTCTTTATATAACTTTGGCTGGTTTAAAGCTATTGCTTGTAGAAGCCACATATATTCAGTGTTCCAGCTTTGCATCTGAATCTGTGCAATATGGAAAGTGGGTGAAATTCTTACAGGCTTAGCTAGGAGAGTGGGAGCAAAGAATCAAGCCAAAATTAGAGGTCTGGAACACTTGCCCTGTGMGGAGAGACTTGGARGAACTGGAATTTTTCAGCCTGGAGCAGTGATGCCTCAGGACAGACATAATAGTGCCTTAAACAAACATCACTGATCATCAAGGAGATAAAGCTGGGCTCTTCTCAGCTCTGCAGACCAGAAGGATAAGAGACAATGGACAGGAACAGAAGYGTGAGAGACACTCTGAGCCTATAAGGAGAACCTTTCCCCAGGAGGGAAGCTGAGCAGCAGCACAGGTTGGCCAGACAATGGGTGGAGTCTTTGTTCTTGCAGGTGTTTCAAAACAAAGCAGAGAAAAACCTCATCAGACCTCATGGGAGACCCTGAACTGAGCAAGAAGCCAGACTCCAGCCAGACTGGAGACCCTCAGAAGGCCCTTTGGACGTGAATTACCTTGTACCATTAGTCTGTGATTAAGGAAGCAATACACTCAGACTACTGCCAGCAGTAACCAAGTAGCTGCTTGGAAAACTCCTTCCTCTGCCTCAGTGTGAGCTGAATGATGCTTATTACCTGCTTATTTCATTGGCCAATTTCAAGATATCTAACAATTCTACAATGAAAAGGGAACAAATACTAAATAATCTTTTTTTTTTTCTTTTGTTTGTTTTGGGGTTTTTTTTGTCATTATAAAGGATTGTTCTTTCCCATTCCACTCTTCAGTGTATGTTTTTGAGCACTATAAATATGACTATTTGCAACTAGTAAATGTGGGTTCATTAAAATGAATTAAGATCTTCTTAAAAGAATGTTACTCTAAGACATATAAAACTTCAGCTGACTTTTTAAACTTAAATATTTTGCTGAAAGGATTTCTTTAAATTTAAATTAACTTTCAGTGGTTTTGATGTGAAATTATTTATTTCTACATAYGAYATCTACTAGTGTAGTGGACTGTATCAGACTGGGAAATGAATAACATAAGAATCTTGATATAAATTGGAGTGCATTGGTTTTGAAAAATAATTGGGACTGGATGAAAGCTATTGAAATTACCAGAAATATTCTGCTTTAAATTAAAATCTGTTCATTTCCTTGCAAATATGTTGTTTACAATACAAATGGTCTGATTTCAGTAGCAGGGATATGTRTTTGTCAAAAGTATATGAAGTGTCTATTTCAGGCAAAAATTATCCACAAATATTTAGTTTTTCAGTAAAAAGCTAACTAAGACTTTTAAACCTTAAAACTTTACAACTTCAGTTGATTGAAATTCTAAAGCTGAATAGTATTCTGTTTTAAAATACAGCTTATGAGAAATAAAAATGTTTTGTGTAAATTTATCACTTTCACAGAAAGTTCATAATTTAAAAAAAATAATTTCACTCATTGCAACTTTCTTGTTCATTTCCATTTGTTGCTCATTTGTATGTAGTTTTCCTCAGAAGAGAAAAGGTATTCATAGCATTCTAAATGTATATTCTGGTAGTTACAAAATATTTACATAACAGCAAATAAATAAACAAAACAGGAATAATGAAGTCAAAATAGAAGTTTTAGTTCCTTAAAGCAGTTGATTGTTTTGACATATTTTCTGAATTCTTGTCATATTAAATGAGGATTAAATTCCCTAAAGACTGGATTTGAACAGGTATAAATTGTTTGAGTATCAAACAAGATGGATTGATATCATTCCCAGAACAGATGATTCATAGGCCAACTGGCAAACCCCAGATTCTATGAACCAGATGTCTTTATTTTCCTTCTCATTTTCGGGTAATACAAAGAAGTTCTCTCGGGATATGTGATATACAACTTCAAATGGGAAAAGACAAAAGCTACTATACCTCCTATGGAGAAATTCTCAAGGAATCTGGGGTATGGCAATAAACAAAACTCCATTTTTTATTATGGGGACATGATTACTATTTAATGTACTCAGATTGTTTTAAAATGTTCCAAAATTAGACTGTTCCACAGGTGAAACAAGAGGTGAATTGTTTCTTTCTTATTAGATGTTCCTCATGGAGTCTGAATGAGCATCAGTGATTGAGGCCATGATATTTAAGATGTACAGATACTTCCAGTAATTTAACTAGTTTTAAGACACATAATGAAAGAAGATTCAGAGCACTGTTTACAAAGAGCTATTAGTGCTATAAAAAGGCATTTATAATAAATATTAGAAACAATATTTTTATTTTTCTAACCTCACAGTATTATAATGAGAGAAAAAGTTCATAGTTCTTAAACATGAAATGGGTGCAGGATATAATATAATTGTTGGAGTGGTGAGATGTGTCCTGCAACATCAGAAAATGAGATTGGAATGTTTAGCTCTGTGGATGAAGTCATAACTGCTGGAAGAAAAGTGGGCCATACAGTGTGGAAACACCAAGTCCAGAGTTTCCAGGAATGTTAGCACTGCCACAGTCAGTCAAATCCAGCTTGTAGGATACACTTCCTTCAAATTATCCTGGATATTGATCTGTGACTGCAGTTTGAAAATTTCAAAGATTTTGGTGTCATAGAATCATTGACTAGAATCAATAGAACAATTGGAACAATTTATGTTGGAAGACAGTTTTTCAAAATATCTGGTTCAGATCCAGGTTCACTGTATTCTCTGRTTGTTGGTACTCCTGACAATAAGGTGAAGTGTCAAAGGTGAAAATACTGAAATGCAGTCAGAAAATACTGTTGGTCAGAAGAAGAGGGTATTTGCAGGGAACCAATGGGATGCAGGATACCAGTTCTGCAAAAGTAGGTGCTGCTGCTATTGTTGTTTAGACAGTGATAGAGCTGCATCAGCCACCAAGGATGCTGACACCTAAACAATTTTAAATTAAAAGATTGGAAAAGCTGATAAATTACTAGAGATGGTAATTAAGTCTCTGAGGAGGTGTCGTACGTAAACCCAAACTAGTGCCAGAAACACCAAATTTGCATTTTCATTCATATATATCTATGGATAAATATGTATATGTCTATATTTAGAACAGTAGACTGGACCAGAGATCAAATTATTTGACTAGCACACRCATTTTATTGAAATAATTTAACTGTCAAAATCTCATATTGTGTATGGGTACTTATACCCTTTCTGGTAAAAGGTGACCATGGGTTCAAGCCCATCAGAATTTCTGAATATGGAAACATGTTTGATTCTAAAGTACTGCATACAATAAATATGAACTCTCTGTAAAACTTTTAAGCACCTCATAAAAACAAACAAACAAACAAAAACAAGACAAAGGAGCGAAGACTTTCCTGTTTTGACAGGTCCTGCGAACTGTGAATATAATATTAAAAAAAATTAAACTTGAGTGTTTAGRTCAGCATTTTTCTCCATTCTTTGATGGTGGGGTCATTGTTTTTCAGCTTCTGCTTAAAAAAAAAAGGTCTATCATAAGACATTGGTTTGTGTTTGATTTGTAACTCAATTTGGGGTTTCAGTCTCTCCTTAGGGTAATGTTTCTGCTTACTTAATTTAATGCTTATTCTCCTTGAGAGAAATGGAATTTCTACTTTTTTAAACTCTCATTCTCAACATAAAACTACAACGTATGGAAGTTGTCTTTTTTCCATTTTTTTTTTTTAGTATTTGTGTCATTCTTTGCACAGAAACCAAATAATTATTTTGTTAATTAGCTCCTCAGCACTCACAATATATTCACCTACATTTTTCTTTTCTCAGATCTTACAGGTGCGTATTTTTCTATTGCACTTTCCCGGAAAGTACTTGTGTAATGTTGTGTTCTGTGCTCTGTTCATACCTTCCAAAGTTGGTGCTACAGTTTTTCTAGATCTAAATGYGAGTAGGAGGAAAAGAAATTAGAAGTTCRTTTTTTTTTTTTAYTCTTTGCTAATTTCTATAAAGAAAGTTACATAGAAATGGTCTGCAGCACAAGATAGGAGTAGAAACCCTAGGARGAAGGCTCTCTTAAAATGCAACACAGAATACATAAAAGAACTCCTGAACCCCTGCAACGATGGGGGAAAATGTAAAAGACGAAATGCCCACTTTGATTTAAATTAAAAGAATGCCGTAGATCAATTAAAGTAATTTTGAAAATGAGCTTAAAACAGAGTAATAACTGCAAATATCTGAACAGAATTTGAGTAAGATATGTGTACAGCAGGTAAAATGAAACTCAAAGTAATACATTCAATATTTATTGTGTTCCACTAGGGATATTTAAACTTACTACTCCATCTCAATCTATGTACCACACTGTATTAATCAAGTAATAGTAAGATCTTGATTTTTCTATGATTCCTTCTCTTTACTAAAGTTTCCCCACAGTGTAAGAACTGAGGATGGGAAGAAAAACCTACATGTCTGAAAGTTCTATGTGAAGAAGTTTTTCTTCTGTTTTCACCGGGCCAAGCAATGTGTAAGCCCCAGTGGAAGCTCTGAAACTCATATTTCCTCTCCCAGACTCCATCATTTTAGTTTCTGATTTGTCTGCGATACTTTTTTCCTCGGAGGTGGATTGCTCTTTCTCTTTTACCRAGTGAACCAGGGTGAGCTGTTGGTTTTGATTAAAAACCTTTTAGGAAGACCACATAACACTGAACAACGCCTTTGAAACTCTGGGTTATGAACRTGGAAACACAGCAATCTATTAAATGGTCAATAGAAATAAAACATATTGGACATTGAGCTTTGCCCAGTTCTTGGCAGAGAGCAGGGGAACATCACTTCAGTGAACTCAGTGGTGGTACACGCCAGCTGAAATTGCTTGCAGTGGCTTTCTGTGCTCGTTTCTCAGTGGCTGATCATTATGAAGMGCTCACCAAACCAGTGTTGTTTTTAATAGATCACCTCAAATACATTCTTCTATCTGAAACAAAATATGCCAAATTTGTTACTTGCTTGGTTTTGTTTTTTTTTTTCTATAAAGAGCCCTCCCAAAAATTTTTGCCAACAATTAAGTTAGAACCAGAATAAACACAATGATAATTGTTACATTAGAACTTGAAAATCTTGTAAATGCCAAAACAGATGCTGCTAGTCTGAAATAAAACTTGAGCAAAGCTAATCCAATCTTATTTAAGCACCATCGATGTGGCGGTCACTTTATGAAAAGCCTAGATTTGGTTTGGAAAGATCCTGGTATTGTCTCATTACTGCCTGAGCCTTTATCATGGTACTGTACCTTTCTAAAAGATCATGAAAAGGAAGGGAAAGGAAAATACATTCCTTTCTGGTTCAAGAAGTTTCTTCAGCTATAACACAGAGACAGTTTTGGCCAAGTTTGTCTTTTAATGCTTTTTCTGTAAGGTATTCCCACAGTGAACAGAAATACTTCAATCTTACATTTTAGGGCGAAAACGACCTTATCTGTGCTGATGCATGTCAGCTGATTCTCATGGTCATCCTATAAAATAAATATGTGATGTAATTCCTGAACTGTAATATAAGCAAAATAGCAGTCATATTTTTATGTTGAAATAAAAGTTTTTAACTCACATTACTGTGGTAACACTTCAGTCAAACGACGTACTGGGCATGATGCAGGTTCATCCATCCCATAACTGTGCTTGACTGCTAATTTGAAATGTCTAATTGCATTCTTATGATCTTGCTTCCTGTCAGACTGACAGCTACATAACACGTAGGAGGAAAGCTAGATGAGAAGGCTAATTATGAACTAAGGCAGTCAGGAGGGTGAGAGAGACAGGAGGATTATTTTATATTTTTTAATCAATATTATATTTTCTCTTGCACCACCCCTAGTAGATTGTGTTTTAATGAGATTCAGTCCTAATCAATGCACATCTAGCCAAATTAAAGGTCAGATATTGCCTGTGTAGGGCATGTAAATCACAGGAAAGTCTTTGAGATGTCTTCCCTCCCTTTATTTCTTTTCTACAGAGTAGTAAAAGCCAGAAGAAGCAATAATTCCTCAACTAGAAGGAACTAGAAGGGAGGAGGGTGTGTCTTTTTTTCCTATTTCCTGCAATGTATGTAACTCAATGCAGCAGAAAGAAGGCCAGCTGTGTTCCCTGTTCTGATTTTAGTATGGTTTGCTGACTACCACTCTTTTCTAAGGAACTMTTCCATGTGTTTCTGCTCTTAGACAGGCTCAATTCATTGATTTTCCAGCACAGTTAAATGCTACTCACACTGCACACATATTTTCATGTATTTTTGCATAACCTCCTCTCTTGCTCTAGGATATAAAACACATATTTAGCATCMTGCTAGAGAAGAAATATTCTTGCGGGTCACAATTCGTCCTTTGCTGTTTCTAAGACACTTTGAAAACATACACTTGCGAAAAACCTTGATGGTTACACCAACAAGGCCCCAGGAAAACCATATGTGAGAGCAGAGTTTACCCAGGTCAGGTTCTATGCTGTGTAGATAGACCATCTGTTCTATAAATACAATCCTTAAGAGAATAATACACATATTTTCTATGCAAACTGCATTAATCTAAGAAAGGGCCTAAGGATACCTTGCTTTAAGTTCTATATCAACCACTACATAGTAATATTTCATGAGGGCTTTTTTTTTTCCATTTTAAAATTTCAGGAATTTTGAGTTTACAAGCATAAAATAATTCAATTGCTAGCATATAGTATATTTCTGGAATTGAAATCTYTTGCATTGTTTTTGTTGATCTGATTTCTTCTCTTGATTGAAAATCGTACACCATAGCCTGTTTATATCAGGTTCGTCATTCTAGAAACTTCTATGACTGGTCCTGATGGCTATAAGGCTAAAAGCAGAGGTGGAGACATGGATTCACAGTTGTGAGACAGAGAAGTTTAAGAGTTTTCCCAACCTAAGAATCTTTGTAGAAATGTGATCAGAAGCAGGAGAGGTTTATAGCAGAAATCAAATTATAACAAGAACAAGAAATCAGAAGCAGCTGCCAGCAGTCACGGCTAAGCATACGAGAGAGAAAATCAAGGAAAAAGCCACAGTGGCACACAAAGTAGCCAATAATGATCTGTGCAAGGAGCTGTCATACCCTGCTAAGGGACACTAACCATTCTTCCTGATCAATAGTGCACCAGTGCTGCTGGCTCTATCAGACTTCACTATCTCARGCTAGCAGGACTTTGAGTAAGAGCAGGTGTTCCATTGCAGAGCTGCATTACTGAACCTGCACCTCAAAAAGAACTATTTTTTTAATATTACTGACAATAGTTATATAAATTCAATGATCATTCATGCTGCATTTTTAAATTAGTAATGGTTGATATCAAAAAGGGTAAGTTCAGATTCTAAAACAACAAGCTAAATCTATAACAACGTAAATCAGTTTGCTTAGATGGATCACTCAGAAAGTGGCTGCATTTTTATATCAGAAAAGACTTAATCAAAATGAGCTACAACTCATTTTGCCCAGCTTTTCCCTTCACAATATCAAATGGTGGGTAGAAAATGGAAAATAATTCTACTATCAGTAAAAATTAAGGAAAGTTTAGATGTGGGTTTTCTTGAACTTTAATGAGACAGCTAATGACTGCTGCTGGAAAGTGTACTGAGCTTACTTACTGCAGTTTTGTCTAAAGTTGAGATCAAGTGCAGGTCTTGCTCAGGAAGCAGCATGTTAGCTATGCATTGTGCCTGTAGTTCCAAGCACTGACTTCTATTTTTGTCTCCTGAGTTTAACAGGTCCATTTGTTCACACTTTACTTATCTTCATTGCCACCTTCTCATCTCTAAGAACGTTCAGCATCACAGCTTTGGTGAGAGTACAGGGATCAAAGAAGCCACAGAAACTAAAGGATGCTATTCCCTGGCCTGCTTTGCTTGATTCTCAGTTACCTCTGGTTTCACCTGCCAGTTAGCCATCTGCCCAGACAGAAGAAAACATACTAGGATCTAAAGCAGAAAGCAACCATCATTATTTCAGATTTCTATTTAGGAACTGCAGCTACAATGATAAGGGAGTGTTACTCCAAACTGGGCAGTGTTACAGATCTCTTCTGAGCAGATGGGCTGCAAAACAGCAAACTTTGCATGGACCAGCTGCAGGCTTTCATAACAAATACAAGCTGCTGATAGCAGTCTAGACAGGCGCAACAGCTAAAAACACGTTTCCATAATGTAATAGCCTGTTGTAGAAATGAAGATTGCTTCTTGGCATTCCTACTTAAATTTATGTGCTTATTAATAGAGCTAGATTGTTATATACTCACATACACTCTTGTACCAGCCTGTGCTAGTTAACACAAAATGGATGTAAAATGCTACCAAGGTAACTAGCTAGGAATCGAATATCACAAAGAGTCTTTTTTCTTTTTTCTTTTTTTTTTTTTTTCTGTTTGCTTGTTTATTTACCCAAAGAAAGCTACAGTTTTCTCRAATTCAGATTGAGAATGAAGAAGAAAGTCCGAGAAAAGTCAAAATGTTCTGGTCAGTTAAGCCCAAGACCATTTAATTTTTTAACTCATGTGAAGTATTTAATTTTGGAACATCAAAAATTTTAAGACTGAATTTTCTTATCAGTACTCCGCCTTATAAAAACTATGAATCACTTGTAGATTTAGGGTGTTTTCAAATTTTTCTTTGTTGTTTTCTTTTATTCTGTMTGGCCAGAAGAAATTCTCTCAAGAGCATGCTGTAGAGCTCCTGCTGACAGAAATACAACTTCAATAACATTTCATGAGAAATACAACTCTGTATGTCTCAGCAAAGATGAAAAGTAAGGATATTAGAAACATCAGAAGAGCTATCTCTCTTAGCAGTGTGATACTCAAAATATAGCTTAATATTAAACCTGATTTTAAATGAAGTTTAACACAACAGTTTACTCATTTTGATTCAGAGGACTAAGAAATGCTTAAAAGTATCTAACTGAAATTTCTTTTGAACMAAATTTATTCAAAATTACYATTTCAGGGGARAAAAAAAAACAAAACCAAAATGTTAGAATTTTGCATATTTTGGATGAAAACTAACCTTAAGGTCTGGAATCTCACAATMTTGCCACATCAGTCTGATTTAGCAGATTATTTTTTTACCCTCTGAAAAACTCTTATCATTAATAACTTACAGCTAAAATGACAACGTACAAGGATTTTATAGCTCTCTTACAAGTGACTTTTTATTCCGAGGAAAAGTCAACAGAGATAGGTCTTGTCCTGAATACGCTCCAGATCTTTCAGCACAGAAAAGACATGTCATAGCTGAAAGAAATAATTCCATGCGTTAATTGCTGTGTAGGAACACGGTTTCAATTTTTTCCAACTCTATATATACTTTCAGGTAGCTTATGATATTTGGTGATATTTCAGTTAAGTGAGTTAATTATTTAAGTAATGCGGGATAAGCGAATCAYAAATTCCACAGGCTACGTATCTCTTTCATGTAGAAACTCCTCTCACAGCTGCTCTGACTTTGACTTTGACCTTTGACTTTGTGCAGTGTGGTGGCTGTGTCTTGTGTCCCCAGGTGCTGCTGATGCTTTGCTGCGAGTGCCATGAGGTCAGGCATTTTGGCTGGCCCTCCATTTTGGCTGGCCCTCCACACCATCGCACACTGTGCGTTCTGTGTCCTGTCCCCCCTCAGAGAGCTTCCAGAGTGCACTAGACCAAAATGAATCTGCATTGTCTAGACTTTCTTCAGGCTAAAGTGCTATCTGTGTGTAGTAGACATGGATTTTTTTTTTTTTTTAATGAAGATGACCTTTAGTCCAAACACTCTGAAATAAATGAAAAATACAAGCCTTTAAATCAAGCCCTTAGTCCCTGKTTTTAAACTTCAGAGAATTAGCTATTAAGTGTTGAAAAGGCTGGTATATACATTTATGATAATATATTGTTGCAGTTAACTTAGCTTTTTGRCAGAGTTTTGAGTCAGATTTCAGTGAGTTGTTTTAGCATATTCAGTGTTGAAGAAGCACATGATACATTTTTGTCCGTTAAATCAAGAAAGGGAAATGATAAGCAAAAGACATCACTAGAGTCTAGATTTCCTCCAGGTCCTATGATGATGAGATTTAGGATATTTATAAAGTGGATTATACAAAAATATTCAAACTTTCTCTCCAGATGTCTTCTCAAACTAGAAGAGAGAAAAGACTACTGAGAAAAATACAGTGTGAAACACTGCATTAATAATGCCAGATGAGAAGAATCCTGTTCAGAAATCAAAATGACTTTGCAGTTTTGTAAAAACAGGATAAAGAAATGTGACCAAACCCTCAAATTTAAAACAAACAGAAAAACCCTATTATAAAGCAAAACCTCATAAATATGTCAGTCTTTCATTCTCCTTTGTTCAGTACATGATAGGTCTAAACAATTCTGCTTTTAAGATTTTCTTTTTGACTGTCTTTTTTGATATTGTTTTGCATATAATATTGGACAGATCTGTAACCAATTCTGTGACTAACAGAGAGAAAAGAAAAAAAGTACCGTATATAATAAAAACAAGAAAGAAAAAGTTGTAGTCTTTTAATGTCTTTGGAAAAAATTTATTGCTACAAAATCACACAAAGAGTTTTACATGTAAATAACATGTTAGTGTCCTAGGAAGGTTACTGGAGCTTTCCTTGCTTTTCTGTTTTGTTTTGTTTGAAGATATTCCTCTATTCAGACTAATGATTCAGACTAAAAATAATWTGCTGCATGAGCTCCACAATATTTTTATTGGGCTTTCCTGTAACAAAGCGTAGTCTTCTGGTATTTTCTAGTTACATAACCAGGGAAGAGGAGTTAATTAGGATGTAAGTACTTTCAATCATTCAGATTTGTATAAGCAAATCTAATAACTCAGTGTTATTAAATATGCTTCTGCAGTGTTCTTGAGCATCAATCACAGAGAAAGAAAAGGGGGGAATATTACTTATTTAAATTTTTCAGATTAGTATAAATAATGCAGTGAGAAGAGTGCAGATGGAAAGCATCACATGCTCCGTGCCTCTTCCCTCTCTCTCCTACGTTGTTTTTCAATGCCTCAGCAGAGGAAACTGCCACAAAGAGGAAATTTCTTACTTGTTTGGAGGCTCCCTGAAGCCAAGGGGGAGACTCCAGTGTGCCCCAGTGAGTCAGTTACTTACATGCTAGGAGACTGATATCTGGCTTGCAGGAGTTTGCATCAATGTACCCATGAGAAAGGAAAAAAAATACTGTAAAAGAACAGAGAATGAAAACCTGAGCAGTCAATTTCCTACCCCCAACGAGGGAGTTTCAAAGCATGAGTTGAACTTTATAATTCTCTCAGTTGGATCTACTGTGATACTGTAGTCCTTTTCCCGTTTTAGATGAAACAACCCTTAGCAAAAGAAAAGAGGCAGCAGGATTCAGGGGAAATATGACTTTTTCCTATTCTGATCTCAGCTTCTGTGATAAAAACACAGGAATAACCACAGCTGGCTCTCCAGGAAGGACTTAAATGCCTTTGTTTCAAGGCATTCTGCATTTAAGTGCCCCATAGATGCCTTGCTATTATCAAAGCATGGAAAAATGCCTGGGAGTTACGTGACAAACACAGCTAGCCTGCCTGAAGTGAATGACTTCTAAAACTCAGTGCAAAACTAAATGCCTTTTCAGTTGCTTTGTTTTCTAACAGATGCTGTTGTTTGAATTGCATGTTTGACTCTACTCATGTTAATTAGGCATAACTCTGCATCTGAGTCCCCCAGGTCAGTGTTTTATATCCAACATTTTTTCTTTCGTATTGTTGGTTTTCAGCCACTGTTGTGCCAGTCAGTTTATTCACATGCAAAGCTTATTTGCCATAAGCGAGCAATTCAGTTTCATTAACAGACCTTGCCCCTGACAAACAGCTGTTGCTCTCTTAGTCCTCAGAGCACCTGTGACTGGGTTTCTACATGCCTGCAAATCACTGTACACGGTTTTCCCATTTGCCTCTATAAATGCAGATCTGGCTGGCTCTGAGAGTAGAAGCACTGACACATGCATGAATTCACTTGTTTGTAGGACAAATGCACCMTTCTAGGAATGGTTTTCCTGGAAATACAGTTAAGTGACTGTGCAGAACTACATACCTTCCTACTCTGAAGCATTGTCTGAACACTTACAACTGAACACTAATCAGTTTTGGTACCTARCAAGCGAAAAAACCCCTTTGATATGCACGGTTTCCTGATGGATAATGTGTGAGATCATTACAAAAATCCTAGTATCATAGAATGGTTTGGGTTGGAAGGGACCTTAAAAATCATCTCGTTCCATCCCCCTTGCCACGGGCAGGGGCACCTTTCACTAGACCAGGTTCATCATCCAACCTGGTCTTGAACACTTCCAGAAATAGGGAAGATTCTCTGGGAAACCTGTGCCAGTGCCTCATGGCTGTCACAATAAGGAATTTTTTCCCTAACATCTAATCTGAACTTGCCATCTTTCAGTTTGAAGCCATTCCCTCTTCTCTTGTCAAAAGTCCTTCTCCAGCCCTCTTGTAGCTCCCTTTAGGTACTGGAAGGTGTCATAAGGTCTCTCTGGAGCCTTCTCTTCTCCAGGCTGGACAAATAGGGTCTCCTGAACCCTCCTTGACCTACAGGTCATGCTGCTTTTAAATGCATTTTTTTTCAATACAAATATTTGTGACAGAGTGATAGCAGAGTAAATCAGAGGCTATGAGTCAAGATGTTATGAGGATAGGAAGAGGTATCTCAGCATCCTGGTCTTTTGCTCAAGACTAGGTATCTTCTTTAAAAGCCAATAAGAAGGATTTTATAGGCAAAAGGAAGAACGTCTGTGATTCAGGGAATGAAAAGTATTAGCACTGGAGACTCTTGTCTCAGAAAATAATAAAGAGAAGAAAAGTAAGATAAAAGTTTCTGGAAGTTACCTATGAAAAAAATAGATTTAGTAGGTTTTGTCTGATTTTCATTTAACTGATAAATTCAGATTTTAGATGAGTCAATGCAGGGTACTTAAAATGCACCTTTTGAGGCAGCAAATGACATTAGTGGGTTTACTATGGTAAAAAAATAGTCTCTCACCCAGAAAGGATGTGAAGAGCTCAGTAACTATTGAACTGAAGCTATTCTGAGGTCTGTGGATATTAGCTTGTGATATATCTTAGTTAATAACTTTGTAGTTTCTGATGCTTGTGTAATGTTTAGCTCTGGAAAGAAAAGTCAATATCTTTCRCCAGCAATGGTGTGAGTCATACTCTTTATTGGAGGAGTCAGTTCTGTGTGGGAGTGGGACCTAAATGAATGTTTATATGTGGAAAAACAATTTTGTTGTTCAAACATAAAATAYATGCTCTTCCAGAAGCCAGTTAGAGATGGCATTTTAAAGTATTTTTCTTTTCTATACAATTCCTCTATGAAACGCCATTTATGTGTCAGAGATCATAAAATGGTACAATTTCATTGCAAACTTGTTTTTTTTTCCTTAACCATAAAATCAAAGGTCTTTTAGATCAAAGCTTTTAAGAGACACTGTGACAGATAACAGAGCACAATCTTTCTCCCTAAAGTTCTATGTTTAAAGATTCTCACWGTACAATTTCCTAGAAATATGAGATTTTTAGAGAAAACTAATTAATTTTATCTTGATTAGATCAGCTTCTAAAGTTAAAAAGTTGAGGTTATAAAGCTGATGTAATTTATGTAAACCACATGAAATATGCTGACAAAGTGGTCACCCTGTTCACTATCCAAATCCTACATATCAAGCTGTCTTGATCATCCAATCACAGTTAGAATAACTACTTTTGTGATCCATAAATTGAGGATCATTTTATGTTATTTAAAGCCTTGTTAATTTTACCTTTCTTTTACTAGTCACACAGTGGGGTTTTGTACAATTGTTTTAAAAACTAAAAGAAAACTTCTGAAATATTTATCTRTGTAGTGGAAGGAAGGGTTGTAATTACTATAGTTTGAACTTCTCAAGTTATTCTTGTTTAAGAAGCAAGAGAGTTTTTTGGTTTAATTGTTAAAAAGCTAGTTCTTGAAGCACATRTACTTCTTCTATACAGAGAACAGATGACTGAAATGAGACTCTTGAAGAAAGGGTTGCATAAAGTTCTCTTCTAGAGTCAATCTGTCTATGGACTGAATTGTAGATGGTGCATATTTAACACTCTAGAGTTTGTTACACCGARAAAACTACTCAAACTTTGAGGCTAGTGTTTCTCTGAGTGGAAGGGTTCAATAAGGAGATGATCAGAGATCCCTTTCATATATGAGTCTAAATTATTAGATTTGGGGTGTTTAAGGACAACATTCACCAGACATGTTGACAGTCCTCTCACTACTAGAGAGGATTTACTGTTACATTATCTGATTCAGCCAACAAGCCACTCCTGATACTTCACTCTTGTGACCCACTGTGCAGAATTCCAGACTCGTAGCACTACAAGCACCTTTGTCCATGAATCCTGACATYAGCCCTGGGAGTGTTCTGCTGTTTCATCTCTTGGGTGGCATGAGCTGGGGTGCTGGGCAGCCACTGGGCAGGAGGCAGACAGCAAGTGGCACGGTTATTTACTGCACCAGTACCAGTCTATGACTCCAGCTCACTTGTAAACAGTGATTGTCCTGATTCCAGAAGTCACTAAGATCATGTGTCCTTCTTTTGCACAGAAAATCTCTCTCCTTTACATCTTCACTGAAATCATACCCAGTCTCTCTCCTTCTTTGATAAGTTTTTCTGGTTAATGTCTAAAAAATACCTTTTTCTGCTTCAGTTATGACCTGAAGTATATTAACAGCTTGGTATCACTAACTTTACCTTACATACTGCATTTGCAGCGAAAGACTCTTTATCTAGAAAACACCAAAACAAAACCATTTATTTCTTTTACTTTTCAGCATGAGTTTCTGTCAGGAGGTCTGATTGCTTAGGATTCATAGGAGATGGGAAATGCACATGGTGAAATGGTAATTTCTTTTCTCTGTTCTGGGTATTGAATTTTCCAAGAAAAACAAAAAAAGTGTGTGTGTGTGTGTGTGTGTGTGTGTATGTGTGTATGTGTGTATATGTGTATGTATATCTAGCATATGCAATTTTTAGGCAGAAACCATTCTCTGACTTCCAGAGAAACTGCTTTTATAAAAATGTGAAGGCATCCTTTATCCTGGAAGGCTCCACATCAAGCTGATATTTGGCTTTAGACAAAGGAATTTGTATTGCAGTATAGCTATAGCTGTATCCATCCATCTTTCTTTGGAATTCTGCTACTGCACTGGTTAAATAATGGATGAGGAGAAGAACTCTGTCTTGGCATTTTAGAGTTCACCATAGAGTTAGTCTTAGTTGTTTGTGAGATTTACTCCGTCCTTGCAAACYTAACCTTCCCTGGCACTTTCCAGATTTAGCAGAGAGAAAAGTGCCTATTTTTACATCCTCTGGAGGAGCTTCTCCTTCTACTGATTACAGTAAAAGCTTAAGATTATCCAACCTTGGTTAAACACAGCCTTTACAAATATTCGCCTCCATTTATATTCACAAATTAAATTATTCACAGCCATACCTCTAAAGAACAAAAAAGCCAACATGTTTTACAATCTCTTGTGACACTGAATTACACAGACTCTGCCAAGCATAAGGAGTTGGCCCRTACATGTTTAGCACAGAATTTGCTTATGCACGAACTTGAGGATCTTAGCAAATGCTGGACATGGTCTGGACTGGATTAAAGAAATGTTTATTTAGAAGATGTCCAGCAAGTGGCATCAGGTCCTTGACTGAKTCTGTGAAGGTCAAATTCAATTCTCTGTTCAAGGCTTTCTGTGAAGAATGATGTGACTCAGAATATGAAGTTAGTTATGTATCATTCAGCTCTTATAGTACTGAACTACTTAGGCTCCTAAGACTTGCTTTCTTTGATGGCTCAGATACTTAGAAGTTTATGTCTYGTTAAATCATTTTTTAATACAGTGTAAAGTGCTCTATAAAGTTTCAGGGCTATCAAAACAGTAAAATTATCTGACAAAATCCTGAGAAGATTATGCTTGCCCACTTAGTCATAGTATGAGGAAATTCCTATTTCTGTGATTAGTGATGACTTAYATTGTTAAGGATGGCAGTCTGAATTAGGACTACTATATTACGAGAAAAAGTCGTGAGTTTATCAGGAAGAAATATTTGGTTGTTCAGTTCTGTACACAAACATCACAGCCTTCAAAACTGCTTATGGGTTCTACAGGGAATGCTGTTTGCAGAGTTAGGCTTGTCCCTGGCCTATTGAGATGGAACTGACCTTAGCTGTGAAGTTAATATAATGCAATTAATAGAGCAAGAGAGAAAACTAATACAAAGAAAGGTAAGGCGGATCAGAGGACATCAACAAGAAAAACAAGTTAGAGTAGCAGGCAATAGGAGAGTTGGGGAGGAAGAAATGCCTGGTTTTAGAAATGAGGAATTCTTCTTCATTTCTTAGATCATTGTATTTCCCTAAATCAATGTTCAATAGGACAAATCTAAATTTTTCATTAATTTGTAACTAACTATATTATGATGAGAGCATGCAGGGAGAAATTCAAACACTACATAATGGCAAATCAGATAAAAGTAACCACCTTCCAGTGACATTTCTCCTTCCTATTAAAACTGCTGTACACATGTAACTGCTGGCAATAAAATGTCAAGAATGAGAGAGAAACTTGAAAGATCCTTGGTACAATAGGGAAAAAATTTGACTTTTTTTAAAAAAGACAATGTTCTGCACTGTTATAGGTCCTAATTATGAACAAACCAGACTTTGACTGAAAGCTGAGACTTTCATCTCYTGTTTTCAGAAAGCATGAGACTTCATTTGTTTTGAGAGATAATGAGTTTGACACAGAAAGCTCAGCTTGGTTACCTTTGAGCTCGGCAACATATGGTCTAAAACTCCACTAATGATGTGAAAGCTTGAATTTCCCATGTTCTGAAAGTATGTGTTCTACTCTTGGAAGARGCTTGCTTATCCAGCTGTCCACGAACACCACTCCGTACTGTTGCATGTTTCATATCATTAACAGAGAGTGGTAGAAAATATAAATTGAATTTTGAATAAAAGAMAACTGCCTGTATATTGCCTGTGTAGGAAAGATGTAAGCATTTAGGTATATAGGTTTTTGGCCTCACAAATCAGTCTTTGTTTGCTCGTCTTCCTCACATACTAACTTAAATATTTGTCCTTATAGGTCTACTTAAAAATCACTGACAAATGTGATGCTTAATGGAATCAAAGCCAAAATTGACAAATTCTGAGTCCTAGTCATTCTAATGGAAAAAATAGTATTGTAATCAAATATAAAGTTTGTGGTTATAAAGTCCTTTTTTGGTATTTTAAGATAGCACTTCATTAATTACTCAACATGACAACAGCACTTTATGAGAAGAGCCATGGGCTTATTCTATGAAATAGGATAATAAATGATCTTCTAGAGTAACATTATTGATTTAAATGGAAGCATAATGAAAAAAAGGATTAAAACTTGGCATAGTTTGTTTTATAGTCCCTCTCAGTCCTTTGGAGTCTGCACAGGGACATTCTGTGAGCAATACTGTAGTCTCATGGATTCCCAACATAYGGTAGCACTGTGACTAGTTTAGCCCAATCAAAAAATTCAAGATTACCTCATTATCCAGATAGAAAGGATTTAACAGTGATTGATTTCTGTCATAGTGGGATAATTAACCTTACCACTTACAATATGTAGTTATTCATTAAGAGCATCTCACACCAATTGCCAGAAATTATTRAGCTAAACCTCATGATACTTGCAAAGAAGGAATAATTATCCCCACTTCGCAGGTGGAAAAGCTGATTACATACAGATGCTCACAAACACCTTACATCCATGACATACAGAYACCACTACACAAAAAGAGATAAGGATGTATGTTCCTAATTGATTATCTAATATTTGGCATTATATCCATACTGAAATGCATAGCTTAAATTTCTGAGGTGCTGAAAATCTTTTATTTCACAGTCAAAAGAATATGGAGATGAGGCTTAAACACCAATCAGGAACAAACGACATCCGAGCAGCTTCAGAAATTCAGGTTTGCTTTTGGAAGCATGGGAAGATGTATTAAAAAAAAACCACACAAGAAATTTCAACAGAACTCTGAGTCAAATATTAGTCTTCTTTATTTGAATATTGTAATTATGAGTATTAGTTTCTATATGCCAGAGATGTAGGTTAAGGGACTTTGATTATACATAGATTGCAATGAGAATATAACACTGCATAACTTTTACTTCTATCACCTTTATCTTGATTTTTAATTCTTTTCATTCATTAAAATATGACATACTTGATTTCATTTAAAAAACCCTCTCTGATAACTAATTTAACATCTGTTAATTTGTACAGGGGCAGAGTCACGCTTTACATTACCAGTACAAAGCAGAGAAGATATGGAGGTCACAGCTGTRTTGTCCACTAGCAGTACTCTATGTTCTCCAGATCCTGCTAGGGAGAGGGGGAAAACTATTACCTACCCAGAAAATCCATATCTACCTTAATAGTAATGAACAGTTCTCTTTCAGTTTGCTAAACCTTTGTAAAGCCCTCGTGATTGAAAAACATAATCACTCTTAGATAAGCAAAGCATGGCAAAGTTGTCTCACACAGAGTGCTCCTCTTCTGGTTCATATAGATTTAGACAGGGGAAAGGCAGTGAATCTAACTAAACCAAATCTTCATTGGCCCTTCATTTTAATCAGCATTTAATCCCCCAGTATTTGCAGGGATGCTTTTGTAAACTAAAGTAACAGGCAAGCAAAGAATAACCAGAGAAAAGTGAGTGAGTTAGGACAAGCATGCATATGTTTCTTTCTAGCAAAAAAAAAAGAGGTTTCAATTAACTTTTCAATATTTTTCAATAATTTTTTTTCAGCAATTTTTTCTTCCATTAATTTTATTTATTCTCTCATCCAATTATTTGACTTAGAAAGATACAGTGTACAAAGTATGGCTAAAAATGCTTCAATCATTAGGTGGGCTTAAGAGCTGAAGACAAGGAACCTGTGAAAAAATATGTCTTGAGAAAAACACCCATTAGAGAACAGWCTACCCGATTTAATGATGTGTCAAATAGGATAGAAACCTTATTGAGTCCCAGGGCTTAAGTATTTTTTCAAGTTTTGTTTGAGATAGTGAGGTATAGTGTGAAAACAAAATGCTGTGAAGGTGATAGACCATAAAACTGGTGATGTGAAGGAATGAAAATGGTCAAATACAGCTGTCCTTGCTTTTGCTGAGTAAATAGGAGCTTACTTGTCCTGCTGGGATTATTTGCAGAGCACAGTTTGTCAGTAAATAGGTGTGAGAATCAGCTGTGAGTGAAAAAATACCCTGAATGTGTCTGTGGAAACCAAACTGTATTTGTCTTGTCCAGTCATTCGTTATAACCTGTAAAGTTAGAAAATCCCCTTATTKTATTTGGGGGAACCCTAGTAAGCCTTTGTAATATCTGATGGAGAACAGGTACATCAGAATCATTGATTTCTTTCTCCATAAGGTAATTAACAAACCCSTTAATAACCAAGCTGTCTGCTGTACCTTAAAGGTACAGAAAGTCAGAGGTGAGACCACATGGTCTCATTGCAGCTAATTGGGATCACACTCCCTTGTAAGACCTTGCTCCTTTTAGTGACCCCCTCCTACCCTAGCAAAGGGATGGCTAGGAGCAAGTGAGGACATTATCCTCTTCTTCTCTCACTGCTGGGTCTGAGAGCGCTGAGTGCTGCAGCCAGGGCTAGCCTTGGTTTTGGACAATCAGTGTCAGGCTCAGGAGCGGGACTGCAGTTAACCCAAACCTGGAAAGCAGGATGACTTCATGTTTGGATTCAGGCTTGACTCAGTACCTATTTTATCAATACCTGTTTGTTCCCATCCTGGAACATTAGCTCTTTCTCTGTGATTCCAATAAAGTCAGTGTTACCCTGGTGATTTCAGAGAGAAAGAGCAAAGCCATCAGAGGAGAGAAATGGTTTTGTTAATTGAGTCTGCTACCTCCTAGTTCTTGTGTCAATATGAATTCAGTGGTTTGCCAAATTTTTCTAAGGAGATTAATGATTTCGGCTACCTAATTTAGGAAACCTTTAAAGCCTCTTGGACTTTAGGAAGTGAAAGCTATGTTCCACTGAAGTGCTTCAGGCTGGCTATGTAAAAACCACATCTCTGAATTTTCACCCACCCAAATATAAGTACATATATTTATACGTGTTCTTTTCTTTGCTACAGTTGTGCATTTGGCAGAACATGAGCTTKCTACTTCCTCTCTTTGCTTTGCTAAAACTGACAGTCCAAATCACTAGAAAAATAKATATTCGCTCAGAGCTCTAGCTTTCGTGATAGAAATTAACTAACTTTGTATTTTCCCTGTAATAGAAAGATCCAAGAAGCACTGCTCATGATAAAACAAATGCATCAATAATCTACCTCCATTATTTGATTTGGGAAACAAAAGAAGAGCCGCTGTTCATATCCATTATTTTTCACCATTACATTATTTTTCACCACTCTGGAAATTCATGCMATTTTTTGAATTTTCTTTCCATGACAGGTTTCCATGCTGAGCTGGAATTCAGCTTTGAATTTTCTACTTGCTCTGAAAGCTTTATCCTATTAAAAAAAAAAAAAAAAAGTTTATTATCATTTTCATTAGGCTTTTTTCCCCCAAAGATTTATAAAAATGTTAAGATGTTTTAATTAAAAGCCCATGTGAGAAAATATGTATTCCTAATTACTTCCCAAAGCACTAAATACATTTCCTCCTAGACGTTTGTGCATGTWAGTTTCCACGGTGCATTCTTATAAGACTGAAAAATAAGTTCTGCAAAATAATTTATCATCATAACTAGAATTTTTATTAGTACCATGCTACTTGCAAACCGATGAGTAAGTCTTCAAAGTAATTCAAAGTTACAGTTTGAGTTCTCTATTGAGTTGTGTGTAGATCACCAAAAAATCGACCATTTTGGGGGTCAAGCATTTTTAATTAAAATAATCTTAATTTAGATACTTTGCCTTCTTTTTTTCTCRTAAATTCACGTGAAACGAAAATTTGATTCTGTGAATGCTTCATGTTTAATTCTAGGTTTGTGTTAAGTCCAATTTATTGTGACAGAACTATTTATGTGCTGCTATCTAAGCAGTGAAATAAATGCTTGCAAATCAGTTAGATAAACATATTAATTAGTTAGAAGACAGTCCATAAGAGAGCAAAATCAATAGCATGTGGAAGGTAACAAAGTATCAGCTTTCAACTGTATGACTGACTATGCAAGCTGCAATTTTTCACATCCAGAACTTGAACTTTGGACRGGAGCACAGTCTTTCTGTTAATATCTGTCCATAAAAAAATGTGAATGCCTGAATAGCAGTAGAACACAAATTCTAATTGGTATTAACCCTATAAAATCAAACTACATTTTAAAATATACTTGCATGATTTTCTGTGAAGACTCTCAATTCTAATTGTCACTGTTTGAGCTTGTGTCGCCATGATGATAGTATCCCACTCAAGGGGTTCAAGGGAATGACAGAAAACAGAAACACAACTATGTCTGTAAGTCAGCATTTAGGCTTAGTTTTATGCAGAATGGGAATTTTGGGATTGATATGTGCACATTTTTCCTAATACTATGAGTCTTCTAATCTGATATGTGAGTGTTCGCCTAAATATTATTTGGTACTTTTTGAAAGATAACTTTTGAGACAGTGAGTCTTTCAAGTTTTTTACCTCTTTCTTGATTAATTTTTTTTAATCCATTTTTTTTCTCCTTCTCAACCTTTTTTACTTCTGAATTGACAATCACTTAAATTTCATGGCTTACACTAATGTCATAATTTCTTCACTTAAATTTAATGGCTTACACTAATGTCATAATTTCTTCTTTCAAACACTGGTTATATTAATTGGTGTAACATTTCATCTAGCACATGCTTTTAAGGATGGACTGGAACTCAGAGTCAACTCTCACCCATTAAGTTGCACAGTTGTTGACCTTTAATATAGAATAACCTCAAAAGAAYGAGAACATTCAGATGAGATATTAACAGATCTTCAGGGACTTCAGAGATACAAGTTCTGTCAGCAGAGGGGCTGATTGTTTGAATTGTCCTACTTTGGTCAGAAAAATTACATTTTTTTGAAAAGACAAATTTATTCAGAAAAGCCCCAACTTTTCTGCTCATGCCACCTGCATCTG
>QVAJ01000143.1:1611916-1626635 GCA_003546035.1 Mixornis gularis
AAAAAAAAAAAAAAAAAAAATTGGGGGAAGTATCAAAAGAAAACCAAACCCCATCCTTTTCTGAAAACAAATGGTTTGTTCTTTGAAAGAAATCATGGATAAAAGTAGTGAAAGCATCTGCTCTGCCTAGTCTTTCCACTTCTGTCTCCATCTTCAGCCTCCCAAAAGTCTTTTTTTTTTTTTTTTAAATTCTATAACAAAATGGCTAAAGACAATGCAAATCTGGATCTTGGTCAGTTTTTAACCTTATATCTAGAAAACTGTCMAAGATCTTTCTGTTCACATACAGCTTGATTAATTTCTGTAAAATAYTATGTTTTCTGCTTTGTTGTCTCCATTGAGAGTGAGAATGACTGTCCTCTGCCTCTGCTAAAGAAGGATTTACCTTTCATCTTCCAGTGGCTTAGACATACCTTGGCTTCTGGTACTTATATTTTATTATTGAGACAGAGGATGCTGGGATGGCCCATATGGATGGATGCTTGGGCAATGTTTATGTTATATTGTGTTAATGTGATAAAACAGACATTTTTACACATATATAAATTTATGTATATAGGTATGTGTGTGCATTAAGGATTGACAGACTTGATGAGTTCTGCTAAGAAAGGATTGAATGTAGGATCAATATACAGTCATCTGTTTGCAGATAAATGTCTAAATTGCAAAGATGTCTTAGACTACCATGATGAATGCATAATTTTAACTAAATACTTTCCTCAGTGATATCACACTGATTTAAMGGGGTTTTGTGCTAAATGTCTTGGAAATCAAGAAAATAGTTGTACAAAAATTATCTACAAATTTATAATTACTTTTCATGTTTTCAATTAGTACTTTGCAGTATAATTCTTATGTGGATCATTTCAGCATTTACTTAATTTTACATGAGAGTGAAAATCCAGTTATCAGTTGAAGATGGCTAGGTTTAAAACTTAACTATGTGCCTTAGCATTTCATGAATGAATTCTGTTATCTTAGGAGATGCAAACTTCTCAAGAATTCAATCAAATGTCAATTAAACTTTGCTGAAAACTCAAACCTGTGTAAGTAACTGGGAATCTGGACATCAGAAGTTGAACAAGACCTATCCAATCTGTTTTCCTCAGACAGTGTTCAGCATAGATTTGCTGTCAAGACTGAATTCAACTCTTGCTATTTAGATCCCTGTTCAGTGAGATTTTTTTCCTTATATCCTGCACACTATATCTAAAAATTGCTTTTTTTAAAAAACTATTTTTAACAATACTGTAAGTGCCCTCTATACAAAAGCTGAAAGTAGGATTCAGAATGTCCATTAACTAGGTGGCAGCTGCAGCATGGGACTTTGCTCAAAATATGAACTCGCTTTTYAACAGAGTGGATGTGATTGCTTGCTACTTTTTTCCTATGCACAAAATATGGCTGAAAATGTAGCAGTGCAGAAGAAAGGGCAAGTTTTAAATAGTTTCCCACTCAACTGGAGAGAAATGTATCAGCCAAGAGAACCACTTTCTGTAGCCTAAGGGCCAGATTTCAGTATTCTGTTATTAGGCAACTTGGAACAAAAAAAAAAGATTGCACAGAATTCTTGTAGCTACAAAGTTTGCATCTCATCTTTCTCTGCAATTACTGTAGCCTTAGCCTCTATTCCCACATCAATTAACACATTAGCTCATTTTGACCATTTTTATTTGATTGTTTTTTTAAAGTCTTTGAAGCAATCTCAGCAGACAAAACTCAATTGACAGGTAGTTACACATTTATGGGAATGGTACAATTTGGCTTTCTGTCTCTGCAGGTTTTAACTCCTTAGTCATTCTTAGCTCTGTGCACATTTGGCTTCTTCTATCTTCCATCTTTCATGCTYTATTGAGCTGCTGTCTCTGTGTAGATCATCCTTTGATCATATGCCTCACAAGCCAATACACATACATTTCCACTACTGATTCACTCTCTGCATGTCTGATTTCATGCATTTTATGGTTATTTTATTCAGAAGACTGCAGTGATTATTGCCATGTTAATGTTCTCATCCAGATAGTAATACAGCAGGTGACTACTGGTAATTAATCATCAAACTCTTTATTCTTTTTATAACAGAGGAGTCTTTTAATACTCTGCAAGTCATAACCTGCACATCCGTAAGTGTTGTGAGAATCTGTCAGGAATAGCCAAGCTTTTCTAGAAAATGGTGTCAAGTGTTGAAAGTCTTATCTTAAGAATTTATGGGGTCTGAGTGTCCTATCACGAGTTTTATAGATGTTATTCCCATTAAAAACACRGAAAATGTCATGTCAAAGCCCCCAGTCTAACAGTGGTGTTGTTACTTTTGATAACTGTTATCCTCCCTTGCACATAAATTAGTATTTCAGCTGTACAGATACATGTTTGTTGTTGAAAAAACAGTGTACAAACAGCCATTTTTTTTTAAACCTGCATCTTTGAAGGCCATTAATGCCCATTCAACCAACCTCTCATAGCACTTAATAAGGGTATTAATGACACACAACTGACAGTGATGTTAATCAGTCAATGTTTGGACATTACTAATATTTCACATTACACATTGTGTGGTAAATTTAGTATGACTACAGCTAGGAGAATGAGCAGAGCAATGTCACATTAAAAAATTTGTTTTAAACTTTATGCAGTACAAAATGTTTTTAAAATGCCGYTGAGTTATGAGAAATGATGATGGCTGTTTGTTAAAATCAATAGTGACATCTAGAGCAGCCCTTTCTGTGTCTTCCAATCATCACAGTGATCGATCAGTATTGGTAAAGGAGTCTCAAAGTCTACAGCACCTAAGCAGCTTCCAGACAACCCAGTATCAGGAAAAGTGCAGGGTAGCCACTTGACTCATCTATCTGCCTTTTTGCCAGATGTGCTAAGGAAGTGAGCTATCTTTCAGTCATACTGGAGAATTAGTGGTAATGGATATTTTCCTGGTAAGACTGAAAGAGATTTCAGTCTTAAAAACAAAACAAACAAGCAAGCAAACAATTAAGCCCCCCCTACGCTCCCCCAAAGGTATTTTAATTACTATCAAAACATGTTTGGGGCTGATTATATAGCATGCACATGCTGCTATTCAAACAAGTATTGATATGGGCTTGCAAGGCATTTTTTTTTAATCATCTGCAACATGTTTGGAATAAAAAAAAAGTATTTTTTTTTCAGCTAAAATAGATTTTTTTGTTGTTGTTGCTTATTTGCATTTCTGTGCTATATCAGCAAACATGAAATACATAATATTGCCTTTGTCCTACTTCTCACAGATTTTGGAGAACTGTTATGGTTAGTTTTAGGATTGGAAAACTGTAGGCACAAGAAAAGAAGACAATTTCTCAGGGAGCACATTTCTTAGTTTGCTTTAGAGAGGATTGTAATCARAAAGAAATCCTAAGCTTTTAGATTTTTGGACAACCCTTTGATCCTAAAAGATGCTGAGCATCTAGTGGTATGACTAGGAATGGAAACACAGTTCTTCGGACCATTACATTTTACTTGTGTGTGTGGTAGGATTTTTCTTTACTTTGGTTTTCAGGATAAGGAACTCCATTTGACCTTTCTGTGAGAATATTTTCATGGGAAATTTCTATGGGAAAACTTGATAGAAATATTTAAGTACCAGAGATTGCAGATAAACAATGAGTGCGGTTTTCAAAAGTGCCAAGGCATCTAAATACATTGGAAAGTCATACTATGGTCCCTGACTACATTGTAAACCACTTTTATTCTTTAAAAGCTAATCTGTAACCTCCACATGTGAGATCAATCTCACCTAACTTGAAACATCTTTCCTTAATATGAATGTATTTGTCTGAGCTAGACAGCATGGTGACTTTTTATAGTCAGGGAAGAGAAACAGTCACTTGTGGAACACGATTCATCTAATTGTGACTTAGAAATCTAAACCAGTTCAGATGAATTGAACTCTAAAAACGCCTATTTGTCTCCACTCTCTGTAGCAGAATTCTATGGTGACAGTCTGCGATATCCTTGGCTGTATTACTGACCTACAAGTCAGGCAGCTAAATGTCTCAGCTACCTTGTTTTGGATCAATTCTAATAGCCAAATAGCTTAAGGACACTGTGTTCAAACGTACTGTCAAGGCAAAAATCAGGTTTGAATCTCTTCCCTCTGTGCCTAGTTTTCTCCGTTTGGAAAATGAATAGATTAATTCCAGAATGAGAGTTTGGCAAAAAAAACCCCAAAAAACCAAGATGACATTAGTGGCTAATTTATAGAAAAATGATAATTTTCAAAGTTTTGTGCACTATAGAACAGTTGATTTGTTTGAAAAAATAAAATGTGGGCGAGTTTGTTTTTGGGGTGTTTTTTTGGTTTTCTAGATAGGGTAGTTATTTTTGTATATTTTTATTGAGTGTTGTGAAACAATTTGCTGAAATCCTTGCCAAAAAGACTAGTGGTGAGTTGGTCAGTTCCACAAGACAGCCTGATCTTGGGCCATTTAGAACTAATGCAGTTGTCAGGAAGAATTTGTTGCAAACTCTGATGATATTCTAAAATGCTTCTCTGGCTAAGGAAGAAAAAATAGAGATGGTTACCAAAAGAATGACATAGGGGCTGGGAGTTGAGGGAGTAGATGAGGACAGTGTATATCCAACAGCAYAGAAAAGTAAGTGAAGTCTTAGGGCTGCAAAAATCTATTCTGTACCAAAGCCTTAAGACATCACCTTAAGGCAAATTYCAAGCCACAGGCATTTCACTCTGCTTATTATCTTCACTGAATATAGGCTGTGTGCTCTGTGTTTGAAAGCATTAAAGGCAAGGTTTTGTGGAAAAGTGGCCCTGCAATTTAGGGTTGATTAATGGCATATAGAAAAAAAAGAAAACCAACCTTTTATTTTTCAGTCTCTCATCCTTTCTGAACTCTTGAAATGTTTTTATACGTAATTCCAAGGGCTTTCACTTTCAGCTCACTCCACACCTACAGGTCATGCCACAGTGCAAACAACTGTCCTTGAAGAAAGCCTCTCTAACTTYCTTCATAATTAGCTCTGCATAAAACACAGGGTTCATTGGCCTATCTATCTTCCACTAGATCTGCCTGATGAGCAGTGTGGTGTCAGGTATTATTGTCAGCAACACCAACTCCTATTCTTTGCTAGGRTGTCTTCTGGGATGCAGCAATCAGTTTAGGATATTAAAACAGCTGGAARACACCAGTCTGTAGTAATGCCTGAACAAGCTGCATTATTGTCTTTCTCCTACATTATTTCAAGTATACTTTCTCAAATGTTTCCTCTATGAGAAGAATCTTGCTTAAATCTTCAAAGACCTGTAAATCCTAGACAAACTTATAATTCTCTGTCTATTTTTACTGCCCAGTCTTTCTGGACCCATAAGTACCTTTACCTCAATACTCTGCTGTTTCTTGACTTTCATYAGATTACCCTCCCTGGTTCTCCTTTTTTTCTTTCAGAAAGAACATTTTTATATCTCCTACATTATTGATCTTTCCTCTAAAACCTACTCTGTTATCTCTATTTTCCACATACAGTATTTCCATTCCCTTGTTGCTAGGTTCTCAATTTTACTTTTTTCATTTGTTTCTTTCTCATCTACTGTTATCCAAACTGTGGTAATATTCTATATTTTTTTCCCTCTCAATATGTTTCTATTCAGAACAATTTTACCTCTCTCAAGTCAAATCAGGTCAAGATTTGATTTCTGCAATCTGAGTCTTGYGAACTCTAAAATTTGATGAGTCTTGTACCATTTAATGTTTTACTTAAAGCTTCAGTTCCTAAAGGCAACTGAGAACAAGAAACTCAAGCTTTTATCAAAATTACTAAAACCTTTGCCTTCAGGATTATTCAAAAAGCCTGAAAACACAAAAGAGCATATTAAGGACTCATACAAAAAAGCAAATAAAAACCTAGGCTATCGCTCTTTTAACATTTTTCCATTAAAATGACAACCAGCATCACTTTTGAGAAATAAGAGAAATCCTTTCTCAGTAATATTTCAAAATGAAAATTAGAGATAYACTTACTAATAAAAAAAGTCTCCCAAACCAGAAAATAATAAAAGTTCACATTGATATGACAAACTCTTTGCAAACACTGTCACTATAAATATGAACGACAACAATAAAACGAAGTTCTTTCTATATGGGTCAGAGAGCATAGTGAATATGCAGTTTAATTCAAATTCAAATTAAGATCATTCTTTATTGAAGATGAGCATCTTTATCACATGGGACAGTTTTACAGAAGTGTGTGAAGCTGCTCAGGRAGCCACCTCTAACTCTACACAACAACCTGGGAAAATAATGTGGCCATTGTCAGGCACCACGAAGTCAACAGTATTTCTGCAGAATTTTAAGAGCTGTGTAAACTGGAATCAATTTCTGTATTTACCTTTATTGATCCTACAAGCTTGTAAACACTGCTACGTATTTTGTTCTGCCAGTAGATGGTGATATTTATATTAACTATTTAAGTAAAAGGGAAAATATGTACAATTATTTATTTCAGTATTTATTACATCCCTTATGTACCAGATATGTTTCAACAACACAAACTAGTTTCAAATACTTTGGGTGTTTATAATAAGTGTCATTTATTGTGCAAACATTGCATGGCTGGCTTTGATATCATTGTGCTCACTTTGGGCTTCAATGTCCAAACTTTTATCATATTTTGAGCTAGCAGCATTTACCTAGTTTGGATTTGGATTGGATATAGATTTACATCTTTGGACTGGCTGAATATTTCTTGGGGCTGTGTGTGAAATTGAAAGGGCAAAGCAGGATTTTGAGAGGCCATTTTCTGTACCACAGCCAGTTGCAAATGGAAGCTAACTCCTCACATATTCAGTAAAATTAATCAGGTTTTCTCTCTTGCTACTGCGCCGGCCTGTTTACTGCTAATGAAATTCTAAAAGCATTCTTAAAAGTGTTGCAGTTAGAGTTCAAGGATAATTTAGAGTATATTAATGCATGCTTAAATTGCCCTTGGTCAGCTCTAGCACTTTCCAAAGACAAACTATACATAATTCACTTCAATACTTGCAAGCTTATCATAGAATATTTCAAAACTTAGGATGGTAGATTTTTTTCTCTGTTAATTATATCAGGATGGTTGTAAGTTTGTATTGCTGGTTCAGCATTAACATTTTTAATACACTAAAAAACCCTACATATGTATAAGCCTTCATTTAACAAGACATTTTAGTACATATCTGAATTATAGCATTTATGTCTCACTGTCTTGAGGGGAAATGTCCACATGACAACAGTTTAGCATATGCTTTTTTTTCTTACTTGGCTATGATTTAAGATCAATACTAAATTCAGTAGGTCTTTTTTTAAGGTTTTGTTCCTTACTAGCTAGATGACAGTGGTAGACATAAAATACTCACAATCTAAATTGCAGTAATTTGAGTCTCCCAAGATGCATCTGCATCAAAAAAATTGAACCCTCCAGGGTTTTGACTAATATATAACCCTGGAAAAATTTTTGGAAGTAAGAATAACAAAATTCAAATCATGAGAAATAATTATCTTGGGTATCTGTTCCTTAAAAATGTGATAGGGYGAAAGCAACAACAAAGCCCCCTACTTCCATTTCTATCTCAGTAGAGTGTATTTTACTTAGATGTAAAAAAGAAAATAAGTATTCAGTTTCCTTGAACTTCTCTTTATCACTGTTGTACATTTTATTGAGATACACAGTAATAATGAAAAAATGAAATTAATAAAGTTCAGTTTTTACATAGTTATTTTAAGTATAAATAAAAATACTGCTGCTGCATTCAATTCCATGAAAACTTAGTTGTTCCAATTATCAAGAAGAAAAACTATGGATTTAATTMATCAGATTTAGGTTTTTAAAAATATTTATAATAGAATTATAAGTCTTTAGTGGTTTGGCTTTGGATTTTTTCTGAAATTCTCTCTTTTTAAGAGGAATATTTACACTGTCTTCAGCCAAGCTTTATGAGGTTGGAACTCCATCAAAGAGAAAAGAGATGTGTCCCTGTAAAAAAAAGGAAAATAATCTTTTATGCAGATATGTTTAATCATGAAATGAAGTATAAGGAGCCACAAATTATTCATTTCAATAATATAAATTCTGAAGGATTCAAAGATTTTTGTTTATGCTAATTTTCTTTCGTCTAACAAGCACCTCTCTTTTGCTTGTGGAATCACCAAGCTGGAAATATAAAATATCATGTTAGTACTAAAACATATGATAAAATACACTAGATGGAATTATCAAATTGCTTGCATATATATTTATCTTTCCAGATGGACTTCATTAAAAATATTACTCATCTACAATATATGCATCTAAACGTACAGCAGTCATCTGGTTGCAGAAGACAGAGAAACTGCTGTTCTTTGACAGTTATTTTAGGATAGGAGCTCTTTATCTCCCCTTTGGTTACAAGTGCTGAAGCCACTCCCATTATCTCAAGGTATATGCTCAGGRCAGCACTTGGAGGAGAGTCCTTAGGGACCAGAGGTTGGGCTCTGCCCAACAGACACTACCTGCACAGCCACTATGGTTTTGCACATGCAAAAAAWTATTACTACAGTACAACGCACAGTTTATTGCTGCCAAAACCATTATTTTTTGACTGATTTCACTTTGATGCCCTAAGTTGCCAATGATCCATAACTCCTACCRGCTTCATATTGATTTAAGTTGTTACTTAATGTAGTTCAGTAACTCTAAAAAGGGAGACTAAAGCTACCTGAGTCGGAGCCATAAGAAAACYAATAAGATAAGCCATCAAATTATAGGCCTTAGAAAGCAAACCTGTTGTTTTGTCAAGCTTATTGTTTTAGAGGAGTGAGGAAATTGTGGAAAGGATCAGTAAAAATATTATCAAGGTGTCCAATTATCCAGGAAGGGAACATTGATTCTGATATGGAAAAGGAGGCAGGATGGCCATGGGAAGACTATTGGAAGAAAAGCAGGGCTTTTTTTTTTTTGCATTTGGGCAGCAAAATTTGCTCAGTCTTCCTCTCAGAGTGTTGCAATTTCTCTCTTAAGGTGCAGTAAGAAGAAATTTTAAGATCTGTGAACAACCAGGAACTTTAGGTCACATGCAGTAGTCAAAACTATCTTAGATGTTCCCTCCAGATATAGAAAGAAACCTTAATTTGGAGAAGGATATAGACTGGCACCTGTCAAGCAGATCTAAGAAAGAAGTGTACTTCAGTATAACCCAGACTGGATTAGCAAAGCTGTAGAGAGAGAGGAACTCAAGACCCTGGGAAGTACAGGCAGCTCTTTCAGTTGCTTTAAGTCATGATTTCAAATGCAGAAAGAAAAGTTCTAAGGAAAAGTGAATGAGCTGATGGTCAGCTTAAGAGGGCTTGTTATACTCACTAAATCATTCCATGAATTTAAACCCTAAAACCACTCTAACATGTTTGGAAGAAAGCTGGGCAAATAAAACARTCCTAACTCAGCAGGTGAGGGAGTTAGGGAAACAAGGCAAAAGACAGAGCTGAAATACAATAAGCAAAGATTCTGCATCCTAACATTTATAGTATGTTAATCAATAATTCTAGATTATTCAATATTTTTAAGTTTGAGAAAAAAAGTAAAGATACTCTGGTTTTTTGGGTTTGTTTGTTTGTTTGGTTTGGTTTGTTTTTTTGGGGTGGTTTTTTTGGTTTTTTGTTTGGTTGGTTGGTTGGGGTTTTTTGTTTGTTTTTTTTTTTTTTTTAATCAAAGAGTTATAGCAATATGGAAGTGTCCAATTGTACTTGAATCTTGTATAATTTCACACTTGTGAGACAGGTCTGATTTTCTTGCAGCGGTTGCTGGCTCTAATTGATCACTGAGGTTTTGCTAACAATAATGGGCACAGTAATACTGATTTAGAATTAAATGTCTGGCACATTATCTGCACTTAACAATTGKGATTTTCTTCTATTCAGAGATGAGACAGTGATTTTACATTAAAGGATAAATTAAGAAAGCAAGTGATATAAAACAGATTCAATCTAAATTACTGAGGTGATAATCTATTTGRAGACCAATGGCAATAGAGGAGGGAAACTTTAAGTCATTGACTGAAAAMATTTTTTTGTGTAGGCCCAGCAAAGGACTGCAGTTTAGATTGACCAACTTATTGACTGGGACAWGAATGAAGTTCTTAGAAGTTACAAAGCTTAAAAGGCAAATGAAGACAAAGAATTTCACAGAGAAAAGGATTTATTTCTTTGTATTTCATAGGGAGCTTACTGTATGTTTTGCATCATAAGTACTCTTGGTATTTTTTGTGTCAGTAATATCTATTAAAAAGTCATAAAKAATAACTTTCTCTATGAGGATAATTGGAGAAATCTGGGGTTGTTTAGAAGAGGTGTAGTCATCCAAAAACAGCTTGAAGCTTTTTTTCGTAATAGACACAAAGTATTCAAATGATGTCTCTCTCTTTTTTTTGCCTACAATGTTACATATACTGGCATAGCACTGAGACATACTAATGGAGGTCAGGATCCATTTCTATCAGAATACTCACAATGAATCAAGAATATTCCCTGCCCCTGGAGAACCTAAATTCCAATTAGTTAAGATAAATACTAAAGAGAATGCAAGGTWATAAGGTATATCTTTAAAGTACTGAGTAATTTTGCCCATGACTTAGTGAATTTCTTTGGAGAGGATCTGGTTCTCTTGCCTCCCAGTTAGAATTGTTGCTTACTGTACAGTCATATAACTATACAAAAAGAGGAAGTGAAAATATTGATTTTTGCTGAGAGGTCTAGTAAAAAGGGAGAGTATTACACTTTTAGTTTATATTTCCATACAAAAGAAACCAAGTACCACTTGGGAAGACTCAGTATGCCAAGGCTATTAAATAATAAAACTACTAGACAAGTAAATATTCCTCAGAGAGTTTCACTACACGAAACAGTTCCAGAAGCTGGATTTTCACAATTCTTTCATCAGTGATGCTCTTCTGTTTCAGAAGTGCAATCATATTGTCTCTGCCTTGTACATATTAGTGGAAAAAGCAAACAATACTAACTTACCTGATTTTGAGTCTGAAGTTAAGCTAAACCATGTCACATGTACTGTGTGGACAATGTTATCCACACATGAAAAAAAATCTGCATTTGTGGCTTAATCAGAAAAAACTAGCTTAAGGCTGCCTTAATTTATACACAAAAATCACTTTTATCAGCTGTTTTATTTACAGTTATACCACCATAATGCAGAACCTTTCCCCAACATGTTAAAAGCAGTACCTGGGGCAGTCACTGTGTAAAAAGTAACCTGAGTGAGGTGGAAGATGTATCAGTTACATCCATGTTTGAATGCCTTCCTCTGTCTTGTAAGTCTCTGCTTCATTTCTTCTTAAGTTAGAAATCCCTCCATGGGAAGATGTAAGGATRTCTTCCTGGCTCACCCTTTCCCCGTTCCTAATGAGGATTTGAGACCACTGGCATTAGATTTAGTCGTATTTATTTTTCATTCAAGATGTAGTCTGCATAACATTTTGCATTATAGACATAGAAAAAGTGTATCTTAAACACTAAGGTAATGTTAATTTTATCTGTGTAATTTATGCAACATAAATGCATGAGATAGTGTAAAATAATATTACAGGTATAACTTCCCAACTATTAATGTCAATATAAACAAAATTCTGATCTTAATATTGTTAAATATARTTTACACAAATTGTCTTTCTGTGTGTGGAAATGTTGAAATACTTTATGTTAAAACCCAAATTATTTGGTAATCATGCATAAAATAAACAGTGAAYAAAATATAGAGTGAACAAAATAAAAAACAAAATTGTTTGAATTATTTGTAATTTTATGTTTTACTTTTATATAATATGGCACACTGAGCAGGCTTGACTTGCAGTAATTTTTGAGATATTAGTCAATATTAGACTTGCCTTCTATGGGATGCTGCTACCAGAAATGTCAAATGGCAGTTTGCATAGATAAATTAGCATGGACAAAGAAAAGCAGAAAGAAAAGCAGATATTACTATCCTGTTTCACAGAAAAAAACAAGGCAAAGTAAATCTGAAATTAGAATTATTCTCTTACCTCTTTATACTTATAATGTAGACACCCATACCATGATTAATACCACATACTGTTTTAATTCTTGATAGAAACAAACTGACTGTAGAGATGTGAAAGGCATAATTCAACCCCATGTATTTAACATGCCATGTTAGAATGAGATTACCTTATTAYTAAAATTGTCTATTTACATTTATTAACAGTAGTAGAAGGCTAAAAGGAGGCTTTCTACATCTGGTCAGATGAAATCCACAATGAGAAAACTGGCAGATTTGGCAGATGTGAAAAAACACCCACATCTTTTAGTTTCTAGTCCAGTATTCCTGCTGTTGGGACCTGCTTTTCCAAAAAAGAGATTACTGAGTTCTGCACCTCATGAATCAGAACACTTGTGCATTTAGATGCACAATGCAATCTTAGCTAAGCCACTGAGTGTAGAACCTTAAAGATTTTGAGCTCGCAGGCAGGTCCCGTTGACTTACGCTGCCTTTCCTATCTCCTGGTCCTGCAGAAGGTAACAGGTCCTGGAAGAGCCCCATTGCATCCTGGTAAGGAATGTCTCAAAGAGARGTAAAATAAGGTGAATGATTTACATAGAAATTTAAGTACATTTTTAAGTACCGAGGTAAAGGGGTCTGATAAATTGTTCCTTCAAAACACRGAATACATTCTATTATTCCGTATTTTATCTATAGATTTCTCTGCCATAGCAATCACTATGTTGATTTTGAAAGCTATTATATATTATTTGGTAGCCTTATCATCATAAACTTTTTTATAATTCACACCTGTCATACAGATTATAAAAAATAAAGCATATAAAAATATTTTTAAAACACATTGAAACATCTTAAAACTGCTCAGACTTAAGTCATTTTAGYGTAATTGAATTTTTCATCCCACAATGTAAATACATTCTGGCTTTCCTGCTCTGTTTCTGTGGCTCAACATTTCTCTTTTTGCAAATAAATGTGTGTACACATGCACATATGTATATGTGTTTTGATATCATTTTACATGTGTAGAGATTCAAATACAGTACAATATGGATATACAGAAATATCTATTTCTGTATATAGGAGAAGAATTATAAGAAAAATCATTGGAGATGACCAAAAGAGGACCAAAATATTAACATAATTTAAATTTATATTTTGATATTAAGAACTTTTATGACAGAAATATAAATGTTTTGAATGCTTCTCAATTTCTTATTTCTTCCTAATTTCATATCTGAAAGGTCACATAAAGTAAAAGGTACAGTTCTCTCAGAATTTCTTGATGAATAAGAGGCAGAAAGATTTTGAAGTATTTGATAAAATCTTACCTACTTTCATTTTACATTTTATGTTGATTTTTTTAAACAAAGAAATAAATGTGAACTCTTTAAATGTGAAATCTTTAAATTATTTACCGTATTAATCCCTCTGAACGTTTAGAGTTTACACTAATATATTCATCAGATAAACACAGGAATTAGTATCTCAGATTCATTCAGAAGACATACTGTTATTACCTGTAGTACACTTCCAAGTAGTGATATTATGTAGTGATAGATGTATTTATTTAGCATGTCTTAAAAAGGTATTGTTTTATTCTTTACCATCTATATTTCAGGACTTCATGAAAGTTTGGACCATGTTACAATGCATATACTAGTACATTTTTTTTCCCCTTTTGATATGCCAAATTGAATTTGCTTATCAAATTATTAAAAGAGTTCAATGATGGTACAAAAACCAACTCCTGAATCTACATGTCCTTCAAATTTGACTTAGGTTCTCGTACTAAATTACTACTAAATTAGTTAAATTAATTTCCTGTGCAATTTTTCCTCACATCCTCATTAARAGAGAAGTGGTTTCATTACATAATGATGGAAAATGTCAGGAAATGTGAATAGAATTCTGACRGATGTGGCAAATGTGAGAAGCATAGAAACGCGATGAAGTGAATGGCACAAGAGAAATACCTTTTCAGACTAAAACGGAACTAGAAAAGTGTTTTCATAAAAATAATAATAATTATTAAGATGGGATAAGCATCAGTATAGACACTAGATTCTACCACATTACCCCATTTTCTGTAAGAAATCCTTTACTTTTTATGTTACATTCCATAAATGTATCGTTTAGAGCACTGATGGTGTGGCCTGCAGAGCATGTGGCACTKAGCAGGAGTACCATGACTCTTCCCTCTCCACAGCACCTGCAAGCAAAGGTATTGGAGTACTCACATCATGTTAGGAATGGGAGAAGAGAAACAGCATGCATTTCCAAGAACTTCAATATCTGTAATTCATGAAAATATTGCAAGGATTTCAAGAGTGTAACCAAATTAAAAGGGTCAGTCATWAAAATTGAAGTGTCTAATAGGCCCAAGTGCCCTTTGGACACTGGAGGACAATGTTAAATAATCATTAGAAGTCACTACAAGCACACAGAATTTTCCAGATCCAACCATTTCTTCTGGAGGTAGCAGTGGTACCCTCACAAGTCAGGCACAGATGCACTACTCCTGCAGTACAGACCTCCTGTTAAAATTTCACTGCTGTGAATGAGACAGAGGCTTAAAACGTTTGGTTCAGATCCCATGAGGAAACCTAAATCCACTAGAACCTTTAGGGGGTTTTCCTCAGCATTTTATTCAAACTCACTTCCTGATTGCAGTTGTTTCCTTTTTGGCAATATGATAGGT
>QVAJ01000143.1:1626700-1640311 GCA_003546035.1 Mixornis gularis
TTTTTTTAAAAAAAATTCTAGCTTTAAAGCAGTTTATTAGTTTATTATTCTTAATGTAAATTCACATAAATATTTGTCATTATATATTTATTTGTTAATTCAAATCCTGGGATAAGAACCATACTTGTTTTKAAAACTCCTTCATGTGTTCATTTTTTAAAAAATCAGATGAATGAAGTCTAGGACTAGAAAAAAATTCTGGAGAGTCATAGATGTTTAATGTGGGGTAGGTCTTGGGGGAGGTTTGAGATTTTCTTGTGGTAGGAAGCTGTCTTCCATCAGAAAATGGTGTACCCGGATGGCAATTATGAGCTATAGATTCCAATTCCAAGTTGGCCATCAATGAACTCCACTACATCTGGCAGGCTTTTAACCTTTCTGATCTTCACTCTTTCCACCTTTAAGATGTGAATTTCAAGCACTTCCAAGCAGATATTCTATAGACACTTTCAGARAAAAGTATTTAAATAGTAGTTTTAAAAGATTCACTTGGCTAAGCTATTTTCAATTAAACTTGAATATGGAATTTAATTTTTAGTTAAATAGGTGAAAGTAAGATCAAGGGAGATTATTAAGCATCACAGTTTACACACACCCACCTCTATTTGTATGTGAATTTTATAAACATGATGTTATATTTTTGGTATATTTAGTCTTTCACCAAAGGGATTATTTAGTTATCATAATAATTCCACTCATACTGGTTTCCAGATGTCATACCTTTTTCTATCCCAGTGTCATTATTCATGATAGTGATCTCATTTAAATTATTTATACTGATTTGGAGTGTGTGTGAATATTCCTAATACAAAAATAAGTAGTAAGTATAGTGAAGATGAAAGAACCCATATGGTGTTATTAATTTCCTGGGAGGTAAAGATTCATAGCAAATATTCATTCCAATATTCAAAGTATTTTATGCTATTCACAAGTGAAAGCAAGAGTGAGAATCTAAAGAATCTTTAGAGGAAAACATAAAAATCCATAGAACAGACCAATAAGAAAAGCAGATGTCAACACTGTGTTTCAATTATTYTGACTGCAAGTAATAAGGCAAAAGTGACAGAACAACTTGGATGCTGAGGTTTTAAACAACCTTTTTCCTTTATGTTTCCAAATAGCTCTGCACTGTAGTGTATGTTTTGAAAATTAAAAGGAACTCACTGGAAAAATGAACTCAAACATGACAGGATGTCAGGACTAGAGTAAGACAGTCTGGCAGAAGTCTGGTAGAAGAAGTCAGTTTGTGGGTGAGTGAGAGGCTATCCTGAAGAGGAACCAAAGTTCCTGAGCAGCCTGTACACTGTGTCAGTGGCAACGCTGATGCACATCCTCACCATCCCTAGTACTSAAGGTGAATTGTCACGTTCATTTACCGAGAAGCTGAAGCAGACACTGTCTTGGCTTCATAGAACTATGAAAAGAGCGGTTAAAATGTAAAAATAAGTAAAAATATTCCAAATGTGTCTATTATTTCCTGTGATGTAACTGTAAASGAAACAACAGAATGTTTATTCCCTTGACACATTTTAACCATTCAGGAAAAATAAGCAGGTATTCTATTATATTCTATAGAATATAATAGAAGCAGGGCTGAAAAGTTTTTGTTTGTACAAATTAGGTTAGTATTAAGCCAGTTTTTTTTGATTAAGCCACATATGCAGAAGCTTTTATTGTGCAGGTAGCACTGTCCACACTGAGTGTGTGACATGGTTTAACTTATCTTCAGGCTCAAGATCAGGTACACTRGTATTTGGTTTTTTTTGTTGTTCCACTAATATATACAAAGCAGAGACATTATGCTTGCACTTCTGAAACAGAAGAGTCTTACTGATGAAAGAAATGTGAAATCCAACTTCTGTTTTGTGTAATGAAACTCTCTGAGGAATATTTACTTGTCTAGTAGTTTTATTATTTAATAATCTTGGCATATTTAGTCTCCCCAAGTGGCCCGTTTTTTTTGTAYGGAAATATAAACTAAAATTGTAATACTCTCCCTTTTTAACAGACCTCTCAGCAAAAATCAATATTTTCACTGCCTCTCTTCATTCCTGACAACCAAGAGGGTATTAAAATTTCTATGCTGACTTTTTATTGTATTCTGAACTACTCAGCATTTAGCTTTTGTCTCATTTTGGTTCCCTCTTCAATGGATTAATGTCTGTAGATTACCTTGGAAACAACCAGAGATTAGTCTAGAACACTAAGAACTGGAAGATCTGTGGAAAGTCACTCAAGGTTAGACTAATAAAATACGATTTTTAACAATTATTTTGCATTCAAAAAGCTCTGMTGTTGTCTAATTCTTTAGTTTTCCAAGACTGGAACTTCTGCGTGTGTTTCCTCTATCAGTGAAATCCCCAAATTTCTCTGCTTTGGCTGACACCCACAGCCCCCCAGATAATCTCCATAAAATTGGTAGCTTCTCTATGTTAGATACTAGTCTTTCCCTATTCCTGGTGTGACCTCACTTTGAAAATGTGAGTTTCTAAAGGAAAGAGGAGTTAGGTGTATATTCCTCATTTCTTTACCATATGATTATGTTCTCACTGGAGTTCAATGAACTCTAAATCCCTCACCTTGTTTGAATTGAAAGCTCCCTGGTTTGAATCCAGTCTTCCATGATAGTCCCTCAGTCATTGTCAAATATTCTGACTGCTTCAAGACTGCAGAATTTAGTTTCATTGACTATATCAAGGCACTGATGGTATTTCTTTTCAGATGCTGGATTTTAATATTTAATCAGTGAATGTCATTCCTTCATTAGCCACTCACGCTGACTAACATAATGGCTTTTGTGAATCCTTCTCTCAGCTCTTAATTCTTACAAAATCCTCTACAACGATGTTTGGCATGTAAGACTCAAATATGACTTCTTCCAAATGAGCAAGACATGCATTTACCTTTACTTCATCTCCACACTGTCTTAGTTCTACAGTGGAATTAATGCTATCCCCTAAAAGATATATTCAAGATGATATATTCAGACAGTACAGTGGTGAAGCTATCTAGCTTTCTTAGTTAGATAGTATGTTCTTTCACCAATTTGAAATATATATGAATCAAGCAACTTCTTAAATTTAAGACTGAATTGCACCCACAACTCTTATACATCACTCTGGTTGCACTATTTATCTCCTGCTTTGGCAGGTATTTGTTATGGACCTAAATTCAAGTCTTAATGAATTAGATACAATCTCTTTGATGCTTAGGCACATTCTTGACTTCTTTGCTGAACAGAGACTTGAAACTAAACAACAAACAAGCTAAGTACACCCAGCAGAATCATTGGGCTGTTGTTCCATACGACTGGAAAGCTGACTTTGGCATGAAGACCTGTTTACTTAATTAAATCTCTTAATAAGTAGACCTCCTTTTTGACTTTTACATAACTAACAAGCTTAAGTACTACAGATGATTTTTTTCCTCAATAATATTGAGTAATTAACATTTAATTCTAATTAAATCCCATAATTTCCTGTTATGGTTAGCACAGAGACCCAGGTCCAGAATGCTCACTGCAAGCTGTCTTGCTTCACTAAACAGGTACTGCAGAGAAGTAAGGCTGCCCCAGAAGACTTCTCTGTGTATTCAATTAGAACACAAAGTTGCTGACTAATTTACACAAGTAGATGTGTTTCATACGGAATAAATAGGTTTGGTTTGGATTAGTACCTATTTCAACATTTGCATTAAAATACAGAAGCAATAAATCAAGCCAGGGTTGTAATTCCTCTTCCCCCCTTCCTTCACTGGCAGTTTGAAATTAATCCAAAATGTACTATTTAAACATAGCAAAACCTAAATCTGGCATTAAATATTAYACACAAAAATAAGCAGGATGTGTGTTTTATTTTATGTGAAGTCTTTCCTGTTAAAAATGCAGAAGATTTTTTGTAACTTAAATTTCTACAACTATTGCTGGGTAAATATAACATAAATAGATCAGTTTTCACTAAAAACAATGCCTATACTTCTACTTAATTTATAAGTGATTCGCCAAATCCTAAGTAACCTGAAATTRATGATATTTTAAATAATATTTATCCTTAATCAACAGGCACTGGRCAAGATCTTATTTTTCTTACATCTTTCAATTTCTGTGAAAAATGGATGGTACTTTAATGTTTCTGATATGCTGACAAGTCTTTGTGATCTTGGAGAGATGCAAACAAGTCAAGAGTTCAATCAGAAGTCAATAGGAATTGTTAGAAAGATCTGGGTCCAGGAGGCCTGCATACTCTGTGCCTGCAGATCAGAGAAAACGTTCCCACCAAAAGTGCTGCCAGAATATTTAAATCCTCAACCTGGCCCTTCTTATAAGTGTGCCTGACGTATGAAARTGCATCTGCAGTGGTAATTTCCCAGGGCTGCTGTGTAGCAGCTCCAGAGCAGCAAACTCTAGAGCATATTGCACTTCTTGCCGTGAAAAGATAAACTTTGATGCCATCATTAACAGAGGTTCAAAATAGATCCAAGTTCTTATTTCCACAGCAGGAAATCCAGGTGCTTTAAAGAAACTACAATCTTGGAGCTTCCAGATTCATACAGGCAATTTCTGGCAGGAGCCACAGGGATTTGTGTTTAGAGTCAGTTATCAATGCAGGGCTGCTGGAAATCTTTGCCCCAGTGACTTTAGAGCTGCACTTAATGGTTGAAGAATTGAAACCAGAGGCAATGGCACAGCACAGCTGTGCTGTCTAGAGGCTGCATTTCATTTCAGAATATTCTCCTCTGTTATTCCATGACTGGGCACAGGGAAAAGGTATGAGATTCAGGGAGGTGCCCATCCACTCTGGTAGCCATGGGAGCTGCTCATCACAGAACCCCACAGTATAGCACAGCTCCCAGGTTAGACATGATTGCTTCTGCCTCAGCAAAGCTGAGTACAGTAACACTGGTGACTACCAGAACTCAGCAGCAAATATTTCTTTGCCTATCTGTCTCATATTTTTCTTTTTTCCTTTTTCTTTTCTTTGTCTTTAAGATTACCCCCTCTATTTTCTGAACAGTTGTTTTTCATATCTCTTTTAAATCTACTGCAAATTCTTTGAGGCAGGCATTAGTCACTCAGCATGTTTTGTAAAGTGATGTGTACACTTAGAGTCCTCTCTAAGGAAAAAAAACAAAAAACAAACAATAAAACAACATCTTGAAAGATTTATTGAATAAGGCAATTTCTTCAAATAGGATAAAATAGTTAGCAGCAAAATTCTCATTTAATCTTACTAGATCATGGGATAATTCCCATAACTGTGAGATTAYTGACACCACTGTGAATATTGCTGTTTTAATTGTTTGCTAATTAGTAGTTCAGGGGAAGACCAAATTGCTGCTTGGCRTGCTGCATTGTGGCACATTTTTGGCCCCCCTGTCTCCTATACCCCATCTGTTCTTCCCCTCTCCACTTCCACTAACTGTGAGCAGGGGACTTTGCTTGCTCATGGACTCAGATGAGAAAGCAAGTTTTGCCAAGAAGAAATATGATTTGGCTATTCTGGATATTTAAAGCATAATTGAAGAATGCTTTCCTCCCCTCTCTTCCCTAAAATAGTGTTGCACTGAAGTAATAAAACCCCTCTAGTCCCAGCTTTCAAGGCTTCAGACCAGAAATACAAGCAAAGAAGTAAAATCATGGGGCAAACAAAAACAAAAACAAACAAAAAAAGAGAATAAAACATCTGAATAATTGTTTTTAAACTAACAGAGTAGTTTACTTTGCTGTTTCTATAGCCACAAAGTGATATGCACATGAGAAAACTAAAAATGGCAAAATGCAGGCAGCAACAACTTCTTTGAATAAACATGAAATATCGCTGACATGAAACAGATCCCTATTCCCATTTCATGCCATTTGTGTCATTGTTTGAAATGCAAGAATTTTATTTTGAGCTCACAGATCTGGCATAAATGTGTGTACATTGTACCTTACACCCTGACCTTTAACCAAGATTTTTTTAAAAGCTGTAAATAACATTGTCTGTCATAGGTGAATCTGTATAATGAATGAAAAATAATGAAAAATGTAAAAGGAAGAAAATTTACTCCATCCCAGTTAAAGCCAGGACAGTCTCCAATGCAAGGCGGTGGCCTTCACATTAGTCTGACAAGAATTTCCTGTTTTGTGAAGGATCATAGAGGAAAAGTACACTTGGCAAAGGCTGTTATGAGCCATGGGAACTTCAGGTGAGGCTCAAGACAAGGCAAGAAAATGTCTCAGGAAGGTAACAAAGATAATTCTGAGCACCTTTCTGATGAACTGTTAAATTCATTAGTTGTAGAATATGATGATTGRATGAGCATGGTGTAATATTACCAACAATTTTTAAAGTTGCTTAATAATTGCACCCTTGTCCTCCATTTTCTTGTTATTATTCCATCAAGTTACATCATGAGACGTAACACTTGGTTACAGATATAAAGCAGTGTAATCAACACGTATCAAAAGGAACAGTTTAACATTTAGTTGTGGTGTTGACTTTGGGGTATTCATACTTTGCATAAAATAAAATATACTTTGACAGTCAAGTGATTGGGACACCATCACTAATAAATTCAAACTTCTGGGTGACATATGCATAATTTGGGAAGATTTGCTTTTTTTTTAGGGGGTTGTTTTGGTTTGAATTACAATTTTTTTTGAGAATGCCTGTACTTGGGCAAGAAACTGAAAACAGATGAGCAGACACTGAACTTAAAAGATGTTCTAGTACATTCTGTGTGCCAGCACAGACATTCTGCACTTTACCGGAGCTGATGCATAGGTATTCTCTCTTTTATTCACTGGTCATGCCTAAATGTCTGGACAATAGTTCCTACCTGTCTCCTGCAGCATTTACCTTATGCCATCTCCCACATTTAGAACTTTTAATATATATATAGAGAGAGACATTCTTCCTAAGAGATTATCCAGCCTATCTTCCCAGCCAAAGACAGAGAAAAGGCATTTACACTGTTCTTCCCATATCAAGTCACTGTGTGTAACAATGTCTTCCATGGGGTACTGCGATATTATATCAACTATTCAGAAGGAATTGAAAGAACGGATCACCCAGGATTATACTCCTTTCTCTTAGATAAATCCCAGGTGTGACAACACTGTCAACAAGCAGAAGTCTTTTTATACCCGGCAGGTTCAAAAAAACTCGTTCAAAAAGATAGAGTTTTTTTTTTCTCTTCCCTGTTCAACATATGTGCTAAACCAGCCAGTAGTATTATAAAATGCTACAGGCTTAAATGCTTGACATATGCTGCTGATGCACAGCTGTACCTATTGTTTTATCAGGAAACAGAAAACACTGCCATCCAGATTCTCATTGCCTGTAGAAATAAACCACCAGGCAAATATTAGTGACATAAACATAAGGAGAAGGTAGATAAAGATAAAATGAATAGGAAGTTTCTGCAGTATCCATAGATGTAATGTCCCTCAAAGTCATGAATATTTTGCATTGGGTAACAATTGGAAAAAAAAAAAAAAAAGCATCAGCAGTTGGAGGAAAGATGACATTTGAACACTTCTACCTAACAGGAAACACTAAGTGACACAGATGGGATATAAAAACAAACACTTAGCATTTCTTCTTTATGTTTTTGATCAGTTAACTCTTTTGCTGAGGTGGGGAGGATGGGAAAGCCAGACAGATGCAAAATGTGGTTATGATCAGAATTTTAATAATCTCCTCTCTAGTTTGACCATTAACAGGGTGAATGACAATCAAGCACTTCCTTCTTGGATTTTACTTCCACTGGTGTGCTGATGTTCAGTGTTGAAAGTGGTGGCAAAACCAGTAAACTTGGGCTGCTCCAAGTAACAGTGAGCCACAACTCTTCAAAAAGTGAACAATTTTTTTATTCTTTGTATTTTATATCAGAGTTATTCGGATCCTATACAATTACAACTAGCAACTGTCCTAAACTCTRCTTAGTATGGGTTGGCAGAATAATTCATGCAATTCTCACTAAAGCTCCATTTACAGTGCTGAGAACTGGGTATGGAATTATTCAAACAGAAATCCAACAAAGGTCCTGCAGTTTCCCTCAGAGTATACAGATCTTTTATTCACATTAACCTTTTTATGTGAGAAGACAAACATGCTTCATGAAACTCAAACAAGACCTTTACATCGATCAGAAAATTTAATTCTAACCATTTACCACAGATTAAGAATCGGATTARGAATGTATTACTGACAATATCCAGCTGGAAGGATGTACATGCGAAACTGGGTCATATCAACAGCTTTGGTCAGCGATTATGCAGATAAATGTGATAATCTAAACCGAATACTTTTTCCCTAAAAGCCACATTTGGAATGATTTTAATATTGTTGCCTATTTAATCAATTATTGTAGCTGCCCTACCAACCATCTGTGCTAAACACATGCTGGATATCTGGTGCTTGGATTACAGAATCATTGAAGGCTCCAGATTTTACTAGTCTGGAAAAGATTTGGGTAAATGAARGCTTTATTTACAACTAAAAGCTAGAAACTTGAGTTTTCCTTGCTTTCTGAAGTTTGTAGTATTCCGGTATGTACCTCAAAACAAAATGAATTATTCAGTATAGATTTGACTATGTTGTTGCTCACAGGAAAAAATAGTTCTGTCAAAAGCAACTGGTTTTGTCCCAAACAATCTACTATGTAACCAAAGTGGTTTAAATTCATTTGGAATTGGTCATTTTTCTCAGCAATGTTTTTCCTTTTTAATAACAAGTTTCTGATTGAAGACCAGCTTCTTCTGAATACTAAGAGATTTAGAATAGATGTTAGTCCTTTCTCAAAACAAAGTTGGTGGCTGAGTAGCTATCCAGAATACAGAAATATGGAGTAGTTTTCTCTGCCAGARGTCTGAGTACAATGTAGTCAGGAGAGGCAAAATAATATCTTGATTTCATAAAATAAGTTCAACTGTTGAATGTGAAAAGAAAAAGGCACACTGTCAAATGAAAATTGCCAAGCAATATGTCAACCTGTATAATCCAGTAATAATGACCTTTTATCTGAGAGGGTTTAAAAATTATAATAGTAGTCATGGTTTTCACAGAATCAGCCAAACATAGTAGAAGCAAGGAAAGATTGGTGATACCATAGGAAATAAAATATTGTTTAATAGTGAAAAGTTTCCTCTTACAAATCAGTTTTAAGACATTTACTCTAGGTGCTAATAATTCTGTCTTTCAAAGAACCATTTTAAATGGTCTTTTCCRTGTTTGTCTTATGGAATTTATTGTTAAACAGAATCTAAAGAGTTTACTGACTTCACAAKGGAAAATAATGACTCAAAAATCAATCATTGGATTCCAATTTCAGTCAATTGTGAAGATTATTTAGAAAATAAAAAAATAAAAGAAATATCATAATGACTTATTCAAGTATTAAAAATACTTCATCAAGAGTTCTAGTTTATTACCATAAATCAGAAGATAAATTCCAATGCAAATGAAGAAAAATCACTCATTTTCTGAAAGAGGAAAAGTAGACTGGCAGAACAAAGGATGTCTTTAGTGATAATTAGTCAGTGAATCCAGTTTTTTAATTTTTCTCATCACTGCAGACTTTTCTTTAAACTTTCTGAGTCTTTCCTATTTCTAGTCTGGAAGGCTTCCTCACTTTTTTACAAAGTGACTGTCTAAGTGTTTGTGTTTTAGATTTCTTCACTCCTTCCTTCGTAAAAAAGTCTTAAATGCCTGGCTACATTTTCAGTGCCATATGGAGCAGACACACACACATTTGCAGCCCTCAGCTTTTCTTCCTGGATGTGGGAACATAGGAGAACTCTTTCTGAGCTGGCCCTGCTACCATTAGAAGAGGATAAAACTCAGTTTCAGGTTGACCATGGAATGTTCCCAAGGACCAAATTTCTTTCTTTCTTTCTTTCTTGCTTTTTGTTCCTTCGTTCCTTCATTCCTTTTTTTCCTTTTCCTCCTCCTCTTCCTTTTCCTTTTCCTATTCCGTTTCCTTTTCCTTTTCCTTTTCCTTTTCCTTTTCCTTTCTTGTAGATCTTGGACAAACGAGGTCCTATCTATCACAAGGGCATCTGAATTTACTCACTGGAGAGTTAGGAGGCATAAGATTGGGCAAGTTTAGTAACAAGTGTTCAGGCCAGAAGACCAAATATGTTCAGCTTGTTCACAACATGACCAAAATTTACACTCAGGGAATCCTGAAAAAGGGCCATTTTCAGTGCAATGATATTAACAGTGTGGATACAATTTGGACATCTGGCTTGGATTGTTGAGGGATAYATTTGGTGTACACAGCTCAGTGGGCAACCTTAGATGAGCTGTGTGTGGTGAGAGCCTGASCCAAGAGGSCAGAATTGCCAACCCTCTGCACAGCCAAGGGCCTGGGGACCTGTGGCCCAGCCAGGTGACCGGACACAGAGACACAGCAGGAGCCAATGACCCCAGACCTTCCTGCATKKAGRCTGTCAGGGTATCAAAGCCCAGGGTTTCCTTTGTTTGGGATTCCTCTTCAGAGGCATCAGCTTGAGCCACTATTTTGCTATTTAGTTACTGCACCAAGATTAAGTTTTTTTAAGGATCCAGACAACTGAGACCCTGCTATGGGAAATCTGGGGTCAAGATGGAAACTTTATCTAACAAAGCATGACTTGATTTGGCTCCTGGGTGCTCAGGCAGGGAATTTTCCTAGACATGGAAATGTGTATGAATGGAATCAAAATCAAATCACTTTTAGTTGTACCAAAAAGAAAATGATAAAGCCAGGAAGATTGTATAGTAAATCTGTAATTACCTGTCTATGAGGCTCCTAATAGTTTCCTTTCTTTGGAAATGAGCAACAGAATCTTAATGACTCTGATGTTATTGTCTTGTCCCTTTTTAAGGGGAACTAAATTAATCTGAAATCCATCCAGCCTATATAGTTTCTTGAATTTTGTATCTCTGAGAAACTGGACAGAGTAAGATTATCTTATTCTCTTAGCAGACACAAACATATACATCTGATCTAGTCAMTGAAGGTTTAACACCTATACCTGGTCTAAAAAACTGATTGTTCCTCTTATAAGAAATACGTATTTGTAGACCCCAACTCATTTCATGAAATCACAGAATATTCTGAGTTTGGAAGGGGCCCACAAGGATCAWGTAGTGCAGCTCCTAAGTGAACGGTGCATATGGGGATGTCAATCTAGAATAAGACAAATTATATCCAAAAGGGATCATTTCCCCCTGTTGACTATAAGAGGGACCCAGCTGAGTAACTGCTGTACCCAGCAAATCTGTATATGTCTATACAGGGCTGGTATCAATTCATCCCACAGCAATTGAAATAGGCTCAATATCTTATGCTAATAGGAACTGTAACACTTTTCACAGTTATATTGTAGTGATTAAAAAAGGGAATAGAAACCCTGTGGTGAGGGAGTAATAGCTGAACAGGGTGAAAAATGTGGGGATTTAGAAATATCTGGGGGTTAGAAATGACTACTCTGAATAAATCAGGAGAGAAAGTGATAGAGGAAATTAGTTAGAGGTCATGATGGAGAAGTGGCAGCATTGTAACCCAGACAACTGAGTAGTCATTTATGGTACTCATTCATCACTTCTATTTAATCACAGAACCTGAAGCATAAATGTCAAAGCAAATTTTAAAACTAAGTTAAATGCACATCACTATGTGACCTGTCCCATCACGCAGCCTGTGATGCCAATTAGCACAGACATAAGTTTAATAGATACATTTACTTAAATCTCTATTTAACATAACTCACTGAAAATAACAAGGAAATACTAAAATTCCATCTTTTTCATTTTACATAACAAAGTCTTTGCTATCACTGATTTCTGTGCAGTATTAACATGAGATACAATCAAATTAACAGAAGAAACATATTCTATGMAAGATAGGACAGGAGCCTTTCTGTACACTACTGTTTACTTTTGATGGATAAAGCATTCAAGACAGTAGCCTTCATTTCCCTTATTTTCTGTTCAGGTGCTGTAATTCATAGGTGGGCACTTATTCAAACAGTTCTTCATCACTATTATATTCATTATACTTAAAGTAACTGCAAATGCAAAGATGGAAATGGGAAGCAGAAGAGATAATTAAGTCCCTAATGTGGAAGCAGCTATACAAGAGATTGGCACAGGGAAAGTGGAAAACTTGTCTATATGATACAGGGCAGTCTGCCAGCATTTTAGGTTATCTAATGATCAACTCCAGACATTTAACACTCACAAATTCATATTCAGAACTAAATAGGGCTTGGCAATGATATTTTGTTCATTGAAATGTTGTGCCACACTGGAATCATCTCATGAAGTAACTTGTTAACCAGAATCCTGAAGCAATAAACATGAAATTAAAAAATGTTCAATGGTCTGCATCAATCATAGGCAAAYGTTTCCAAAAGAGCTGTCCTGTAAATGTGTTTAATAACCACAGTCTAGAATACAGATAGGAAGTACAAACATGAACAAAAAGTAACCTTTAAGAGACAAAACATGAAGGAATGAGACAAGAAATCTTGGGACCATACTTATAAGACATGATATCAAGTGAAAATCAGTGGCTCAAGTATTCAGATCTGTTAAACTTATTAAAAAGAGAAAAACATGGAATGCCTTCCACAGGACTGAATTACAAAATTGTATTTTATGTGTTGAGACAGGAAAGAAAAATATTCAAAGCAAGTCAGATTAGGAATGCTGAATGTAATTTCCTACTCCATTTTCCTTGGTGGGAAAGCTTCAGCATGCCTGTGCACTCACCATGTGTATGCTCACTCACCTTCTCACAAGCCACTGTCTCAATGCAGTTACATTACCAACTAGAGATGTTATATATGTACTAATCCTGAATGAATCCAAGATTTATACATCTCTTCTCCTCCAGCTCCCGAGAAAAAGTGGACAAGAGAGAGGGAATGAGTGCCAGGACTTTCTTTAACTGTTTCCAGTTGTAGTGGGTTGACCCTGGATGGATGCCTGGAACCCACCAAAACTTCTCTATCACTTCCCCCCCCCCGCCCCCCGCCGCCACTAGACAGGGGATAGAAAATATAATGAAGTGTTCATGAGCTGAGACCACAGGCAAAGAGCAGACTCAAATTAGATATATTAATTAAATTTACTGGTAACAAAATCAAAGTAGGGTAATAAGAAATGAAGACAGACCTTAAAAACACCTTCCCCTTCCACCCTCCTTCCTTCTCAGATATACCTCCTTCCTCCCCAGCAGCGCACGAAGATGGTAAGGAAGGCTACAGTCAGTTCATAACACATAATTTCTTCTACTGCTCAGGGAGATGAGTTCTTCCCCTTCTCCAGCRTGGAGTCCMGCCCATGGAAGACAATCCTCAATGAACTTCTGCAACTGGAGTCCATCGCAGAGCAACAGTTTTCTACCAGCTGCTGCAATGTGGACCACTCTTCCACAGGGAGCAGTCATTCAGGCACAGCCTGTTCCAGTGTAGGTCTCCCACAAGGTCAAAAGTCCTACCAGCACAACTGTTCCAGTGAGGGCTCCTCTTTCCGTGGGTCTGCAGGTCCAGCAGGGGCCTCCCATGGGCACACAGCCTCCTCACAGACATCCACATGCTCCAGCTCCTCCATGGGCTGCAGGTGGATCTCTGCTCCA
>QVAJ01000143.1:1643860-1677778 GCA_003546035.1 Mixornis gularis
ATTGGTGACTATTAAACTTCRGTAAGAATGTTGTCCCTGGTTATCATGGAGTTTTGAAAGATGAATCATATTTGTGTATAGTTAACATTTGCATGGCAGTGCTGAAATATTTGTGTAAAAACATTTAGAGGTCSTTTCACAATAACCTGAGAAAACATATGGTCTAAATATTTCCTGGCTTTGTTTCTTCTGCCCACTTCTGTCTGGATGGCTGTAGGTTAGGGAATAAACAAATCACTGGATATGTAAGACAGATTTTTCTTTTAAGTATCTGAATATAAGTTTGTTGTTTTTCTTTTTTTAATTTTCACTTATTATTGCTTAAATTGAAAGTAAATTAAAAAGAGATTATTAAAATGCAGTTATGTACACGTGGAGTAAACAGTCAGCTTTGGAGAATACATTTTTACTTTTAAAAGTTATTGAAGAAAACATCTGCTTTTAACATTTGCACTAGCACATATGGTATTAATATTTTGTATCAGGTAAGTTACTTACGTGAWCAATGTCTGTCACAGCATTGTGTTTTACAAAATGTATTTTTAAAAAATCCCACTCTGGAAAAAAAAGCGCTTGGATGCTATGAAATATGAAAAGGGGCAGTTTTGCTTATTGRCTTTTCCAACTACAGGCATACAGTACAGAATTCAGTCAAAGGCAAAATTACAGTGCATCTGTCTTAAGCAGATGCATGGTTTTTGTCATCAGCACAAAAAAGCAAGCACCAAAACAAATGACCAAATCCATATGCTACTGACACTTATCTTTGTCACTTGTGTAGCATAAATTAGACTGAGTTAACTTAGCATTTTTTAAAAATAAATGGATTTTTGTTCCTATTTTTTTCTTAGTGTTATTTTTTGTTTCATCTTCCACTAATGGGAGTTCATTGCTCTCAAGTGGCAACAGAATTGGAAAAGCATAGTAAGCTTTTAAAAATTGTGCACTCTTGCAGAAAGTTGCACTTCTGTGTCCCTTTTAGGAGGCTTGRTTTGCAGGGTAGCAGACACCAGCCAATTACATGCACAGCCTGGCCAGTCTGCCCACTCACTATGARTCCTGTCTGTTGTAATGAGCTTGATCAGACTCTAAATTAGGTTTCTACATTTTTATGCTGATTAAATTATTCCCTTGTGTGTGGTCCATGATATAGCAAAATAAGGATTGAGGAAAATATGCCAATAATTTTTGCTATCAGTAACATTTCTAAAGTACCAATTGCATAAAAAATATAACATCAGAAGTTGCTGATTGCAATATTTCCTCCATTCTATCTCTCTCTTTTGCCTCACTTGGCTTTAGATACTGTTGYAGAGGCTGTTTCTGTAGGCATTTATGCACAGTATGGTTTAAAATCATGAACGCAAGAATAGCTTGCATTAGGAGTTTGCAGGATTCAGATTGCTGAAGGACTTTAGGAACAGTTTAGATAAAGTATTGATTGAAAGACCACAACTAAAGTTAGTTCTGCTGGCAGGGAAAAMATGTCAGCTACCTTCCAGCAGTAGKTTTCTSTGGTCCTGTGATTCTATGTTTTCTAGCTTGTTAGTGGAAACAAAGCTGTGGACATCCAACAAATCCTTTCAGACCTCATAAACTTCACCATCCAGGGCCTAACTTTTCATCCATTTGCTTAAGTAAAAATGAGGTTCCATAGCTTCCTTGGGTCAAACCTTTAGCATTTTATTATCTACATAATTATACCTATTTTCCTAATATCAAACCTACTTTTCCCTTTTAAACTCATTTGTTCTTGTCTTGACCCCAGTGAACATGGAAAACAACTRCTCACCAATGAAAGACTCCTTATATTTGCATAAGATGAAATAATGAAATACAATGACTAACAAAGTCCACCTGATGCCCTCAGAGCTCCTTCCAGTGAAACTTCCCTTGCAGAAGATTTCATATATCTGGAGAAATACTGCTATTATTATTAGAGGCTGAAATTGCTGCAGTGATTACTTTAACTGGAATTAGTCATCTTTCCTTGGGTTAAATTAGTCATCTTCTAGGGTTTTGAGGTTTTTTTGTAATTTGCTTTTGCTCCCACAGAACTCATGCTAATAAGATATGGGTATGTATCTTACATAGAGATGTATAAAAAATAATGTAATAATTTCCAGCTTGCTGAAACTTATCTGTTTATTTTTATCACAACTTTGTGTATCTTGGCTCTCTCACTAAAGCAGGGAAAGAATGTGTTTTTCCAATATATATTCACATCTTAAAAATCTCTGAGAATTTTTGTAAGATATATGTAAGAGTCCTATTAAAGCACTCAAGTCATTGTAGAATTTCTCATACACATCAATTGTTAGTCTTTGCTTTATATACATAATTTTCCCATTGCAGATAAAATGGAAAATTCTTTTTATTCTCCTTTCCTTGACAGTATCTCATAAGTTGGAATACTGTCTTTATAGTGATGCCTTTTCGGGGCTTCCTAAAAACAGAGGCCAGACAAAATTAAGAGAATAAGAAATGGTTATAAATATTGAAGGGCCTTCAGGTACATTTAGGGCAGACAAAGCCCACACAGGGGCTGCACCTAAAAAATGGGCAGTGGACCACTGGTTTTCACACTTTTATAAGTTTGGTCCGTTTGCATATTGGGGGTTAATCTTCCAATTACAGCTTCAGGTAATGAAGTCATTTTACCCCCAACTCACTTTTGTTTATATCTCTCAGGCCCGAGACAGTAAGGTGTCCTTGGTTCTCAGGCCTGGAGAGGAATTGTTTTGTCTGGCCAAAATGGGAAAAGAGTAGCTAACACTCTATATGGAGTTTAGAGTTATACACTAAAGAATTGCAGGATTACAAATCCATGAAAAATAGAAAAGCTGAAATCTTAAGGCATCAATATCTTCTTGAACCTCCTCTTAAAAAAAAAACCAACAAAAAACAGTTTCTTCAAGCTTCTTTAGTAGACACATTGTCTAAGCCTTGGTTAAACATGTTTGCTTTTCTCTGTTCTTCTCTCCATTTTTTGCATCGTATTTAAGTGTAGTGTCCCCAGAATCTATAATAGTCCTAAATTTGAAAATTCATAAGAATCAACTAGAATTTACATTATCTCCTTGTCTTATTATATAAGTAATTTCTGTTTGGCCAAACCAGATTGATTTGCTTTTTTTTCTGCAACTGTGGGGCTTTACTGACTCATTCAATTAATGATCCATCACAACTGCCACATCCTTTTGCATCATATAACTGCTTCACTTTGTATCTGTGCATCTTTTTCTTCTTTCTTTGCATGTTTCCTTATTGAATACTGGATTTTTGTTTTTGAGCCTTTTCTTCAATTTATCAAAATGACGGTTATATCTTATCCTGTTCTATAGAGTGTTTATAAACTCTTATAGCTCATATAATCTAAAAGTGCTTTCAATCATTGCAGTCAATATTGTTTTTAACCGGTGTCTAGAACAGACAGATAATATGGTGTCTCTACATAACATGGATAATAATTCTTTGAAAAAAAAACAGTCTTTGAAGACAAGTAATCTTTACGAGTCTTGAAAGGGGACTGACGCTGAAGAATAGAATATCTGGTGTTATCAAAGCTGTTTGTRTAAGACTTGGGAGGAATTTATAATGTCGTCATTCTGCATTTCAGCTGATTTCTAGTCACACCAGCTCACGAGACCTGTAATGTTACGTTGCCTCTCAAAGTCAGGAGTTTGTTCACTTTCTAAAGCATTTACTCTGTGCTGTTGAAGGAGTTGTTATACTTGACTCTTCTATCTGATCTAGTTCTGCAAAATCTCACAGTGTTGCAGGATTATAGAGGTCTAGCCATGCACAAATCCTGCTTGATATCAAGTAAGTTTTTAGGGAGTTCTGGGGTTTTGCTTTAGCTTTGTTTTTCGTTCGTTTGTTTTGTTTTGTTTTATTTTATTTTATTTTCAGAGAGAGGTTATCTGGCTTGTAAATGGAGCAGAGCTGATTTGTGTATCATCAAGGGACAAGGGTGGACTACTGAGATGCTTTTTCCTGGAGTTACTTTTCACAGAAAAGCTGGTCTTCAAAGCTTTTAGAGATTCTGCTCTTACAGAATCTAGATGATTTTGGAAGGCAAAAAAGTAAAGCATGCCAAAAGTATGTTAGCTAATGCATGTGTGTGCTGAAATTGTGTCAACTGAAGTCATGTTGTGGAGGGAGAGAAAATCCCAAAACCACAGGCAATGCAACCACTCAATTAATTCCTGCAGGACATTCATGTAACTTGGAATTCAAGAAGCAGCTCTTTCTCTTCTCAAGTAAATTTTCAAATTTTCAACTGCTAGTTTGCTCCTTTTTGCCTCATTTAAGCTGTTGCAGGTAAAAGCTGACCTCACATCCCCAGCTATGTAGAAATGGAAAGAGGAATCTGTTTTCAAGATGCAGAAGTGGTCTGAGAAACTCTAATGATCAAATTTCTGCTACCACCKAGTTTCATTTGTATTATTTATGTGRTAAAAAGATAAGGGARGGGTGGAAATTCCTTTTCAGCCCATTGCCCRTTCTAAAGGAGCCCTACTGTAAAAATTGGAACAGGTGTCCTCAATTCAATTACAGTAGAAATGGCAGAAGCAGTTGGACTAGGAAGGCAGACCATGACTCCACTGTAGAGAAAACATTGTAGAAAATATATTTTTTTACCTTTTACTTTAGTTTTGGTTAAAATCACAATTTACTCGTCAACTATTTCCTGTAGACTTAGGAATGACGAATTACTATCAATACAGTCATTTAAGTAAAAATGTAGATGTAGATGTAATTTAGCAATATTTCAAACTAAGAAAATGTTTTATGATGTTGCTTGTTAGGTCACCAGATTGTCCCCTGTTGCTAATTACTGAGAAGTGTCAGGGTATATTTTCTCACACCCTATGTCTCACTGCATAGGGACTGATTTGCTGTATGGAGCTGACTCATGGCCAGCACAAGACACAAGCAGAGCAATGGTACCTTAGTAYGGATGTAGTGCAATTAGTGTCATTAATAGTGTCATTCCAGGTTGGGCACAGAAGCAACCTTCCTTTGTTAAACMCTTCTGGTCACTATAACCATCAGTAGCTGCAAATCACCCAAATGAAGTATTCTRCACTACTTCATTTTTTTCCACGAAGTGAGGACTACTGATCAGGSAGTAACTCAGATGAATGAGCCTCTCTTGGCAAAACGAAGCTGTAAAAGTTATATATAAATAGACAGACACAAGCAGTCTGTATAAAGGAGTCTTTGGAAAAGTGACAAAACCAGTATAAGAGAAACTATCTGTACACATACTTCATAGTCATTCATAKCAGTAACTGCCTGCATTCTATATGCTGTCCAGTAAATTTGTCCAGAATATGTAGACATTGAAGACTAAGATATAAGCTAAAGATTGAATAGGAAAAAAATGGTTTGTATGCTTTTTTTTTTTAATCTTGCTAACTAAGTAACATATATTTTAAAATATTTGTCATGAGCAAATTTTAGATCATAGTAGGGATCAAAACCTCTAAAAATGCATTCCTTTTCCCCCCAAGTATTCCCATATTTCCTTCATATGCTGTGCTTGTGTATCTATGATTCTGTACCCCTCAGGCTTGAAATATGTAGTTAAATGATCATTCGTTTTTAATTTAAAAGAAATTGCCTAGAACAGTTTGAATCTTCAGAAGTGTTTGAGGTTCTGCATATAGGGAAATTATACTGAAATTCTTATAAATGTTTTTCATATACTTTGCACTCTCCTTATGGTCCATTCTTTCATGCTTTTTTATTCCCCTCACTGCAGTAAGCTCATGCACAGATTTGGGCAACCTGCACCTGGTATTCTAACATGAAGCATGCTTAGACCTCCATCAAGCCAGTTAAGAACAGGCCACCCCAGTGTAAACAGCAACTTGTTATGAGACACCTTGTAGTTCAGATTGTTATGAAAATCCTTTCAGAAAAAGGAATAGGTGCTCACTTCTGGCCAGGTAAATTTTTGGTCAATATCAAAATATTCTAGTGCAGAACATTTCTWTTTTTGGAGTTCCAAAGAAGCCAAGTGATTGAAGTGGACATGACAAGACACAATAGCAGTTGACTCATGTTATGAAACATTTGCCACTTATGAATCAATATAAGCTTGTTAGTGCATTGTAGTATGGATAAYTCATTCTCATTCTCAAAGGATCAGTCATATATTAATTAATTTCTTGGATTTGAAGCAAAGAAATGCTTCAAACTTTTAGAGAGTGATAAACATAAGAATACTGTGTTCACATTGGAAAGAGGAGTATTTTCTCCTATGGTGAAGGTGTACTACTTATTATTATTATTGGAGTCAGGTCGATAAATAGCTATAAAACTCTAAAATTGATATTGCCAAGAGAAGTAACATTTGGTTTCCCTTTTTTCCYTTATTTTTCTTCCCTACAATTCTATACATGCAAGCATATGTCAGTAGGATGATGCATTTCTGAATCATACTGAAATAAGTGCCTGCCACTGTAGAACGCTTCAAAACTGAAAATATATGAGAACAAACTCTTATAAGGAGGAAGACATGGAAAAAGACCTCATGATMACACCACAAACCAACTTTCAGGAACTTGATCAATTCTACTCTGTTTTTATCAACAGTCATTTATTATTCTGTCTTGGACCATAAGCACATGAGTTCCTCAAAAGATTTAGGCTCATTTACTTCATACCTTTCAGCAAAGCTTTTACTGAATTTGGAGAACTGAATTTTATGTAAGAAGGACTTTACTCTTGGTAAAGTTGTCAAAAGAATATCAAAGTCATTGTATACAAAAAAGAGMAAGGTAGAGAGTAATGAAAGAATGGATTTGAAAATGAGGAAGGTCAGACTGTGTCACAAAAACATTTGGCCTTAGAAGAAAAGAGCGGACATAATATTAGTGTATTATTTACTGAAACAGAAAGATGAGTTCAGTTTTCCTTTTTCATCACACAGGAGTATGACAATATTTTAAGTAAAATTGCAGTATTTGGTCATTGAAAGTCAATTGGTTAACTAGTGATCTTTGAATCATATGTGAATCATGTAAATCTCAGAAACACACTGCTATGGGGTATACTTTAGACCAAAAATGGAAGGTGATTCAAAAGAGAAATTATATAAATATAAAAATATTTAGCAGAGTAATCATAATTATCTCAACTTGTGAAGGTATGTTTAATTTTGTATTTCAATGAATTAATTTCTTTTCTGGATGTATCCCAGATATTGCCACATCTGGATATGGCGTGTTCTATAGATGCATCCCTATGCATCTGGCATTATGGTGTTTGAATTTGTTTTATTTTGCTTCAGAATACAAATCCTGTTTCAATTTGCCATGTAACATAGTAGGGTGTTTGAGGAATGTTCAGCTTTTTTCTTGTCTAAAGAGTGCATTAATTTATTTTAAACTGAGTTTGAAAATTACTGATCCAACAGATAATTACATTTGCAGCTAGGTAGATGACTGACATACTACAGTGTATTGAAGTGTGTTTGGTGTATTTTAAGGTGGAATTACTTTAATGGGATAATCACATAATTTTCATTATCACCTTGCTTTTAAATTGTGCATCAAACTTTGCCAAGTTCAGCATGCCTTAAGCATTAGAAATTCTGTTTTCAATCKTAGATAAAGGCATTAAGAACTCTCCTTTTTCTTTTGAAGGACTTGAAGGGCAATTGCAGCAAAGCAATGTCACTCAGGCATGAAAATGTTTTTATGATTACTAAAGCTCCACCTCGATGTCTTGTAAGAAAGAGCTCATGGCTGACCAGGCAACCCTGTATTGTTTTTATCACATAAGAGATCAGAATTTGAATTTGGAAGTCATCTTATTCAATGAATATTGAGAGGAAATTATTTTTGATGCCTTAGGGCCAAAGTTGCTTTTCAGGAGCTTCTTAAACCAGTGCTTGACATGCCAGTAATGTGAAATTCAGAGAGGAATACCAAGGCATTTGAATATTTCCACAGGTGCAGGTGATGTATTGCAACAATACTCAAATAAAAGAGCCCTGAGGTGAGAGAAAAGCAGAAACCAGGGATTTATCTCACTTCATCTTAGACACGTGCAGCGTAGATATCGTCTGAGCCAAGCAGACATSATTAATCAGATTGTTTTTATAGTCAAGGGAGAGAAACAGCTTCTTTTATAGCTGGATGCATTTGATGGAATTTGGATGTCTTGTTTAGGATGATATAATTCCCACCTAAGAAGTGCTTTTTTCTTTTCATTGATGATAAAGGAATAGAAAAATGACTACCTTAGATGCAGAAATATAGATAGCTGTGTTTGGTTAAATAAACACCACTTTGGAACACTTTTAATAGTGGCAAGAGCAAATTGCTTTGCTGATCTATTTATGACTTTTTTTGAAATAACCATCCAGTGTTATTGAAAATGCACAATAAGAATGTTAAAGTGCATCTGTAAATTCTATTAAAAACTAAAATTGKAAAGGTTATTTCTCTAAAGTAATGTTTTGCTTTTAAAGAAGAAAATTTTTTAAAAAATCACYAGTTGTCTATTATTCAGTCTTTTACTGTCTTAAAAAATGTCCGTGGATCAAAGGGGCTCCTCACATTCACCAACACAATAATGTTCTGATGTATACAAGTAAGGAACTGTTCAGATGAGCCATAAAGAAAAAATAAGCAGCATTATCAAAAGCTTGCCAGCAGTAGGTAAATCTGAAAGAAATAATTTGCTGTCTGAAAAGAAAGCAGCACAAATCTTTCAAAGAGRTCAGACAAGAAGATGTGAAATTCCATCCATGCTTATATATGTATAAACATGAAGTGACTTGCAGAAATTCARTTTAATGTTAATAACAGTAATGTGCACAGCTGTGTAATTCAAACAATGTAATAATATTAACATGCTATATTTTTTAATTGCAACGTGAATTTAATTGCAATAACTCTTTATTATCACAGTTCTTATCAAATTGGTTCTTCTTCTTCTTCTGCAAGCACTTTATGCTTTCAGCTAGCCTCATTCTCCCACCCTTGGGTTCCTCACCTTCTTTAAGAGGGTCTTACTGCTACTTCTGGTGGCATAACCAAATGAGTCTGCAGCACTGATTCATACAGAGATGTTTACATTTGCTCTGTATTGCTCATCGTGGTGTGGCTCTTGGCAATGGTCCTGTGCAGGGCCAGGAGCTGGACTTGGTGATTCTCGTGGGTCAGTTCCAACTCAGCATATTCTGTGATTCTGTGATCACCTTATTTATTTCCAAACTTCTTATTTATTTCCAAATGTCTTGTTTCAGTGTCTTTTATTACCGCTATTCATTATTTGCAAAGAGATCTTAACTGCCTTTTCTAARTTGATGCTGAGGTCAATTTCTTCAGTTAAGCATTCAGTCTGAAACATTTAGTTTGCCTCTTTGCCATTTTTTGTGGAGATCTGGAATAGTTACCAGTCCTTTCAAAAGCTAAATAATGCTGTCTCACTGCAAAAGTTTCCATCTTAGCTCTCGCCTAAGATAATATAAATACAATCACTTAATGCACTCTTTCTCAGATTTTAAGATGTGTACTTTCGACTTTTATTGCAGGAAAAAAAAGATTGTTCAATTTTAAACTTTGAGATTTAACTCATAGACAGTCTTTAATCCATGATGATAGGCCCTATCTCCCAAGCTTAATTAGCTCATTATGACTTTCTCAGAAATATCTTGACAAAGATCACCTGAAAATGTCTTTTCTCTGTTCTTCACTTTCCCCTTACACACAAAGAAATGTAGCATTGAAATAAAACACTGTAACAGTGAAGGAAATATATCAAATTCAAGGCTTACTTCATAGTCACTAGAAATCATCCCTGCCTTGGAGTTTCCAGCTTCAGAGACTGAATTCACGTTGATTGTTTTTAAATTTAATTCATAGTATTTTTTAGTTTTCTTGCAACTTGATCCAACTAGGTATCAATGGTTACGAGAAAATTTGACAGTAGATATAAAAATGTGGTGAAATAAGTAGACTTTATTTATCAAAGTGGGATATTTTTTCCCTTTCAATTTTAGTTTCAAAAAATATTATCCGAACATTCAGATTTGTTGAGGTATCCTGAGTCAGGATTTTTGTCTAAATGTGTTGAATTCTTTTTTTTTCCCATAATACATGTTGCTTAAACCGTTCCTACATCTGTTTATAGAAAACCAGAATTATGTTTGAATYTAGATATAATAGAATCTTTTAGAACTTTTAAAAGGAAAACTTTTTGAAATAATGAAGAGTCTCCCTAATTGAAATAAAGCAAGCTTTGAAAGAATGAAATTCTTCTCATAGGAGGATCAATATATTTTGCAGTACTTGAAAGCAATATAAAGTTCATTCTTGTTAGCTGATTGACTTGAAAGTAACCTAAAATCTGTTTACTTGGAAAGATGCACAGGAAATTTTTACTGGTGATGCCTTATGGAACAATTACAGTGACAATCCTCAAAAGGGTAAAGGATCTGTTTTGTACAGTCAGAGCAGTAAATTAATACCCCAAGGATTAAATCACCAATGTCTGAAGTAATCAGTAGTGCAATAATTGTATCACAGACACTGAATTTGACTCAGCTAAGCTGTCAGTGTCCTTCTGCCACACTGGATTTCTAAAGGAAATGCTGTCTGCTGAGGAGGAGTTGGGGCCAGTCTAACATTTGATTGTGTCCCAAGTGACCACGTTGACACGGGTATCTGGTCATCATATCAGGACAGCATTTTGTACATTTATTTATTGCTTTGTTTCAGTCTTTTTGTGGACCTATTGATGAAAAACCACACAAGCCTGTGAATTCTTGGTAACAGGTAATTACAAAATAAGCCAGTTTGTCATGTAATAGTTTGCCATATAAACACTGTCATTTTTAACTATACATTCAGTGTTTCATGGCAATTTCAGGCCATATTCCCAGTGAGCCTGAGGAAAGTAAGACAACTTTGATAACCCTATAGATGCTATATATACTTTGCAACAGAGCACTGTAAATCCTCATTTTGTCAGGGAGCAAAATGTGTTGAAACACATTTAAACAAGGACARTGTTTTGTTCTGTTAAWTCAAGACTAAAACAAGTTTGTTTTAGTGAGTGTGACTAGTTATTTTTTWAAATTTATTTGTAAAAATAGAAATTGTCTTTTTAAAGTCAGAATTATTTTAATTAAAGCTGAGTAAATGTTTTTAGCTAGTTAAGGAGATAGTTTTTTGAAATTTAATATGCTGTATAAAAGTATATGTTTTATCAGGATATTTGACTTCAATTTTTAAAAGACTGAGTATCAGAGACTATTTTAGTATGAAAGTGAATTTTTTGTATGCACACAAAAACCTTGGACATGTACAAATAAACAGCAGACCCGGAGAGCCTGTACTCTTCCAGTGATGCAGATGATTCACTTTCTTTATGTATTAAATGCACATTCTCATGCTGTGTATTGAAGTGGTTGCAATAACCACTGTATTTTTTTTTTTCACCAACTAAGCTGTACTGCTTTCAAAGAAAGATATTTTTGTTTATAGAGACCTTAATTTTGATAATATATTAAATACAGTGAAATGAATACAGACATTCTGTCTGCTTTGTGATAAAGCTAAATTAATACCCAAAGGATTAACCTTCAGTGTGCTGTGTACTGACTGTTATTTTAGAAATTACTATTAATGGCTTTTTAAAWATGGTTCCACCAAAGACCTTGTTCATGATGGGGGCAGAGGAAGGGGGGGCCTGCAGGAGAGGAGAAAAGCACTTCTAATCCAACATGAGTAAAATATTCGAACTCAGCATCTTTTTACCACTGTTATATCTGCTCTAATAATTTCATTTAAGTGCCAGGGTCTTTTTGATTGTTTATTTGTTGTTTTTATCCTCATTTCCTGAAAGGATTTAGTTGCTAYTCCATAACATTTGTATTCATCATCAGTGCTATGTTAATGAAAGAAGACCTCAAATTCTGGTGCCAACTGTATGTCAACAAAGTAGTTGTCTGTAAAGCATCTCATCTACCATAAAAAAATTACAGTGTTTCAAAATAATCTTTCGTTAATTTGAGTTCTTTCTTCCTTGTGGGTTTTCRTAAGAGGTGTTGTCTTCTGCTGTGGTTATGAGCCTCCTGAAGTCAAGGACATGACATTGGGTCAATGCCCTTGCTACATTTAAACAAGAAAGGACTATTAGATGCAAGTAGTTTCCCTTGTAAACATATGGCATGCTATCTGAAGAAAGGACCTCATTATGCATAAAAGGTCTTGAGCAAATCACAGAACAACCTCATGAACTGTGTTGCAGTTCTAGAAAGTATATTTTGATCCAGCATTGAGAAACAATTGTTTAAAATATATGCAATGGTTTTAGTGACCAGTGATTAACTGAACTTAAAAAAAAAAAATCTAAAAAAAGTCCAGCCACCTCTAGACTTGCAGAGAAAATATCATAATTGTATGCCTTCAAAAGTACTGCTCATAATGTATAGCAAAAATAATTAAATGACATATTCTCGTTACTTGAAATAAGGAATAAGGGCAAGGATGGCTATTTCCATTAAGCAATATTTTTACTGAGGGCTTGTATGCAGATTTGAAACRCCTGTTTGAAGCCCTGTTATATACAATCTGACTCATATCCAGTATTTGACTTCCAAGTGAATGTGTAATAAACTCAGGAAATAATTAAAATATATTTCCACMCAGAACATGAGAGGTTGAAAATACTTTGTCTATTAAACTGAATCACACTTCAGAAGCCTAAGAAATGCAATSTGTTAGTTACAGATCTTGCTCATATTGATGTATATTTGGCTTAGGCTTGTGGTCTTAAAATTTGATATAATTTCATCCTCCTATTTCGGCCTAATGTTTTTTCCATCATAAAAAGATCTACCTGCACTTTAAAGCCATCATGTACTTTGATAATGATGACCTAAATTTAACGTAGCCRATCTTTTGGGTTGGTCTGCACTTTATTAAAGTATTTGTATGTATTTTTATGGAATAATTTTTCTTGTCTCTAATGCTCAAATCCAGGATAATTTTTTGAGCTATAGCTCCTGCTCTTTCTTTTTTTTTTTTTTTTTTAAAAAAAACAGGAAGATGATTTCTAGAGTAGAATAGAAATATTTCAATGTAATTTCAATGTAATTTTTTTTCAATGTAATTTTAATTATTTCAATGTATTTTTTTTTTTTTTTTTTTTTTAAGAAAAAGCTTATATCTACTTCTTGATTAAGTTCTTCTATAAGGAAAGGATACTTTAAAAATTCAGGWTTGTTGTCTACATGTAGTTCAGTATTTTAGATAGTATTATGAGCATTTTTCCCCCTTCACAGAACATTTTAGTTGTACTAAGATATATTGTGGAACCATTGTGAGCAAAGGTGCTTGGTTCTAATGTGGAAAAGCATCATATAAATTCTGATTATTCATTTTTTCCTTTCTTAATTTAGTAAATCATGCTGACTTTGATACTTGTGGCAGACAATCTGGTGCCTCATCCCTCTGGGCAGAGCCAGGCTGTGCCAGGCACGGAGCTCCTGGTGGCTCCTTGCTCCCTTCTGCCTGCCCAAAGTGACTATGCATGCACTGGCTAGATTGGTTTGCCCTGGCTCTCCTTGGAAGTAATTTAAAAATATATCTCAGAGGCAATATATGCAGAAGATTTTGCACATGTTCGAAGGACAAGCATGTGATTGCATTCTTTACTGGCTCAGTTCCAGAGCGCCTTATGAAATGCGGGCAAATTACAGAAATAAAAATAGAAAGAAAATTACTTAATAAGGTTCAAAATGCTGTGTAAGTATGTAGTGGCGTTATTGTTTCCCCAAAGTGCCGAAATAAAATAGGAATTATCTTTCATTTTACCCCTTTCTCCTGAGAACATTTTTTTAAAGGGGACAAAAATCTACATATTGTAGTAGAAGATTTTTCAGAATAACATTGGTTTTTTTTAAAATCTCATGGGTAGGATAAATACAATGTAACTGTATCTGAATATTTGAGAAAATTTTTATGCAGTGAATTTACTATACAATACATGTAAATTGTTCGCAAATTGAACTGGGTACCTGGAGACTAAATTAATTTATATAATATGTACCCATCTTTCCCACGGACACTGTTTGTGAGTATTGCTAAGTATTTTCAAAGCATGAGCTCACACTTACTGTATAGCCAAATGCCTTCTACTCCATTTTTCAAAATGTACTTTTCTATGTTGATAAAAATTGTCAAAAWAGAGATGCTTAAATGAGAATAAATCATAAAACCTCTTGGAAAGGTTTTAGTCCATTCCATYCCATTCACACAGAGATTCTCTAAAATAGTCCAGATTTCTTGCTAATCACTGTTGTAAGTGAATATGTAGAGCTTCTCACAGAAAAATAGAACCCACAAACACAGATTTRCACCACAGAGTGGTGATGGAGAGACAGAGAGAAAACTGATCTGCTGTGACTTTTGTGAGCATAATTTGGTTTTTTGCTTGTTTTTCAAACCTACCTAACCTGATGCATACTTGTGTTCACATTAATTAATTTTTGATTAACTGACGTGCAAAAAAATTTTACGAAAAAATAGCAACCTTCATTAAAAAGAAAACAAGAATGCTAAGAAGTATTATCACACTTTTAAAACAGGATTAAAAAAAAGATAGAAATGAAAATATAGCAGAGGGATCAAACCCATAAGGTGATTATTATCTATAAGCTTTATAGYTGCACTGGACACATAAAATTACTAAAAATCAATAATATTCAAAAAAACCCSAAGGTGATAATTACACACAATATTAGATCATTCTACTGTATCATACAAATTTATTTCTGCATATTATCTCAAAATTATATGAAGGTTGAAAATTGCAGTGCTTAGGCATTAGGAATTTGAACACAAAGGATCTTATAGGGAAAAACCCAATTTATCATATAATTAATTACTACTATAATGCTTACCATAAATCTCTTGGATAAAAATACCATTCCAAAAATATTCTTCCTATGTTTCTTCTCTCTGTAATTAGCATCCTAAATCTCTTTATATATACACAACCCTGGTGCTGRATGGTAGTTACAGTGCACCCAAAAAAACCTAAAACTTTACAGTTTAAATGAACAGAGGATTTTGTTACCATTAATAAAAAAGTGAGACAGCTAAAACTTTTAAGCTAGGTTTGGTCCTTAGACATGAAATAAGATGAGCATTTGGAATGATTTATGAAGAAAGTGGATATTGATAAAGATGTGAGCAAGAGAAGTTACAGGTTGGAACTATTCCAATGCAAAAAAAAAAACAACCAAAAAAACCAACTTGAATTTCCTACTTGAAAGATTTTCCATCACATCGCTTATRAAGTTTAAATGAGACCACACCATACTGAAATTATTTGTGGGGCCTATTGAGGACCTACATAATTTTACAAAGTGTAAATGAATTACAGCCTGTACATTTGGCTTTCAAATGTAAGCTGCTGAGAGCTTTCAAAGCTATTCTGAAAGTTTTCTGGAAGAGTTGTGTCATTTGAAGTAAGTAATTAGGGCACTTAACAACTATGGATGAGATAATGGTTTTTTCCTGCCAGTTATGAGCAAAGCATAAAAATTTGGTGCAGTGGATAAAAATAAAAGTGCTTCAGCACTGCAGTCACAGAAATGGCTACAGTATGCTATAGATTCTCTCCAGTTTGCTCTGAGGTGACTATTTCAGGTGTTATATCCAACCCCTAAGGCCAGGGCTGCAGCTTAAGCTCTAAAACCCACAGGCAAATTTACYCACCAACTGCTCAGTCACTTCAGGACTTCCATACCCCAATGCAGTGCAGAAGGAGAGGCTGATGCTGAATTTGCATTCTCTTGGGGATCTCACAGGCATCAGTGTGCTGCTCTTGGTGCCCATTCCTCTCTTGGACCTTACATCCACACAGTGCTGAGTTACTGAGCTGAATTCTTCTGGACGCACACACACACACACACACACACACAAACACACACACTTTCCCAAGAGCTAGAACAAAGGAATTTTTAATGTTTTGTAGGTGCTGCCATGCAGGTGTTCCCAAATTACCAAGCAGGTATGTCTGTACTCATTTGGTTTTCAAAATTTCAGTTAAATGCCTTTTTAAGAACCTTAATGTTTCCAGGCAAAAAAAGAAGTGATCRGGATCTCTACCCTAATTTTGTTTTCATGTATTAGAATGTGCAAGTGATATTCTATGATTTCTAAGTTTTCCATTAAACTTCATTTTCATAAAACCACAGTGGTGTTGGGTGGGGTTTTTTATGTTACATGAGAAATAAAAAGATTTTAGTGAGACCATTCTCAGTACATTTCTAGTTTGTTTAAGGGAAAATTCAAAGCTTCTCAAAAGGAAAATGTATGTGGATGATCTAAAGAGACTGAAAAACACTCCTTATCATCAAAATAAGTCTCAAGTGTATGTTATAGTATAGTGAGTATYTTGAGAGAAAATGGCCCAGGTGTAAGTAATTACTGCTTTTGCTATTTTTCTATTCGAGTTTGAATGGGGAAATATTCCAATACTGCCTTATCTTCTTGTGAATGTCTTTGTGTTGCACACCCTGTATCAGTATCTGAGTAGTCGATCTATTATAGTTCCTGCAACAAAAGAAAAAATTTAAATTCCTAGGCCCAGTAAACAAAAGCAAACAGGATGAGTTGACCAAAACCTCTTTTGATTTTCTTGATAAAGAAATTCTCCACGGCAGCAGAGTGCTTTGCAATCCAAATTTTCCAGATTATCTGTGTTTTGAAGCTACACTTGCAGAATACTATATAGTTCATTTGTAATATCTCATATACCCTGTGTAATGTCACCAGCCTTTACAGCAGACTGTACTTGCCATTAAAAGCTAATGTCAGGGGATATGCTTTAGAAGGTCTATTATTATCTTATTTTGTCAATAACAGCTATTAATCTCAATAAAAAATTGAGTTTTTTGAAAATAAACATTACCCCATTTTTCTCACCATGTTGCATTGGCAATTATTGCCACATTTTTTCCTGATTTGCACAAATATTAACTTAGGAAATAATTAAAACCTGTAATAAATTAGCTCAGTTGGTCAGAGCATGGTGCTAACAACACCAAGATTGTSGGTTCAAACCCTTTACAGACCATTTCTTAAGAGCTGGACTTGATGATTCTTGTGGGTCCTGTCCAACTCAGAATATTCTGTGAATCTGTGAAATAAAAGGAAGGTGAAGGACAGCTCTCCTCCCTGGAAGAGCACATCAAGATTTAAGATTACAAAGGTGTCAAAGAACCACTGGAAGGACAGCAGCATTTTTACCTCTCAAATGAATGTATAATCTCCATGAAATATGAAGCAGAGACTAATTTGGATATGGCAGACCCTGAAAGCTACAAACAAAATTTACTACCTAGCACTAGTAATAGTAGGGACTCTACTAAAACTTTATAACCTTCTTTTCAAGCTGAACAAAGACATTTTACATTCTGCTTGTTTATTAGATATTTGCATCAGTACAATGGTGAGTAGCTCAGTAGTTGAAGGGGGATATGTAGGTGATTCAATAATTCATGGCTCTGAATGATAGAACTAATAGAGCAACCTTCTGAAATGTCAGYATGCAGTGTGAAGCCTATTAGTAAAAGGTTCTCTTTTTCACAGAGAAGTTAAATAATTATTACTCAGAAAAATAGAGTACAAATCTAAACATTCAGAGACAGTCCAGAATTCTTGAAAGACTTTTCTCTTGGTACATTTKAGATAAATTCATATTTCCAGTGCAGCAACCGTTTATCATTACTCCGGACAGTGAGGGGGTGAGATGTGAATCATGATGTCTCTTGTTCGTGTTGCCATACGGAAAGCAAAGAGAGTTGCTGATCATGGATTCTCCATTTCCACTTGGATCATTAACTAGGGCTCAGCAGACTTGGTTATGATCTCATACTTTCCACTTATCTACAGCCAGGCATGACAAAGCAAAATCAATTCTAATGCTCATATGCTAGATACAGTTTTAAAGAACACGTTTAGTTTTGAAAGGATCATAAGCCAGATGATTCATATACATAATATATACATTTTTGTTACAGATAGACAAGTTAAACATCATTATTTAGATTTTTTGAAGGTGAAATATAATAACGGCCACATGTAGTGTAATTATAATAGACTAGGAAAGCGAACAAGAGCAATCATGAAGCAGTGGAAGAAATGCCAGAAAGACATCTAGACCCCGGTCTCTTGCCTTACAGTGTCTCTGGAGTGCTTCAGTTGTGAAATGGGGAAAAAAATTCTTTACTGGAAAAAAAAATCATCTACTTTAAGCCAAAAAATAAAATCTCAGTAAATGTTTAAATATTTTTACAAATAAGTTTAAATAGCAAAGAGACTCTAACTGGCAACAGCTTCTTATTCAAAAAGGTCAGATTCCGTAGAATCATGTTCAGGTTAATGAATYCATATGTGAAGTTTATGGCTGCTTTGAGTCACCAAAGTAGTGYTTTGCAGTAAAAACACCTCAGTACCCCTTCCTTGATGCATGGGAAGTGCTGCTTATTCCATTCTTTTTCTACTTGCATCTAATCATAAGCATTTTTTCCCTACATAGCTCATGCATCCATTTGGATCACAGCTGCTTTTAGYATAAGGAATACCTTCAGATATGCAATTATTGCAGGCTGAGTTCAACTGAATAATGTTATTCCTAAGCTTCCTGTGCAGATTTAATTTTTTTTTATCCTGATTTTCATACCTTTTTAATTTCAAATCTGTTGTCTTGGGTTTGATACTTTTTCCCTAAATAAATKACACTACTCTACTTTTATATAATGGCCTTACCTCACATCTTAGATTCTATGGTAACCAATATAAAACATCTGGATTTGAAGCAACGGGGTATAATTCTGCAGATACAAAACATAAGACTGTGTCAGGAGCACTTCCTAATAGCTGCTTAAGTGGTAGGAACACAGAAATTATGTAGGCAGAATAAGATACTTGATGTTACTTGAAGCACAGCAATAATTCTTTAAATTGCTATCCATTAACTCCCTGCAAAGTCTAAATCATAATTTAATTGATTTCTCATAAAGCATAAAAAATATTACTGTATGAACAAAATGCCAAATTCTTGAATAAGAAAAATGCAAGTAAACAAAAAATAAACAAGCATCAATGATAAAGAAGTTACATAATTTTAAATGAAGGGGTTTTTCAACTTTTTGGAATAATTTTAAATTCTTCTCACATAGTTCTCTGCAAATTCTGGATGTATTTGGAGAATATTGATAGTTGAATGCTCCTGCTCAAAGTGCACTGTAGAATAAAGTATAAAATATTTACAAGTGATGTATTTTCCATTGTTAATACTTTCCAAGTAATTGTCAAAGCTGCTGGAGTCAAATTGGATATTTCAGCCTTATTTTACAATTTCAGGTTTCACACTAATTAAAATTAACATTTCACTTCTATTACCAAAGAGTTCTGGGCTTTTCCTAGCCTAGTAAATCTAGTAGCCAAGACACATTGCCTTTAACACCTCTGATGTCAGTCCCCACCCCCCAGAACAGGTTAGCCCACCAAGCATGGACCTTGGAACTGGGTTTTATGGCATAGACTACTAATTGTCACAGGCCAAAATTGTCTCAGGAGGATGCTCAGAAACAGAATGAATGCAAGTCTGTAAGTGTACAGCCCCAAGCTCGTGCTTCAGTAGCACACACATATATTCCATGTGGCTACTACAGTCACACTGAGGAGTGAAATTGTCACTATAAACACAGTCCRTGTCTAGGAAATTGATGGATGAGTCCACATCGCCGGCCTTAAGAGGGCGTTTGATAGGGGTGKGGATTATGACATGGGTATCCTTCCCTTCTGGCTCGCTCCGTTTAGTACTGTGGGATTGACTAAAGATCTCAAAGGCTACTCATGAAAATTTAGTAAAGTAAGCAAGAAAAAATTACACAGAATGTGTAAGATACCATATTTTTCAGGATTTTTGCTAATTTCAGCCCTGAAAATCAAAAAAAGAGTACTGGAGACTAAGTTCATCTTCTCAAAGGCTTCTAAAAGGTTGATGGGCTTTCTGAACTCTTTGAAGACTCAGACCCACATCCAGGAAGSCATGAAAAGCATGCTAGTGAGTTTTCCAACCTGATTTTGAAAGTGATGATGCTGTCATTACATTAACATTTTTGAGACTTGAACACATTTTTAAATAGGATTACATAATATATAATATATAATATTCTGTCATCTAGACATCTCAAAACTGGCAAGATCTCAAATGCTTGATGTGCATCATTTATCTCACCTAATTTTAGATACTGAGAGTGTAGAAATCTGTATGCAGATTTTTTTTGATAATTGAAAAAAGGATTGAGAGTAGCACTTCTAGGAGGCAACTCACCTGACTTATTTTAGACTTTGAAATAATGATTAGATGTATCACTAGAGGTATGAAAACAAAAGAAATATAAAACTCAGTGAAGATCTCAAGAATTTTAATTGATCGTTATACTTTGCCTAGTCTGTGCTGATTATAAATATTCTCTCTCTGATAGAAAAGAAAAAGGAGAGGGAAGGGAAGGGAAGGGAAGGGAAGGGAAGGGAAGGGAAGGGAAGGGAAGGGAAGGGAAGGGACAGACATAATTATGGAGGAGATTTTAAATTTTTTTTTTTTTTAATATTGAACTACTTCTCTATTCAGTCAAGAAGTTTTGACTGACTTGACCCACAATAATTGCCAAATCAATTTTCACTGAAAATCTCCATAAGGTAGAAAATGCTRTATTTTTCCAAATGTTCCTTTGTGTGCCTAGAATTTTATTTGACAAAATAAAAATTATTCTCATTTCTGATCAGAAAATTTCAGTATTGCACTTGGGTTACTTTGACATAAAATAAGGCCGAGAGTATAGTTAAATCATGTAATTTTATTCTGTGATATTATGGATTTACAGTCTTGCTTTTGACAAAGCTTGATTAAATGGATTGTATATGAGGAAGAATGAGCCAAACCCCGACCTGGCACTATGTATTTAAGCAGTTAAATGGTTGATAAGAGTTCCTCCATTGCAGTGAATTATGAATTCTTCTGATTTCTAAACAGGAGTTTCTTCTAAACCATGAACAGAAACTATAATTAACAATAGTGTTGCCATGGGAAAAAAACCCCAAACAACTCAACAATACACTAATGATCTTGTAACACTGGCCTAATACACATATGATACACACATTTTGCTTTTCTGGACTTACAAAATGAACATTTCACTGCAACACAACTATTATCCTCATTTATTCATTGCATTGGATTTTCCCAATATGTTTGTGATGCACACTATTTTGAGACATACATAATTTAGGAATGAATGGGTTTAGGCAAAGAAGTTCCTTAAACAGAGCTATTCTGTGAGTTAGAAACAAGAATAGTCAATAGAGTTCTAATACTTTAGTCTATCTGGTATTATTCATTCTACAGTATAAGCCCAACAAATACTTTGCTTACAATGCAAACTCAGCATTGATTTTAAGTAAGAGAGAGCAATATCTGYTATGTGTTATTAACCACCAGAGCCACAAATCATTATAAATGACGCACTACCAAGAGGAAACCTGAGAAAATTTAAATAGTTGCAACTGCAAATCTTCTGGGTTATTTAAAGTTTATATTATATAAAAACAAATTTTGTTTATCAGTTTATCATGGAGTAAAAAATTAAAGTAACAATTTCATAAACTAACAAAACAGGCAGTGCCCAATTGTAAGAGCAACTCACATTTCAGACAAAATTAATCAAAACACAAGACAGGACTAACTTGGCAGTAATTTTTTAGGAGTTTAGAAAGTTTTTTGACAGCACAAGAGCATTAAAACAAATGCATACATTTTTAAAGCATTTTTTATCTGYTGGGTAGCTACATAAAAGGAACTAGTGTTGTGGCCCTATATTTTTTTTTTAAAAAAAGTAAATTCTACTTATTTCACAGTATTACAGAAAAGATACGTCATGTGATCCTTTTGTCTTTTAGTCTGTTTTTTGCCATTAAGTTTTTACTAAAGTGAACCTTTAAATTTTAAACTTGAACCTATGAGATAAAATATCTAAATTTGTCTCAAATACAGACTTTACATGGTTTAACATCTTCTGCCCAACTTATACTGAAAAACACCATCCCATGGCTCCCAGCAGTGAAATCTGCCAGCTTTAGTGATCAAGTATAAAATATATATATTGCAGTCAAGATAACAGGTCTATACTTAAAGCTTACTTCAGAAAGTTAAATATCTGTTACAAAAAGGTGGTATATAAGTGCCTCTAATGCAGGATGKTTATTTGCTGTTTTAATCCACACCACTTAGCCTTGGGAACTGTTCCTGAGTGGAATCACAGAGAACAGCTCTTGCTTTTGTTTCTGTAGCTATAGTTATATGAACCCTGTTTTAACCAGAATGAAACAACACTGATCTAARCTAGTAAGTCTTTTGAAGTAATTAAATTCATTGAACTGTATATATATATATAAAAAATCTCTGATTCTAAATCAGATCCCTGTTTTAATTGAATGACATGGGGGAATTTTTCAGAAGTAGCAGCAGMAATCTGATAGGTGCAAACAAAAATTAAAGATACTACAGTGTGTGATAGAGTATGGGAAAGGAAGGAAGTCTCCTGTGCTCAGGCATTGTGTACTTTCCACCTAAGTGGACACTGTGAACAGCAATCAGTTTTGGCATTGCCAGGTTTAGCTGCTTCTGTTCAAATATTAGCAAAGAAGAACAAGAAACTCCTAAATTTCTTAAATATTTTGTAAATAATAGAAAAGGTTTAGATAATTGGTGACTCAGCTGATAAACCAGTGCATAATGATCCTGCCTATTCTCAAAAAYATAACATACATGTTTGTTATCTAGTCAATAAACCTCATTTTAGTAACTATTGTCATTCTAAAATTATTATGTCATACATTTTTCAGCCAGTGCACATTTTAGACATTCCAAAATTTGGATGGGAGAGGCCTGTGTAAATCCCAATTGTAYAGCTGCCAAATTTGGTACATAATATGATTCAAAGCCCAGTTTGTGATTTTAATGCAGTGCTGAGTATTCAGTGAGTAAAGTTATCTTTGAACTCACTTTGGGACAGTCTTGGAGAATACTGTTTTCATATTTAATATGAAAGCAAACAGAGACCTGTTCTAAGCTGCATCCATCACTGGTGTTCCCAGGCTAGCACAAAGGCTGGCAGGGACTCAAGCTTTAGTAAGAAATCCTTGTGATGTTATCCACTCAGTTTATTTCAGAAGTGCCACCACCATTATGGTGTCATGGAGCTTGTGACATGCTCTATGACATCAGAGAGTGACATAGAAATTATGTTGCTTGTATTTCATGGAGGCACTATGCACTAGTAAGTCGTGGCAAAAATAACTGGTTTGTGTAAAGCACTGGAGCATCTGTTTTGCAATTAATTGCATCAGAAGGTCACTCTCTGTTTCCTTAACGATGTATTTCAGTGCCATGTAGAAAATCTCTAGCAGAAACACCAGGTAACTCTAGGGTTCTCTTTTCATTTAAAGAAGTTGGCACTTTGTCTAATAGGCACAGTCAGACCTGTGGTTCTTCCTATCAGTCACCGAGTCATGCAAATATGAGGAAATAAAGTCAAGACTTCCTTTTAAATTTTATTCTTGCCTCTAATAGGCAATAGATGTTAATTGATTTTTTTTTCTGGACTGCTGGTAAAACTCACAGTCTATAATGATTAAAAGCTATTACAAACAAAAAAACCCGGAAACCTTGCTTGCCATTTTTTCCAGACTCCAWATTTTACTMCACAACAAATACCAGTGCTGCAAAATTATTGAAATGAAAGGAATTTGTTAAAGATGCATTCAACAGATATCRTTTCTGCAGAACATTCCATTATCTTGTATTCTGGTTATTTTGGACCTCAGAAGATAAGAATGAAAGTCCTTATGGGTAGAAAACTAAGAAAAATACATTTCTAAAATAATACAGCTTCTGTAGTTTTTTCAGTTTTATTTCCTAAATACATATGGCTTCCCAATTGCCACTGATGACTGTACCTAGAATTCTGTGATTTTTAAAGGAATATTTGCTTTACATAGTATAAAAGAAAAAGTGGCTRTTTCCAAAAAATATAAGTGGCTGACAGATGCTATTTGCGGAAGTTACACAGGATTCTTCTTACTCAGATGACAAGAAGTGAGGAATAACTGTCCCTGCAACTGACTGAGGTTAATAAAGTTAAGAATGTGAAGGAGACARAGAGAAGCCAGCCGTATCTAAGCAAAAAACCCCAAAACTTTGTTGCATGTTGAATTAATAAATCTTTTCATGTGCTTGTTTGGTGATTCACAGAAATAATTGTAGGTGATTGCTTCAGCTGCTGCTCTAAACTGCTTCTTTCTTGTTTCCTAGAGGAACTGGAAGATATCTATATGTGCCAAGTGAAAACTGAACATATGTAACACTAAGAAAAATCACAGTGTTTGCTTGTTTACTGATTTATTTTAAAATTTCAGAATAGAAATTTCACATCATATCTGTGGTGGTAAAAATAACAAAGAATGCAATTTCAGGGAAAAAGTCTCTTTTAATTTGAATAAAATAGCACATTGATCAAAGACTTTTTTTTACAAAGTGGCGTATTCCTGATACATTCAAAGGAAGACAGGTAGATATCACTGTGCAGAATTTATTACATTATAACTCAATATTGAGGCTAATAGACCCAAAAATATTTTCTTTCAGATATAAAATTATTGATACTGTAAAACTGGGAAAAGCAGTGTTAATTGGAAATATTGGCATATATACTTGCTGATAAATTAGCCAGTGGTCACTTTACCTAAGAGAGTTCTAATACAGTAGTTTTTCCTTTCTTCTCAAAAGAAAGTTAGRTGATCAGAAGGAAAGTCAAAAGGTACACCAGATATGAACTCCCYCATTTTTATTACCTTCTTATTTTGTACATGTTGAAGCTGAAACAATAAGGAAACCAAATTGAAGGTGATGTAGCACTTTGTGGTGGGTTGTCCCTGGTTGGATGCCAGGTGCCCATCGAAGCTGCTCTATCCCATCTCCTCACTTCGGCAGAGGAGACAATATATAGTGGAAAGCTCATGGGTTAGGATTAAGAGAGGGAGACATCACTCACCAATTACCTTCATCAGCAAAAAAAAACTTGCCTTGGGGGAATTAGTTTCATTTATTACCAATCAAATCAGAGGAGAGGAATGAGAAATAAAACCAGATCTTAAAAACACCTGCCCTCATCCCTCCCTTCTTCCCAGGCTCAGCCACACTTCCAGTTTTTCTACATCCTCCCCACAGTGGCACAGGAAATGGGGGCTGCAGTCAAGTTCATCACATGCTGTCTCTGCTGATCCTTCCTCCTCCTCAGGCAGGTCTCCTCACATCCTTCCCCCCTTCTGGTGGGGCTCTCCCATGGGAGATAGGCCTCTGAATTTTTCCATCATAAGTCCTTTTCAGGGGCTGCTGTTCTTCACAGGCTACTCCAGTGGAGTCCCCAGTGAGGTCCTGTCAGCAAACCTGCTCCAGTATAGACTCCTCTSTYCACRGGGCCACAGATCCTGCCAGGAGCCTGTTCTAGTGCAGGTTTCTCATGGAGTCACAGCCTCATTTATGAACACACCTGACCTGGTGTGGGGGCTTCCACAGGCTGCAGGTGGATCTCTGTTCCACCATGGACTTCCATGGGCTGCAGGGGCACAGCTGCCTCACCATGGGCTGCACCATCAGCTGCAGGGGAATCTCTGCTCCAGTGCCTGGAGAACCTCCTGACCCTCCTTCTTCACTGACATTGCTGTCTTCAGAGTTGATCCTCTCAAATATTCTCACTTCTCTCTCTGGCAGCTTTTGTTCTGAGGAAGATTATTCCCCTTTCCTTCAATCTGTTATCCCAAACATGCCAACATTGCCACGGATGGGTTTGATCTTGTCCAGAAGTGGGTCTGTCTTGGAGCCAGCTGGCATTGGCTCCACTGAACATGGAGGAAGTTTCTGGCAGTTTCTCACAGAAGCCACCCTTGCAACTCTGCCACTACCAAAACCCTGCCATGCAAACCCAAAACACACTTGAGCTATCCTTTKTCGTCACCATGCTGGTTTAGCAGATACCTTGATAAGTATTTGTAGAATGAARTAATATTTTTACTACATAGAATTATAGAATCATATGATAGTTTAGTTTGGAAAAGACCTTGAAGATCACCTAGTTCCAACGCCCTGCCGTGGGCAGGGATACCTTCACAGGACAGCTTGCTCAAATCCTCACCCAACCTGGCCTCAAAGACTTTTCCCTAATCTTCCTTTTATTACTGACATACCTACAGAAGMTTTTCTTGTTGCCCTTGACATGTCTGGACAGATGTAATTCTATCAGGGCTTTAGCTTTCTTAAAATGAATCCAAGAAAAGCATTTGGAGATGCACTTGAGACAGCTATCAAAATATATTTATGAAATTAAGAGTGAAGGGCCATTATAGACTGAGGTTATAGCTTTGTAGGTTAAATAGCTCTATGAATGTTATGTAGGAGGTCATCTTGCCACAGATGGCAATTGGACTGTGAAATGATGGAACATTTAAAAAAAAAAMCATTGAAGTGACCTGAGTGGTATTAATGGAAGTTTAACTATCCAAGCAAAGAGTGGAAAATAAAAATGAGAGGAAATAAGACTGAGGGTATGTTTGCGGATGTGGCACACAATTGATTTTTAACTGAATATGTGCATCAGCTTAARGGGAAGGAAATAATGATGGCTCTGGCATTAAGTAATTCTGTCAAAGAGATACAGTTAAATAAGTTTGTACTGCAAATGGATAAAGGCACAGAAATCCAAAGAGAAGAATATTTATTCCTAAATTTTGTAAATTTTGAAAGTTAAGAAAATTATCACAGTTATATCAATAGTGACAAAAATTCATTATTCGTATGAGTAAAGGTCAAGTGTTGGCAGAGAGTCTCTAGAGACAAAGAGGACGGAGGGAGAAACATCAGTGATACTTATCCCAAAATGCCTTTTTACAAAAATGTCTGCAGAGTATAAAACTTTCTTRAAAGTCCATATTCTATAGTGTGCTTGGGAAGTCACGGATTTGTGGGGACAAAGATCCCCTTTTTGAGAATAAGGGCTCAGCCTTGACAAGTATCCAAGCTTGTCAGTGTCTTCCTAGGGCAAAAAGAAGGAGACTTCCCTTACTGCCAGCATCTTATTTGCCCTTTTTGTGGGGGTATTAAGAATGACCAGGGAAGGACAATCACTGTAATAATTTACATCAAGTGATTTGTTTATTCACTGTCTTATATGTGTTAGTGTGCTTTATTTTGTTCTGTTAAGAAAGGGGTGTCTGTGGAGAGGAAGGCAGCCTGCTTCCAGGATCAAATTAAACCAAACTCCTTCSTTTCCATTTGGAAATTCATAAGTTGCTAGAGGGACTTCTCGAGTGCAAGGTGAGATATGCAGGAAGAAGAAAAAAGTACAGGGAAAATTCAGAGTGAGCAGAGAGATGGCCTGGGCAGTCACAGTTAACCCTAGAGAAGACCAGAGGGCAGATGCATACTGTCTTAATGAGGAAGAAATAAGAAAGAATTGTAGGAATCTAGATGAGTCCATTGGGGATATTTGTTTATCCACCTTTTTTATTATTGTGTCACTCCGTTGATCTCATTATTTTGGTTGAGGAACTTTGCACTCCAGTTGTGTCACCATTACTCAACGCTAATGTGCAGATAGACATCAACATTTTTTCAACTGAAATTCCTGTTGTAGAGCTCCTCATGTCAGTTTAGAATGAGATTCTAAAGAGTATGGCATGTGAACTGAGCTACTGAGGTTGCGTCAGAGGATTTTACTTGTGTCCACGTATTCAAAGGCTCCAAAATATTATTTGTCTAAAATATATGAAACAAAAGTCTATGGAGAGAACCTGGACACAAATCAATCAGAAGCTGAAAGTCCCTTCTTGGTCTGCCTGCAATTCCTGATTTTATAAAGGCAACATAAAATTTTTGTTTCTGTTCCAAAACTCTGCTCTAGCTGACCATGGCAGATTGTATTACGTTGCTGGCCGAGGCTGGGCATGTCCCACTTTAGGGACAGAAAGAAAGYAGGTATAGAAGCATGGTAGTGAAGGAATAAACTTTCTTTATTTTATTTACAATTTAATTTTATTTATACATTTGTATGGAGGTTTAGAGACTGGTTACAGAGATTGCCACCTCTCAACTGGATGGTGGACATCACCATCAATCATTTCTTCTCTCAGAGGAGAAGAATGCAAACATTTTAAGAATAATCATTGTTTACATGAAACTGCRTGAGAAAACTTCTGCACAGAGACAGAAGGCAGAAAACTCAGGGCAACAGTAWTATTTCTGGAAAATGAACTCCCAGTAGCAATGAACTATACAAAAGTTGACCAACACTATTTTCTGACTTTTGACCTTAAAAATAGGCTGAATTCATGCTTCTACATTAATCATTAATATCTCTGAGAAGAGTGCAGAACCGTCCTGATAAAGGATCCAATTTTATTTATTTTTTTTTATTTTTTTTTTTTTTTGCTTCTACCAGGAAGATCTTATTCATTCTTCTCTCTTATCCACTTGGAAAAAAATGCACCAAGTATTTTATCTATTAAGTCCTAGATAATCAAATTAGGAATCAAATTAGGTGTACCTTAGTCTAAATTGATTCATAAAACCTTGAGGACCAATGTCAACTTAGATGGCCTTTGACATCTATGACACAGATATACATTTCCCTTTAATACCTGATAATCACAGTGATGGTGAAAGCAGCCCAAACACAGTCATGTAGCTATGAATTTATCCCAGGAATATACTTTCCTAACCAAAGCTAATCAGATTTCACAAGGACTAAGCTTTTCATACAGACATATAGATTAAGGCTGAGACTTACAGGAAAAAAATGGAAGTAAAATCTGATATTTATTTATTTTTTTCCAATTTAGTCAAAGACRCGAAATCCAGAGAAGGTTTGTGCAACTATCTGAGATTCTATAGCTCACCTATTTGTGCTGTAACATTCGCTTGCTTACTTAAAATTCTGCTGCTGTATATAGCCAAGAATCAGTCAAGTTAGTTATTCTGCACATATTTCCTGCAAAGATCACTCACAAATATTTGAAGTTTTAAGTGCTTGTTTTTTATGCAATGATTTTTATGAGCCCTTTGTATAAAGGYCTTTGATAATTTTAATATGCCTATCTCCTACTGGACTAATTAAGTTCACTATCTGATACATCATCACCATAATTTTTATTTAAAAATACCAGAAAAGGAGTAGGCATGGACTTTTCACTTAAAATCCAAAACCAAAATCTTTAAACTACAAAGTAAGACAGTTGAGACTTCAGGGTTTTTTAGCCTGAAAGGTAAAATAGCTTCTGGAAGTTTACTACTCCTAGGCTCAAGCATCTGCTTCATCTTTCTTTCAGTCTGAACCTCTGTATGAAGAGGCAACAGAAGAGCCTGGAGGACAAAAGGAGGACAAACAGCTGGAAACTTGACTCGCCAGCTAAGTAGCTAAGAGAGCCAGCTAGCAGACAGCAGACCAAAACATTGGTCTCAACATCAGCTCTTTTTTGCCCAGTAATCTAATATAAAGAATCCAGGGAAGTGATGCCAGACCTCAGGTTGACTTCTATCAAATGCAAACTCTATTTAATAGAGTCAGGAACTGTAAGCAGACAGACAGCTCACAYGGGTTTTGGTGTTTCATTTTCATGTGCTTCTTTATCTGTTTAAAGAGACACACAAGCAATAGAGAAAACCACACTCAGAAGACAGAACTGACAAAAACTGCATACTAACACGAGTTTCTACAGTCTGCAGCCAAACTGAATAGTGAATTTCCCCCTTTCCAATCGTGTATAGTGTTAGTCAAATAAGAAGCTGCATGCATCAATAGAAGCCTTRAAAATCACACAGTAGAGACAATTCTAAATTGAGTGTTTCACGTTCACTGAATGCAAACTAGTGTCACTATATGAAAGTTATTTGTGTCAGTTCTCACTATCTTTACCAAAATTTCACAGAAAACRTGGAACCAGTCATTTACTTTGAAGAATACAAAGCTTGGTTTTTCTGCTTATTCATGCTTACTGCCTWGGTAGTTGATGTGTCCTGCTTAGAGGTGAAACTCATATGGCTGAAGCCTAAGGTCAAGGCTCAACCACATCAGTTTAAGAAGGATTACTGTCAAGAGTAAGGCAAGAGGATTTTGGCCTTTGCATTGTATCCATGCTGTCACTGTTATTGTATCCTCCATGCTGTATGAAAGCAACACAGAGAGATGTTTATTGGTGGGGTCTTGGCAGGGAACCTCCATGAACTGACAAAATGTTTATTTTTAATACCCATTTCTTCAATTTGGAGAAACCCGGTTAACAAGTAATGGAGGCTGTAGCATTTAAGATTTTAGAATTATTGATAGATATTTTTTCTCCATGGTGGACACTTTGAAGAAAAAGASCCTGTGGTATAATAGGTATGTTCTGAATTATATGGGCAAAGGAAATCTGAGATAGTGTCACTGGCAAAATGGAAGCTTCAGACAAGGCAAATCAGGGAGACACTTCAGCTGAGTCACAAAGTTCAGAAAGGACAGACTTGTTTTCTAATGTGCTTCTCAGAGAGGAGACTAGGAACTGCTGCACCCAGTCCTAGTACCAGGCTTGGTCAGCAGTTTATGTCTAGAGGATTATATAGGTGTAGATAAGCCACTTATATGACTGTCCTGAAGGATTGGGGAGGGGAAACCAAACATATTCATATGAATCAAATGGAGTATTTCTTTAAATAGATGATGGCAATGATAATAGACTAAAATATTTTAATTGGAGTTACTTACTACACAGTATAGATAGTTATAACTATTAATACAGTGCACTATTTATTAAATCAATAATTTCAATGCTACTTAGTAATTATTAAGTAGAGATTGATGGTACTCACCCATAGCAACAACTGTGGGCAAGTCTGTAAGCCTTGAGGATTAATCTTGAGTGGTGTCCCCCACTCATGGGAGGACTCTCCCCACACCTCCTGGATGGAGTGCATTAGAAGTTCCCAGCATTTAAACAGTGGGACCGGGTTTTTATAATGCAAAGTGCTTGACTGCCAGCTCTGTCAGCTCAGCAGCTTTTAGATCATTTAGCAGTACTATTGTTTCTTACTTTCTTTATCAGAAACTTTGTCTGCTTCATACTCCCCAGTGCCAGATTCTTTCAGGAAACTTTCTTYTTCACATCCTCAGAATGTTTAACATCAGGATTGATGAGTCAACCTGGTCTCASCATTCTTCAACACCGAAAGAAGCATGACCCACCTACTCCAACCGCCACTGCTAACTTTTTCAAATAGTGTCAAATTTGAGATATTTTACACCCACTTAGGCAGCAAATAGCTCTATAAATGGAAAAAAAAATATTATGGGGTATAAGAATATATTCAATCATGTGAGTGTATGAGTGTTATCAAGCATCAGCAAAACAAAACGCCAAACTGGATACGTGCAAACACATGATTTCTATATTAGATTGGCTTTGGAAATAGTCATGCCTGAGCATCTGGCATCACACATTATGAGGATCAACCCTGCAAAGATTGGTGTTGGCTGTCTTCTTCATCCATGGTATAGCTAAACTTTAGGACAGCCAAAGTAATTGTGGACAGCCTGGAGTCGAATGCTGTTGAGGGGAGGATGAGGTATACAACTCCATTAAGCCYTTCTTCATATAACTGTATTCATTCTTCACATTCTAGTGTTCTTTATTGTTTCCTCCTACCCCTCCAGTTTTCATTTCACATCCCTTACTTTCACATTACATTTTATTTATTTCTTTTTTTCTTTCCTTGCCTCCACATTCCAGAAACCATACTGCCACATACTCTATAACACTCTTACCATGTYCCATCCCTTCTCTTGCTTTCTTTTTCTTATTCCTTGGGACCAATTTTAACAAGGTAGGAATTCTGACAGATCTCTTCTTCTACTTCTAACCTGAAAAGTTTTGCTGCTCTGTTTCAAGGACGTGGGTTAACTCATCCCCTGGGCCACATCTAGGCTGCTGCTTGGCCAGATCCACTCTGTAGTCAGGTTGCACGAGTAGAACTTGGCTGAGTGAGCAGAACAAAATGATTAGGTTTGGCACCCCAGGAATTGTAATTTCTACTTCTGCCTTTYACTGCAGCACTAAAGATTCAGCCCAACTTCTGTGATATTCAAGCTAACATAAATTGCAACTATCATGGAATTCAAGYTAGCATTTTGGGGTGTGTTTGGGAGCTGGATTAAGGACATTCTTGAGCTAAACTTTTAGTTGAAACTGCAGAAAAGAGAATTTGAAAAGGAAAAAAATAGATGGTAGAAAACGAAAGAAATTACAAGCAAACAAGGAAAACTATTCACATTTAATCACATCTTATCATACAGAGATGCTGGGATATGTATTAGACTGTAAAGGATCCCCATGGCTCTAAAGGGAATTCTGTGTCATGAGAAAATTAAATATTCCATTTCATAATGATATTTCAAATGTCTTGGCTGAGATTTCTAAACCAAGTGTCCAGAATACAGAATTGAGATACTTATTCTTGTCCTTTATCCTATGGCACGTAAGAATATTGAGAGTTAATTAAATAAGAACCAGAGCAGCACCTGACAGGTTTGGGAATCTTAAACGGAGCCTGAATGGTGTTCAAGGTCACTAGTTGTAATGAGATCATCAACCCAATGTCCTCTGCAGAACTTGTTTTCTGTTTAGCAATTGTGTTTTACATGTAGTCTGTGCTAATCACCAGCATACAAATAATAAGCTATTTATTTCATTCATTAAATATGCCTGTCATGGTGTCAATAATAGGGTCCAACAAGTTCTTTTTAAGTGATATTTTTATCTCTAAGTCAGGTGGGCAAAATATTCCTTCCATTCTCTTGATGTTTCTCACCAGARTGCTCAGATATAAGGTTGTTTTTTAGAAAATGTGCTGCTCAGTGTTTTGTTGTGCTCTTCTGAGGGCCAAGTAACCATAGTAGAATTCAWAATTAGTAGGAATACTGTTATTGACTTAGGCTAATTCTGGCTATTAGGTCTTTATTTTTCTCCTTCAGGAAGGTCTGGAGAGAGGAAACAATATGGAAGTAGTAGAGYAGAAGTAACAGATGACATTTATTGCACAGAAAGATTTCTCATCCTCAGGAAACAGTTGTCTCAGGTTGTTCTCAAAGTTCTTACTACATTCGCATAGATTATTTTAATCTTAACCTGTGAAATAGTGTTCAACATTAACCTGCCTGATGGGAATATTTGTGGCTTTTATCTGTCCTTGATTGTTCCTACACAATGTAAAGCACATTCTCAGCAGAAATCCCACTGGGGCATGAAATATTGTACATATAATTGCTAAATATTGCAATTACCCTCCAGCCATTGGTACCTTATCTAAATATTCACTACTATTCAGTCAAACATATTTTCCTCATRGACACATTTGTCTATGGGGAAAGAATTATAATCAAATGAAATAAAGAAGAGCAGAGGTGAAATGTCTATGTAAGCAGTGATATAYTGGCATAAAAAGTAATTATTCAATCAAGTCAAACAAACCTTAATATTTTTAATCCAGTAATTTTTATCCTCACAGGGACTGAGTTATTTGACTTTTTCTTCCAGCCAAAAGGCCACAGATTCAATTTTGGCTGATAATACTAAAAATTCCTKCTCATGTCAAAGAATTTGTTTACAGGACATTCATGTCACAGTTTGAAATGTAGGCACAATAACYCTTTTCTCATTGTGGCACATGATTATAAGCCTATAATTGTACGCCACAATGCATTTCCAACAGGCTTTATTGTAGAAATTC
>QVAJ01000143.1:1677788-1705255 GCA_003546035.1 Mixornis gularis
AACAAAGACAAACCAACCAACCAGAAACAAAAAAAACCCAACCAAACAAAAAAACCCACAACAAAAACAAAACACAACAAACAAACCAACAACCAAAAAAAACCCCAAAACCAAGCAACCAACCAACCAGGCCTGTCCATAGACTTATTTTGTATGTCTTGAGAGCTGACAGGTAAAAATGACACTTTCACTAGAAGTTGTGCAAGCGCATTCTGGATGTAGAGATCTATACAATTCATAAACAAATGCTAAATAAATTCAGGAAATTATCTAATTACAAGCTCTGAACACACCACCCTAAATCACTATTTCCTAACTGCATTAACCCAATTTGAACTATCATCCTCAGTTTGGTTATAGCTTCARTTAAATTTTAATTTTAAAAACTATCATGTAGTTTGAACCGATTGGCCCACGAGAGTCAAACCAACATCTGCAGCTCTGCAACTTAGCAYAGAAACCTGACTGCAGATCTTGCAGACACCTCTATGAAAATAATCAGCTGTTACTCAATTCAGAATGAAAAATGGCATTTCATAAATATTTAAGCTGGCCTTCTTAAAGTTAAGAAACTAGCACTAAGTGTTAAGCATGTACGTTAAAACCCATATYGTTTTCCCATGGCTCAAGGCGTCCATCACCACTAATGCAAATACCCAGAAGTTTGAATATAGGCTGCTTTCACTAAGATATTACACTTTGAACATTGATACTAGAAAAATGTTTCAGCYAGAAGTAAAATAAATAAATAAAATCAGAGCAGTTTGCTAAATCATCAGATGTTAACGTAGTAACTTGCCTGGGGCATACACGTAATCAACCGATTAAAAGCACATCATCATGCAAGCTAGCAAGCTATCAAACTCAGTGCTAATGATGGGGAAAATCATATGTCCTATGTTATCTGAGAAAAAGAGGAAACTATGTGAAATTATTGCTTGAACAGAGAGCAATGGGGTGAGCAGATTATGCTGTAGCTGATGTTGGAGGGAAAAAAAACAACAGGGTTCTGGGTTTTTTGTCATTAGATTGTTATTTTAATTTGAATAYGTTATGCTTCAATGGTCTTTTCCTAAGTGAAGATCTGTAGCTAACCTTGCTAGCCCCAGCAATTATACCTCACAAACTGGTTAATAAAGGCTGTATCTAGAGAAATGCAGTAACAGATTCTTTTGTGGTATCAGTTAGTTATGACAGAAAATTCTACTGCTTGTCAGGAAACACTGAAAAATACACCAAGTATTAGAAACAGAAAAAACTCCAGGGTCTTCAAAAAAGAGCCTCAAAAATGGCATAAATGGCTCACTGGCTGAATTTCATGTAACACTTAAAAACTGATTTTTTTTCCGATGTCTAAGAGACTCAATCCATCAATTGTGATGGAGCATCACACTCTGGTCTTACTTAACCTCTAATCTAAAGGTATTTTGGTTGATTCTACAGCCTCCCATCTCAGAATAGGAACTGATGTTTTATTCAGCCTTATTAAACATGCTRATTGTTCTAGAAGCTTTATAGACATCTGGCAAAGTCATTCAATCATGACAAAATGATTGATAAACTGGGGAACAGAACTCAGAAGACACAGATGAGAGGTGACCCACTYTAGACACTGCCAACATAGAGTGAGAATAAGCTTTTTTCAAATAAGAATGCTTCTTCACTTCTATGTCTATACTTGAAAAGTGCCTGCACGTAGCAAGGCKGTGCACCAGTCTCTAGGAGGCTGAGTTGGACAGAAACACACATACACAGAGAGTTTGTGCAAAGGCCTGATAGTCCTAAGCTGCTTGACAAGTAATACAACCTTCACASTTCCCTAGTTCTCTGAGATCTCTCCCATGCAACCCTTGATCATCGTGATGTCACCAATGCCATGATAGCACCTCTCTGGCTAGCTCTGCCTGATGTGCCTGGCAATGTATTTAAATGTGAGTTATTGAAATGGAAGTAGCAGTCAAATAAAAGCCTGAAATCTTGATCTCCCAACTACTATAATAAACTATGACTACTCTAGAATAAATGTATCATGATGTAAATTAAATGCAATGTTACAGAGCATTTATTAGCCAAACAGGTCCTTTTCTTTGCACTGGAACTCCTGTTAATAAGCAGATGAAAAAAGAAAACAACAAAACTATTCTTACCTATAATGGCTCTGACAGGGGCCCTTCCCCTTTCAAAAGTAGCTGCAGCTGGTGGATCTGACTTTGCTGCTTGGTTATTTTCTCCTTTTCAAAGGAAGAATGAGAGAGAAAAACTACTGAGAAAACCAGGACCCAGAACTGTCCATACAACTGTGTTGCATAACAGTGGCAGGAAAAAACTGCCCTTCAACACATGAGCCTAAAGACCATGAACTGGATATTGCACAGCTATTAGTAGAGAGTGAGGTAGCAAAACACAAGGATTCTCTCACCAATTTTGTGTAACAGGAAACCAAGGTTTCCTTTTTAATGACTGACATCYTGGTGATATCACTGAGGAAAAAGGATAGTGTTTATGCAACTCTTATGCAAAAACATAAGACTTCCAAAAGATTTTATTTTTCAACATAAGTAYAGATTGCTATAGGAAGGAAGAAATTTTGTACAACATTTAAGGCACGAAGAAATGTTGGAATATGGGTTGTTAATAATGTGAAAATAGTTACAACTATGAAATATTTTATTCTGAAATAGCACTCAAATACAATTTTTATCTTTCAGAAAAATTATGAAACATGTTTTCCAAGATGATCAAAGAAGTGCTTTAAATAGAATTAAAAGATTTATTTAGTTGCTCACTTTTTAATTTTTAAAGAGATACCTATATGTTTAAAACAATTTCCTTCAAAAGGAAGTTGAAAAATGTGGAAAACAACTTCTTCAGTAATTTCTGGATCTTTTGTTGACATTAAGTTGAAATAGAGTTGGTTTTATGCAATTTTAAGTTTAAATAAGTCAGGATTGCAGTTTAAAAATATCTGTAGCATGATCTTTGTGATATGTGCTCTTCAACTCCTCTATTTAGTCCATTGTGTAGAATATAGGGTAGAACACAGAGAGACACAGAAGGGTGCCAGCACTGAGGGTGCAGCTGGAACAGACTTTCTGACTGTGTTTGTGCACTCCTGGGAACAGTAATAAGGCACTAAAAAGCAGTTCAGTTCTGCATAAATCCTAAAATGCCATGTTTTCCAAAAGAGCTTATGATTTGTGTATAGCAAATTATTAATAAAATCAGAAAATCTTTCAAAAGGTGCCATAGAAGGTGCTTCCTTGCTATCAGCACCAAAGGTGTAGTAGTCAGAGGGAAGTGCTTCATCCTGGCTGTTACACACTGCTTGGCAAGGCAACTGGAAAGCTATTACCTCAAAAGTAGACATTCGGGGTCGGACTGCAATTTGACTAAACCCTCTTAGAGCCTGGCAGGTCATTCCTGCTGAAAATACATTACAGACTACTTGATATAATGACTTTTTCTGGGTTAAAGCCCATGCCATGGCTATTATGATAAGTAACAAGTATTTAACTCTCCACAGGAAAGTCAATAGCTCAATACGGTCTATGCAGGAGTTAATAAACATTTTGTGGATCACAGCCCCTTATAACACTGTGTTTTAGCAGCAGTTTTAACTTGTCTACCAACTGGAAGAAGTAGGCAACATGAGCTCTACTCTTATATCATATGCAGACAGTTATAGAAAGAGGAGAAGCTTATCATTTGCAAATTTCATTAAAACTTTGTATCAAAAACTGCTGATAAACAAYTTGTATTTTCATAGCCCTAGAAAAATTCAGTGGTGTATGCAAATTTAAAATTGATTTTGACAGGGAATTTCATAAGTTTGACATTATCATACAGCATGAATACTGGATGCAGYCCCATAGTTAGATTACTATACCTTTCTGAACAGAGCTGACCTAAGCATGAAACTTATTTTTTTGTAGATTTTAGGAAGTTATTGAGTTACTTATCAATCCATTTTATTTACATTTTGCCTTTATATTGTTCCAGAAGTTTTTTTGTTGTTTGACTATAGAAGGATTATACCTTGTCCATAAATACCAGCATAATTTGAACAATTACTCACAGATGTTGCAATCACTTAAAAATGTTAGTAAATGTAATTTCTCTGTTGGAAATTCCAGTACTTTASAATCTGTAGATGCTGTATAGAAGAATAAAAAGGAAAAGCTTAAACTCAGCTATGAAACAAACAAAAAATGGTGTTCATCTAACTTTCCATTCAGTTTAAATAATTTGCCTATATTARATACTTGATTGTATATAGTGAGATMATATAAAATGTTAAATGTAATAACCACTTATATATATGATTATTTTTATCCAAAGTATAAATTAACACAATAATTTTGAAAAAAAAAAGGCATTTATAAGCAGAAAACCCTGTTTTGCTGGAAAATGCTGAGCTAGTTATTGAGGACTGTAATTGCCATCACACTATAAAGAAAAAAKAAATTCTTCCTTAAATCAAAATTATCTTATTTTTTGTGTTAATTTGTCTACCGCATTAAGAATAACCCATTAATCTTTGAAAACTATTCATCTAAAGATGAATAAAGAGAAAATTTGCCAGCATGCCACAAGCTGGAGACACTCACTGACACAAGAACTTCTCTAGGTGAAACATATGTGGACTGAACCAATTAAAAATAATTTTAATTATTTTAAAACAATTTAAAATAATATTTAATCAGAGGAATCTTCTGATCACTTACTATGCTATTTAATTTGCACAAAAATGGCATATTTTAGAACAARGATGATGAAAATAATTTTTACTATATAATTTATTTTAGTAGCTGTTTAACAGGAAGGTATATAGATTTACCAATGTTTTAGCCACCAGCAACCAGATGAYAATATTGAAAGTTAATTTGGGGCTCTGGATCTATTATTTGTTACTCTAATTACTTGCTTTAGTGAGCAAAGCAGCCTCAGGAAAATAAGCTGGAATAGCATCACATCAGGGGACTGAAATGATAGCACCTCCAGGCTGAGTGATCTGAGGTGTTGCCACTTGCAGAAAGACTTTGTATTTTAGGTCTTTTGCTTAAAACGTATTTTCTCTTCTGAAGATTTTTTTATACCAAAGCCTGTTTGATTTCATGACATAATTTTCAGTAATTTCCTAGGAAGTAAGCTTTTTTCTATCTCTTTGGCCGCCCTTCTCACCCAGTGGTTCAGATTTGAAGAGGTAATAAGAAAAAAGGAAAATTCCCTTTGAAAATACCATTTGATATGCTTTAATAACTTCTTTGCCCCAGAGTGAATATTGAGTTGTGCTGCTGATAGGCAGGGGGAAGGGTTGCACCAATTAAATGGAGCCTGTTGTTATTCTGCAGTGTCTCATTTTAGKGTAGTGATCTTCTAAAGAAATGGACAGAGAGAGACTGTTTAGTACTAATGATGTTTTCTGAGGAAATAGGAGGATGCCCTTTTACATACTATGGTGCTTTAATAAATAAAGGATCATGCAGAACATTCAGTTTTCTGATTCAAAATAGAAGTACGTGCTGTAATAGATGAGGCCACTATCTGTGGTTTCATTTTGAGATGTAGCATGATATAAGTGTTAATATAGCTGAAGTTTAATTTATGATTTGCTCCTAAAACCATGCCTCCAATATGCACAGTAAATTCAAAGTAGCCTTTGTGTTCTCCTTGTCTTCCAGTGCCTTGCTTAAACTCTAGAATGGAATTTAATTAAAGCCCCTACTTACTTCAATAAGAGAAGCCTTGTCAGTTTAATTGATTTTTGGTCAAAGTACTATTGATTGGATAAAAGCAAATCCATTTCTTTCCCAACAATTAAAACATTTAAATAGGCTCTGTCTCCCTTTTGATGAAAGGACATGAAACCACTGACATCTGTTCCTGTGGCTGATGTTGATCATTAGCAAATGAGTTAATGTACATTTATATTACGACTCATCTTGTTTTATTATAATATTCTACTACATTAAAGTTTCTAATATCTATCTATTAAAGCCTAGAGAGTCCTATAAAAAGTCCATACTATATTCTGCTGTAAAAACTGTTTCAAATAACTGTTTTTATTCCTGGATCTGACTCTGTACTGAAAGCTTTTAGTTCTCATAGTGAATATGAAATTGTGAAGGGTATTGAGCACTTCAGAGTTACTGCTTATGTAAATATTTTAAAAATTATCTAAACACCATCTTCCAGAAATCAGATCTAATTTACTTGCAGAGAAATATTTTAGCAGTTTTAAGTCCAAAAGTCTTCTCTCCAGACTTTTCCCACAGTGCATCCCGATGAAACTTKYATGGAAATTTCTACCTGTAATTTATGACTTCTGTTTGAAACCTACTATGTCTTCCTAAAACTTCTGAAAACACTAAGACTTCTAAGATTTCTGAGATMTCACTTTCCTTAGCAGAATAAGATAAAAGGGAACACAGTTTTACACCTAAGGTCCATGTAGGTCTCTATTCTGTCTCCAGCACTAGCCAATGTTCAGAAGTGCAATGTGCAGAATAGCACATGTAGAGTGATACTTCCCACTGTGATATTTCCTCCGTGGTCTCTGATGTGGTCCTCCATGGGCTGCAGGGGCACAAACTGCTGCCCCTTGGTCTTCTCCACAGGCTGCAGGGGAATCTCTGCTCTGTTGCCYGCAGCACCTCCTCCCAACTCTTCCTTGCTCTCTGCAGGGCTGTTTTGTTCATATTTTCCTACACATGTTTCACAGCTGCTGCACAGCATTTTTTTGCCCTTTCTTACATGAGTTATCACAGGGGCACCATCGGTGTCACTGACAGGATCAGCCCTGAYCAGGGATGGGTCCATTGGAACCAGCTGTGTCTGACGGAGGCAGCTCCTGGTGTYTTCTCATGAAGGCCACCCCTGCAACTTCTCCACTACCAAAACATTGCCATGTAAACCCAARACAGAAAATTAAATAACACTTGTGGTTTTGTAAAATCCACACATATTGGGAAAAACCTTCAAGGTAATGGCTCTGGGAGTGGGATGCTTCTGAAAACGCATCTGGTCCTGGGGCTCAATATTTCTGGACATGGAAAAAAATAAGAACTTATAACAAAGAACTAATCTGGGAGAAACAACATAAGAAGCTTTGTAAAGTTTGAGCCTTGTTGACAGAAGCTTCAGACTTGAAACTGGAAGCTCTGCCAGACTGGAGTCCTCTTTTTGCTGTCAGCTGTATATTCTTTAATTTGCTTTGACATCTGTCTGTAATGAAGTCAGTTTTCAAAACTATTCCAGGCAGATAGTGCAGCAAGAAAACATCTTAAAAAATAAAAAGTATTTCAATAAGTTCTCTGTCATAGCTGAGAACTTGTGACATTATTTTCCTGCTGAAATACGCTGCAGTAAGTGTATTCAGGACTGCTGGAGAAAATGCATCTTCTTCATGCAGATTCTGTTACAGGGAAAATATCCTCCAAACTGAACATCTCTGTTTTCATGGCATTGTTTGCTTAAATCTATGTTTATCCTCCTTCAGTCATGTGCAATCACAAGACAGTGACTGGTAATAGGCATAGCTGTGTGTAGTTACATTTCTAGACATAAGTATTACATTGGCAATACTGTAGAAACTAAATTTAACTTTTTTGATGCTGTTTGCCTGTTATTTTGTTCTGTGGTTTTTTTTTTTTCCATTTACCATTATCTTAGGATGCTAAGGTAGCTAGTAGTGTTATTTCTGGCCATCTACCAGACTGTTATTACATAATAGCACAATCATAGTGTTTATGTAAAATAATGCTACAACCTATGTGGGCTCATACTTTTAATTTTACTGTGTATGGTCTCGCTACATTTGGCAGGGGTAGAAAATATGTATTATGCTTTGATAAAAGGAATCAGCCACTTTTTTTCAACATTAACACTGGTAGGTTAAATGCCCAGGCTTTTAAAAATTGAAACCTTTTCAGCTAGCAAATTATTTGCTCTCTCTAAGCAGTTATCTCATCCTATTTGCCTGATTGGCATTGACCTTGTATCTCTATTTAGAATTCCAGAAGAAGCCTTGAGTGTAATGATTCTTTTGCTGTTTCTGATCTGTGCAGTACTCAAGATGATTATGGAAAGCAAAAAATAAAATTTCTTTGTTCAAATTTTGTTTATGACATAGAAGTTCTTCCTTTTCRTCAATGTGTTGGTAGGAACTACAGWTTTTCAAAYATTCCACAAATCCTGACTGCAATCAGTCTGTTGGGAAATTTCAYGGCAAAAATGATGAAATTTTCAGAAGCTTGGGTGAGATGGATTTTTGTTTTCCATTGCCCTCCTGAGCTAGTACAGACAAGTCACATGAAGATAGTGAATTGAAACTATTTTTTCTTAGAATAATTTTATGAATTCCTCCTACATATCCTTGATTTTTCTATATTTTAGCTAACATTTATATAAACAAACAGAAGTTAAGCAAGCCAAATAAATACTACATAGTAAGGTTTCCTAAATATTCCTGAAGCCTCCTAATTAAATATTTGCTTTGTTTTTATTTCTTTTTGTGTTCTCAGCCTACAGATGTTTTTATTTTAAATGCAGATATGTCCAGGTCCAGTAGAGAGCAATAAGAAGCCACTTTTCTCTGATTGGCAGGAAGTAGACACTGTGCTAACAAGCATGGTGGGAGACAGCTTCATGACTTTGAATCTACAAATATATCTGCTAATTCTTCTTCATGTGCCTAGCAGACTCCCTGTCTGTTTCTTTTCCTTCCAGGTATGGGTTGGCAGAGCAGCARGTTGCAATACTGTACATAGTTTTATAATTGTCATTAAACTTAGAGTTTAATGAGGTTAGAATTTGTCTAAAGTACTCATTGAGATTTGTGGCATCATTTTTTAAAAACACTTAGGAGGGGGGAAAAGTGATCAAAAGCATTAATTATCAGTTAGTTAGATGTCTCCTTGCTACTTTGCCTGCAAGTCATGCTTGCCTTTATATCCCATTCTACCCCATAAAACCATTCTTCTCCATCCCAARATTCTGAATGAAATCAACAGAATGGTGTGAGCTCAAGAGAGCTCCTTCAAACAGGACAAACCTTTTCCAGCCTTTAACTATGTGAAGAGTTTTTAGGGTGGAGTTCTCTTTAGTATCTGATAGCTTTATCCTTCCAGAATTTCTACTGCTGCTTTACACCAAATGGCCTACAGAAAAATAATTTTGCCAATGAAAAGTAACTTCTTTCTCCTCCAGATCTTCTCTCCCCACCCCYAGCCCAGCAGTGATATCTCCACAGCAGAAACATGCTTGACTTTGTTATCACCATAAAGATAAGACAATTTTTCTGAGGAGATACAGGTGAGACCATGATGRCAATATTGCTACTGGAGTAGCAGAACTCTACCACTGACCTAAATAGAATCTTTTGGACACAATGAAGGCTTGACTCCAGATACCTGATCATTAACAACGCTGATAGTACCAAAGGATATTTAAAGCATGGGAGAGCAGCATTATTTTCTTTCKATGTCACTGCTCCCCTGAGAGATTATTTCTTATTTCCCATGCAGAGTGAGGGGACTGGTGTGTATGACTGTCTCCTGGGAGCATCTGTGCACCCATCTGCAYGTGTTTGTGACTGATACTGCTTTCTGGGAACTCCAGGCACACAGCAGCCCGTGGTGATGTGGGAGGAGGTGGCAGGCTGCATTTCCTCAGTTTTTTGTTAGTGTCAGATTAAAGACAAGGATAAAAGGTTATAGCATGTTCTTTCTTTTCTTACCTTTTTAAACTGTATTAACCTTCTTATGGAGGAAATAAAAGCTGAGCTGTACCATTACAGTCTGACCTGCCCTTTTAAAATTAGACCTGCTGACACCTTCTGAAAAATATCTAGAAGTGCTCTATCTACTCAGTTTGCCCTGTATAGCATGTATTTGATTGCAGACACCTTCCTCRAAGGAACTACTAGTTGAAGATTTAAGTAATTCCTTGTTTTTATTCCTTATTTTCTCTTTCTGTTGGCATCAGTTGGACTTCAACTTTACTTGGCTTCAGATGCGACTAGAACCAGAAAGGGGATTTGGTCAATSATCAAGAAACCTAAACTGCTACATTCAACTCTATTTCATGCTTGCCTTCTGTTACAAACTACACAAATGTAGAGCATGACTGCCCACACAGATGTGTCTGCTGTCATTTGACACACTCAGGCTGGATATCCCAGATACCCAGTGCAGACATCTGTGGGGTTGTCAGATCTGATGTAAAAGTTACACCCAAATGCCTGCTGGGAGAGGTGTCTGGASGCCTGGTGGGATTCTCTGCAGAGTCTCAGATGAAAGCAGGTGCCCAAGGGTGAACAGAAAAAACATCCTCCAGGCAACATAGTCAGTGCTTAGGTGATAGTCAGGCACTTGGCTGGCCAGTGGTGATGCCTGTTTGCAGGGGAGCTAAACCGCTTTTATTTTCATGCTGGCTGGTATTATATCTTCTGAGCATGCAGATATCTGTGTATAAACACCTAAAGCTAGACCTGAATTGCATTGCCAGAGATGTAGAAAGCAGTATGTGTCAGCACAGTGGATATGTTTTAGGCATGGTAGGAAATCTCAAATAGCTGTGGATACTTTTGAGACTGAAATGACACTGAAAATRTCTAAGGCAAGAACACTGCGTATGAGTGCTGTCTTACTGTGAGATTCACCTAGGCAGGAGCAGCACAGTGAAAAGGCACCCCTCTCTCTCTCTGCAGACCCACAAATAAGTCCAACRCTCCACCATAAATGAATGGGAAAARTGTGTGCYTTCATGCAATTGTGTAGGGGAATCAGCTGAGGGAGATTTCTGATAGATGTGTGTGACAGAATAATAGAGAGAAAGAAGACTTTTGATCAGGCATGAGAAGTATGACACTGATTATATGTACAATTWCKATTAGATTTATTGCTAATACAATATCTAAATATTACCAATGCATCACAGCTCGCCCACATCTGGAATGCATTAATTACATGAGCATTCAGACAGTTCTTCCTGCAATATCCTCCTGGCATTGTTATCTTAGGACAAACTGTACTGCCTATCAGAGGTATGGAGGTGTGGGGGGATGACTGACTTGACCAGACTATCTTTGTCAAAGTCACAATGTGTCTTCACTCCCAGAGATGCTCATGGTCCACAGAACAACCATGGTTCAGYTTTGCTCTTCCGTTCCTCTGTGCTGTGGTTTAACCCCAGCCAGCAACTAGGCCCCACACAWATGCTCCCTCACCCCTGCAGAGGAAGGCCAAAATCCAAAAGATAGCCCTCATACTGGATACTATGAAGAAAGTTAAAGTTACCACAATCAGCAAAATTCTGTGATGCATATCTTGGTCTAAAATGGATGTTCAGTGTTTTAGTGAGTGATTTATGGGTGGACGTTCATAACAGAAATCAAACAGGATTTTGACCTTAAATTGAAGTGTAAATTCAAGCAGAAACAGTTGAACTGTCAAAACAAATTCAAGTATAAGCAGACTTGTCTTTATATTAGAGATAAGACCTCAGAAACRATGCAGTCATTGGTGATGCACCCTGCTGCAGACCTAATAATTCAGTGAAGGATCATTTTCTAAAYCCTGTCACAGTGGTTCCAATAACCTGGACCTTTTTAAGATAGAGTATTTTTGAAAATTCTCAGTGACTTTCAGTCTTTTTTTTTTTTTTTTCCTGTTCTAAATCTGACAGTTATTCCTAAACACCCTTTTCAATATAGCCTGATTACCCCTGTTTACATTTTCTCATGTTTCTGGCACCCTGTCTCACAGTAATTAGGGTGGTTGCAGCTGGCAGTAGACATTTCTGCCATGAGCATCCCTAATTCCTGCCATCACCTAACATCTGCTCACTGATATGCTGCTCCTCAGTGTCTTAATCTCGAGCTCCATTTATCCTAGGGGTAAACATCTTCAAGAAGGTTTTTTTGTCTGCTCTGTTCATATCAGAAAAGTGAATGCTTTTATTAACTATGATTTGATCTGACACATGCAACCAAATTCMACTGTTGTTCTGTGCAGCAGGCAGCAACTTTCTTATTCAAGTGTGTTAATTCACTGTGGTGGTCTGCGTTATTCCTTTATTGAAGACATTTTGATAATGTCATTATAAATTGTGTGTGTCTAATGAGTTTCAGTCAAGGCAATAACTATATTAAAATAATACTTTTTAAACTATAATACTTGTTTCCTATATGCAAATTYTTAAGGAAAAGCTGTGCAGTGATACTTCAGTTGGACTCTGCTGTGTTTTCTAATCCAACAATTATTGCCAAGATTTTGCATTTGATATGAARTTATGTCAGTCCAGTGAAGCAAGTAAAGTTATACCAGTTCATTCTGAGCACACACCCCTGACTTTTGATTGCAGTATGTCACTGGGCCTTGCAGTAAAATTGAAGACAAATGCATTTTACCATCAMAAACTAAGGAATAGATTAGACCACAAAACAGAAAACAAAAACTACAGCAGATTTGTGTTTATTCTGCTTTCAGAAGACTGAATGAGGGGTGTCACTGAGGTTTGTAAGTGTAAGAAATGCAGTTTATTAAAACAAAACTCCAGTAAATTCAGAGCTATCCCCTAATGATAATGATTGATGGCTGAAAGCACTTTTGGCTTTGGGGATCCAGGTCAGATGATTACAGTTTGAAAACCTAAACAGACTAAAATAAAAACTGATCTGTAAAAACARACAAGCAAACAAGCAAACAAACAAAAACATTAAAAGTCCCAAACAAAGAAAATTTGAAGAGCAGCTTTTTGTAACTTAAACCAAATCCTTACAGAAACCATTGAGACTAACCCAATCCTGAATCCTACACTGGAACAAATGAAAATTGTAGGGACAAAATTGACCTGTGCATCTGGAGTAGAATCCTTCACAAGGGCAATTTATTGTATTCTCACATAGGCTTCAATTACTGATAACAATTTTCTTGTAATTGTGCAAAGGCATTCTCTTGTGAACTTTGGCTATGAGGGATTGGGAATACAAGCTTGACTCGTGGATAATGCTCAATATTAAAAAATAAAATTATATACATAGACAGTTTATAATATTTTTTATTCAAAACCTAAACCATAAATTTGAATGATGATTTTTTTTTTCTTTCCAAAGTCCAGTTCAGCTGTGAAAATTAGTTTTGTTTAAGGAAGGAATGGAAGAGTCACGTAGCCACTGAAATCCTTGCTTGCCATGTAAAATTTACTCACTTTCCTTAAAAAAATAAGCAGCTCTAAACCAGCATAGATTTGGGCAGCCAAATCACTTTCTTAGCAAGTGTCTCCTCACAGATACAGGCCAAATGATGTATGCTGATCCTTTTGGCACTAATGGATTTGCAAGAGCAGCATAATATCAAGACTGTGGGATGATGGAGATGTAGCAGAAGTGATAGCCTACCTTTACAAATCAACATTATCAGCAAGGCACAGACTGAAACCATATATTTCTTCTCATAACCTCTCCCTGAAATGTGCTTCACTRCAAACTGTGTATTATGGAGACATAATCCAGAAGTATTTTATTCTTGTGGGGTGTGGGATTTTTTTCTTTTTTCTCCCCCRTTTTCCTGATAGGTCGTAGACAGCTGACTTTGGCAAACTGCCAGACCCTCACTCAGACACTCTAACTTCTCCTCCTGAATGGGATAGGTGGAAGAAAATAAGACTCACAGAGCAAGACAAAGACAGAGAAATCCCTTATCAAATATTATCAGGGGAAAAACTGTCTAGACTTGGAGAAAAATTAATTTACTGTCTGTAAAAATAGATTTGGATTGTGAGAATCAAAGACAAATTAATACAGCATTTCCCCCTATCTCCCTTTCCTAGAGCTGAAGTCACTCCATCTTGGACTCTATCTCCCCTCTCTGAGCAGTGTGGGGTGATGGYGGAATGCAGTCCATCCATAACAGTTCCTTCTCCTCTATTCCTCTGCTCCTCCATGGGCTACAGATCATTCAGTGAATACCCCTTTGTTCTAGTGTGGAGTTCTCCACAGGCTGCAGTGTGGGTGTCTGCTCCAGAAGCTGCAGGAGAATCTCTGCTCTGGTGCTTGGAGCACTTCCTCTTCCTCCCTTCCTTCCCTCATCCTGATCTCTGCAGAAGTTTCTCACACTTTTTCTTTTCTCTTCTCATTTTCCCCTCCCACTGCTCTGTGGCGGTTTTGCCCTTTCTTAATCAAATTTTCCCAAAGGAACTGCCAGCTTGACTAAGGATTTGACTAAGAGGCTCACCTGTGTCCATTCAGTGATGGGCTCATTGGAACCAGCTCCTTGAAGAGAAAGTAGTTCCATTAGCATCTCTCCTTAAATAGGCTGCCCCTGCATTCTCCCCAATGCCAGCACCTTGGCAGGACCACGCTTCAATCCAGTGGAAAAAGACAAAATTCAGATTACTCTAGAGAGGAGAAAAACTGAAGCAAAACAAATAGTGGCCTTCAAATACAGTTTAGACAAACATTTTTCTGTGAGGGTTCACATTGGGTAATTTTAGCCCTGGCTGGAAGAATTGTGCGTGCAGCACTAAGTGTTGGTTTTGAAGTGTAACCATAATGGACCCTGAAATTCACTTATGAAAGTGAAATACTCTTATGATGTGTATTCACCTAATTTCTATGAAGATTTGTGATTTTTTCCGGCTTTTTAGGTGAGTCAGGAAATGCATATTTGATATTGGGAAGTATACACCTCAAGTCAGAACAGATCTGGTTTTATATCTTGGGATTTTTTGTATATGTTTTATAACTATGATTATGTGAAGYTGGTGAGGCATTGGAACAGATTGCCCACAGAGGTTGTGGATTCTTCCATCCCTGGAGGTGTTCAAAACCATAGCGCTCTGGCTAAGCTGGTCTAATGGAACCACACTCCTCATGGCAAGGGGGATGGAACTTGATGATCCAATTTTTTTTCCAGGGCAAGAGCTCAGAGAACAGACTTCATGTTGTTTATTCAGGAGTCTTATTTTGACAGGATTTGCTGTCAAAATACTGTCTCATGAGGCTTGTTGTAGAACTGAATGACAATATATCCTCCCTTTTCTGTCTCTATCATTTTTCTGAGAATGCTGCCAGCTTCAGCAGGAAATAGTTCATATACCATGTGATATAGAAAATTAAGACTATATCAATTTGAAACAGTTATGGAAAATGTTGTTTAGTTATAATGTAAAAGCCACCTTTTCTTTTTCATTCAAAATATGATTAACCCTGTCTAGAATCTGAAAGTATTTCAAACTGCCTTCCTTTCTACCCATCTTTCCATCCCTGTCTGCTTATTTATGAGATGTCACTGAGTTTTCAGTTTTGCTTTTCCCTACTATAGCAAATTATATGGCAAATTCTACCCAAAGTCAGCATCCTCTTAGTAATAGTGATCATGTCCATCCATAGCAATAGTGATTGCTTGTTCAAATATGGGCTAAGGAGGCCAAAAAAAAGAGAAAAAAGTCTGGGGTTTTTTTTAGTTGTCATCTTTGTAATAAGCAGTACTTCTTAGAAATGGAGATGTCTACCCAAGCTATCACTATGCTCTAAAACAAAGCCATAAACTGTCAATTATAAAACAGTAAGTCATGGACATTCAGTAGTTGGCCAGTATCTCATCCTAAATCTAAATTTCTCTTTCTTATTTTCATCTCTTCACTAGATACCTGGTCRGGTCTAAAAAGATGTGAACAACCTTAAAATTCAGTGTTAACCTAAATTTTTGTAGTCTTCTGGGGTATTTCCCCTAAGCTAAGACCTATGCTTTACAATTTTGTTTACTTAGTTTACTGGATGAGTTATTTTAATTTTTAATTTCTCAACATATTTTGACAGATGACAAAGACATTAGGTCTGCATATGATACTTAAATTCTACATTTAAAAAGTTGCAATGAAATATACTTGTAAATAAACCCCAAACCTGGATAGATGCACCAGTGTGCTTATCATGGGGAGAAGATCTGTTTCTTGAATGAGACTATTTTTTGTGGATATTAAAATTACAGATTCATATTTTTTTTAATATTTTGTTTCTGTCCATGTTGCTGTCACTTCTAAAAGTGGAAAAAKATCACAATATGAAAATCAAACCTTTCACTGGGCATAGTTTAGGAATAGTGATCACCAACTCAGTGTCACCACTAAGACTCTCYAAACCAGGAGCTGTTCCCTTGATCCACTGCTTTTCCCCTCCTTTTTTTCCCATGTGGGGGATGGAGAGAAGAATTGGAGGCAAAAAAGGCAAAGATCACAGGAAGAATTTACTGGAAACAGCAAAGAGAAAGAAAACAAACAGTAAGAGCAACAATTCTAATGRCAGAAGCAATGACAGAAAAGGAAAAAATTCACATGGAAAACCCCCCAAAACAGACAATATCCTATTGCCACATTTGCTGGATTATAAGGAACCCCTTCCCCCTGGGAGTCCCTTCAGCCCTCCCCTAGCAATAAAGAAGGGTGATATTAATTAACCTCCTGGCCCTGCCCTCTCTTGCCTACTGCAAAAAATTAACCCCATCCTGGCTGGAACCAGGACACTGTAACATGCCAGTACACAAAAGAAGTTTGAAACCTCACACATCTGCGTTCTTGTCTCTACTTAGTGTACTGCTTGATTTTTCTGCTTTTTCTACCCCTACTGTGTGAGAGGAAGGGAAGGTGCATTCTCTTGTAGTTATTTCCATAAACATCATGCAGTTGCTGGTGTCACGGCAGAGCAGCTATTCTAAACCAGAAATGAGTACTAACACAACGTAATTCCCAGAGTTATAAGCAAACCTTTATGTGTGCAACAGAGATAATAGTCACCTACTGTGATTTATTTTTCCTCTGACTTTTCTTAGGCTCTTCAGAAATAAGTARTAACAGTGAGACATACATGGACTTTCACACAGAAATATTTTTGGGACTTTCAATCCTTACTTTCACATAGAAACATTTTGGTATTAAAACATTTAATATCAAAATTAGTATAATTTTTTCCCCTTTTGTTTGCAGTTACAGCTACCAGATCTCTCTTGCCCTGGACATTTTCCCTCTTCCTCAAAGTCCCAGAGACACAAAGCATTTAGAGTCACTGTGTTAATCTTATAAAAATTATTAATTCTTGAATAGTCAATATTTTGCAGTGTCTACTTCAGATCCTACTGTAACAGCTTCAGTGTTTTGGGTTTTTTTTTTTTGTTCATACAAACTGTATAGCATATCAGTGATTCAGTATATCACTGACCTCTCTAATAATCTCTCTCTTCTAATGATGTGAGTATAAACTCTGTTTATCATCWACATTTCAGTTGCCTGAAAATTTTACAATTTTCAATAAATCTGCAGAAATCTCATGTACTCCAGCTCGACTGAGGAGCTGCTTCTTTGACTGCTTTCTCTTTTGAGGAACTGAAATCATACTGAGTCCATCACTGTTTCGTTTCCATAGTTTCCACATGTTGTTTGTCTCCTCCAGATCTCTACCTGGTATCTCAGTAGTTCTGCCAGAGATTTAGCTAGCTGTCCTCTTAGCTGTCTCCATAGCCTGTCTTCTTTCTCTTATGTGTCTATTGGTCTTGAAAAAATGAATAAGCTGAATTCAGAACTGCAAAATAATGTCAACTAACATATTTAAAGCAAATAAATTTCTGTTATCCATCCAAAGAGTTGTATCTTGTACATTCTTTGATTCATGGGCACTGATAAGTCAAGTGCTCACAGCACTGCCTGTCTGGAGACCAAGCTCTGCCACTTTCAACATCTGAATTTGTAGTGAGAAGCCTTGGGTTTTTTTCCCTTTTTTCCCCTGCCCTCCCCAAGYTGGCAAGTTTTTTATATATTCTGTGGATAAATAATATGGACTTATAATGTTCTGTGTTTAAAAAGGAAAATTATAAAAAGAGAATTCTTTGCCTGTGAAGGTCAATTTTAYAGTGTTCACTAATTTGTTAATTAAATAATAAAGTATGTGTGCTTAGAATAGCTGATCTCTGAAACAGAGTAACTGAATACATATAATCTGTACGGGTAGATAGCTAGATAGAGATCAGTATAGCGCAGACTAGACAAGAAAATTTTTTTTTTGCTTAAAAATAATGAAAATTTCTCTTTCTGYCTGTGATTCCTTCAGGATGAGGGTGGCAAGACATTGCCAAACCTTATTGGATAGATTCAACAGTCTAAATTTACATACTTTTGCTTTACAGCCTGTTGCAACTAGAAAACCTTTTAAATCATATATAGGCTTTTAAATTAGCTGGGGGTGAGRGGAAAAATAATACAATGCCCCGAATAGTTTTAGAGCTGCTCAAGTTAACATTTTATTTGATTCTCACGTGACGTTTAGGAAGTTCAGCTGCTATTTACACATAGGGCTGATTCAAAATCTACAAAAACAAAAAAATATTAAGATAAAGAGATTTATGTATTATTTTTCCTAATGTCTACATTACAGGATCTTAATATATTAATATCTTCCTTCACAGAGAGAAAAGAGACACATAGCTATTTCTGTGACTACAAACACCCACTTGGAGTTTGCAATACATAAACCATAGAAAAAGGACCCTGTGAAGACTGGGTATATTTTCTCCCATTTCCAAAGACACTGGTGAACATAATCTAAAAACATATATTGGGTCCACAGAATTGTTTTATCCAATCCTTATTTTTTCCTCTGCTATTCCCTGTACTCCATAGGAACAAAATGTTCTGGAAAGTTTCTATAGGCATAGCAAATTCTTGATAGTTCAGTTTTAATGATATTTTCAGGCAGCAAGTCAAACTCACTATGTGGCACAGGCTACAAGCTGTAGTGTATATCGCTCTGGTAGCTACCTCATCGAAGAAGAGTTCCTGGTGYTTAAAATTAGTCAAATATTTTCCTTGGCAAGAAATTAATAAGCAGAATCCTTCAGCTTGAGGAGTTCTAGTGGATTTTGTACTAAGCCCTAAATAACATGGTCCACAGGCTCTCTTTATGCGCAGGATCTAAGTGCAGGTCAAGAAGGAAGAAGTTGATCACTGTTTGAGAAGAGCATTCATTACCATACTTAGGGGGTCTAATAACAGGAGTGTTACAGCCTGAATTACTAGCTACTATAATTTTTCAAATTCTATTTATTGAAATAGGCACTTGGAAGCAGCAAAGTAATGATCTGTAGCATCTCTTATGCAGAGAGATTTTTCTTCACTCAAAGAATCAATCTATGAATTCCTCTTTCAGTCTTGTCCTCAGAAGTAAGAGACTGAAGAGATAGGCCTTGAACACCTGCAAGAATTGCTCTTTCAGAAATGCTTTTCTGTCCTTTTCTTCTTTTCATATTTGTATTACTCACTATTCTTAATGTTTCYTTTTCATTTAACCAGAGTCTATTTCTTTTTCTTGGTAAAAGCAAATGAATGTTCAGTAAATGCACAAGAGTCATTATAGGAAAAAGTGGATTAAAAAACTCCATCGGCCTCCTTTCACTTGATTTTAGAGACACTTAAAGTAACAGTATACAATCTACAGTCATTTTCTAGGCATTATGCCTTGGATTATAATTTTCTTAAATTGCTGAACTGAAAATGATCACATCCTGATATCTTTGTTGCATTTGTTACTTTTGTTTCTTAGGTTTCTTTACCATAGGCATATTTCCAATATAGTATACAGCATACCTTTACCATTACCATTACTGTTATCATCATTATCATTATCATTCCTTTTTCTGAAGGAATTTGGCATGCTGTACAACGGAGCACGGGTGGTTTTTGGTTTTTGGTTTTTTGGGGGGGGTTTTGTTTGTTTGTTTGTTTGGGGTTTTTTTGTTTGTTTTTTCTTTCCTTAATAGTATTTTTGGTCCTCCTTTAATCATTTACTTGTTAACATTTGACATTAACCTCTGTTTGGGGAATGTAAATTACTCAGGTTTCTTCTAAAGTCAGAAGACTAAAGTAAGAATTTCCCCGGGGTTATTCAGAGAAGATCCAAAGAGGGTACAATTTTGAAGGTGGCTAAMTTGTTGATCATGATATGTCTAGCTTTCTAAGTTGTACCACATATATAACATTATTCTCTCATAAATATTCTATTAAGATATATAAAAAAATCAGGTGAAATTTAAAATTCCTTAATAAAAGCATGATTGGTGGAAATTTTAGCTTTATATTTGAAATCCTGCACTAGACATGATTTTTTATTTAAAGGTTTAACACAAAGTTATGCAGATGTTTCAATAGTGCTTGGCTGAAAAGCTGAAGTATATTTTTGAGGACACAGTGTGAAGGCATGGCATAGAATCCAGTAAACRTTTACATTCCTGTCTTAATTTCAACATTTCAAAAGCTGGGAAATARCTGAAAACAAAACAGAAGCTATAACAAACATTGGAATGTAATGAACAAATTATATGGGTCTGTCCAGTGTTCAGCCTTATGTGTCTGAATCCTCCACAAATATTTTTATTTGAATACCAATACTACCACGATACAGCTCATTTCAGACAAAGAGGAGTCTTTTAAAGACTTCAGTCTGTAGTAAATTAGGCTCTATACCTATTCTTGAAGTCATGGTAACTGTCAATTTTCTACCACAAGAAATTAAAGACGGTATAAAGGAACAMTACAATAGTGTCGATCAATTTAAAGGAAATGTTCAATGTAACATTATCAGCATGGAAATATTTTAGRTACAAGTTGTCAAAGTGGTCCTCAAACTTATACTCAGGGATAGAGTAGAACTAGGAAATCTGTTTTACTCTTCCACGTTCTTATGCATCAATTTTTCCAGTGAAGTGAAAATCCTTATGACTGCTCTTATCCCCACTTCAGTTCTTGGTTTCCTTTCTTTCTTGGTGGTATTGTACACTTCTTGCACATGTTTTGAATGTATTAATATCTGTGCTGTTGTCATCTTTTATGAGTGTGTACTAATATAAGAGAAAGTAGAGTTGCTGCTGTTATTAAGTGCTAATAAGTTGAAAAAGCAAAGTTGAAAAATTATATCGCTTTYGTAAAAGATGTGTTGAAGTAAGTAGGGACTAGGAACAATAAGGAAATACAATATTTTCAGTGRAAAAAAGACTAAACTATTTAGAACATTATATTTTAACAACTATGTTTAGCTGAACTGACCTGGGCTGTGCTGAGATGGGGTAATCTCCCTCCCAAAATCTGTAATGATTAACTTTTAAGTACCTTCCTCAAACACATAGCAAGCTTATTTAAAAAAATCCCACTACTTTCCATGAAGTAACTGAATCACTGGCTCTTCTTAATATCCCCTCCCCCTCTAGCAGATAAAAATTTCACCTCAAATTAATAAAGTAATTCTGCCCATAGAGTTCAGTAATATACAAAGGATAGAGGATGTAATAATTATAAAAGATCTATGTTTGAAATATCTACTTATTAATTCACAAACAGAGCAAATTTCTGAGCCTTTAGTYCTGGATATATGAAAGTATGTGTTCGCTCTTCAAAGTCCTGTGGTCATACTTGCAATAACAGAATTGAGCATTTCTTTCATTTTTACATTTTCATGYTAAAATTAAAGCTTTGCACATATGATTTTGTGAATGTAAGTGTTCCTTCTAATTGCAATTCCAGATGAAACTGTATAAATTCCCAATTGTTTGTGATAACTGAAATCTTAAGGAATTCCTCTAAAACAAAGAAATTGAACAAAGTATTTCAATGTACATGTGACATGTCCAAAACCCTTGGCCAGGACTTCAGATGGGTTAAATCAGAAAAAAAACCCCATTCTTAAACTCATTGGTTCTCTGCTAAATAATGACCCTTTACTACAGGACCTTTTATGTTTGTTCATTCACTTCAACTTGCCAAAAAATGCTCAAAAGTAATATAGTAATATAGGCTACCTCTGATCTATTTTGAAGCATATCCAACTTCTCAGTCATTATCAATCACAATATGTCATTTTATTCCTGACTGGAAGTCAAAATCTTCAGTTTCATGAAAAATGATGAGCTGCTGTCCTTTTTTTTTTTTTTTTTTTTTTTTTTTTTTTTTTTTTCCCTGCATGGAACAAATCTTGTTTTGTTGATGTTTGTTTTCTTCCAAACTGATTTTAAGAATACTTGCTTATTGCTGCTTGGACTTTCAGGCAATGACATAAATGGTGGCAGTTGACATTCATTCACCACATTAGTCTCAGTGTCTTTATCTCACATCTGTTGACTCTTCTGAARTACAAATCTTTATCTTTCATGAAAATACAATGACATGACACTGTACAACACACACACACAGCTAGTTAATATCAAAACTAATGCTTTAATGAAACAATTTTATATATACAGCTTGCTTTTAGCAGGAATCTTATTTTGAAGGAATCATGTCAGGACATCTGTTTTTACACTTTATTATTTCTTGTTACCTAGGATGGGCTTTTTGTCTGTGGCTGCCTGAGAGTTTTAAACACTGATCAAAGGAACAAGCAAATAAAAATGGAAAGGGACTTGACATATGTAAAAGGTTTCATAATTGTGCTCCTTCCTATTTCAATTCAGTTTAATTGAGCCAAATTGAAATTAAACCCACTTATGYGTGAATAGGCTGTTTATTTCAGTGTAATTTTCAGTGTTGTTAAAGTTCTCTTGCATTCCCACAAAGTGAAACAAAATCCCTTTTGTAGCTGTTGATGGATGAAAGTGCCCCTAAACAATATACATATCCCTATCTGGAAAATTATTATGGTGTGTTTTGTATGGTGAAATATTGTAGTTCATATTATTCATTGTTCTTGGTGAAAAAATGTCATCGTGCAGAACTAAGTAATATAATAAATCAAGTAATAAAAATAATTACAAACTAATATCAAATAGCACTCATAAATTAAAGTGAAGCATAGATTAACATTTTGTATATATTGAATTCACGTTTTAACAAAAATACCTTGCATTATGTGGTAAACTCAGATCAAAAGCCATGAGAAGTCCAAATTTTTATTACTGCTGCAGAGGTTCTGAGTTGTAAAATCTCTGCCCCTCTTTCAAAAGGATTGAAACATGAAAACTCATTGCAGACGTATTGACAGAGCATTGTTTAACAGTTAATTGCTGCTGATATCTTAGTAAGAACACTAATTTTTAAAAGTTATATGTATTCAATATAAAACTTCCTCTGATAAATTAACTCTTCCAAGGAAACACACACATATACACACACACACACACTTTTATTTTGCAATTGCAATAGTTTTTGCATTGGATAATGCACTATCAATATTACTTTCATTTATTTAAATCTTGGAGATGTGGGTTGACTAAAAAAAAAAAAATAACAGCTTGGCCAAAAGTTCAGAGCAGGCATAAGTTAGGTAGAAGTACTTGAGAGAAGCATAAGTAAACTGCAAAGCAAAAGCTGTAATGGAAAACACCCCTATCAGAAAAGGAAAATCTGTGATTACTGACTTTTCAGTTTCTTTTTCTTCAGTTATAGGTAGTTTACCAAACTACATTTTTAATTAAATGAAGTCCAAAGAYGCAGAAATAGTTGAAAGAATGACAAAAAATTATGCGTAGCTCAGTCTTTTATTTGAAAAAAGCAAGAAAAAAATTATCAAAACCTTGCTTTCTCATTATAAAAGTGTAAGCCATAAAAGAAAAGGTAACCTATACAAGAAGAGACTGACATAAAGGAGCACCCCTTTGTCAGTGTTTCTGAAATGCATTTCCATTAGAGCAGGACATTTATGTGTGGGGTGAGGAAGTGAATTGTATTATACTAAGTGAAATAATTACTTATCATCTTTGGATTTTTATCAAAACTTTTTTGAGTTATAGATTTCATTAATGTGTATGCTAATCTTCCAGTGTTTTGATCTATTTCTTTTCGAATGTATGATGTCAGATATTTTATTGGCAGTAGGTTCTTTCATGATATCTAGATAACATGMAGACTCTAGATGTCCTGCTGATAGGGTACTGACTGAAAAAAGAAAAACCTCTTTTATCTTAGATTTCAAATACAAAAGAGAACATGAAACATACAGAACTGTTTGAAAGGTTTTTCCTATTAGTTCTTTTCCCTATGCTGTTGCACAAATTTATCCCTAAGAACATAGCAGATATTTGAAGGTACAAACACAAATCTCAGTTTTTCTTTTCAGAAGCAGCTAAAGGTAATTCTCTAAAAGGATTCATGRCAGTGACACTGCCAAAAAAACCCAAACCAACCAACCAAAAAAAAAAGAGCCCAAATAATCAACTCCCTGCAAACTACAAAATATTCCCTACTGTTCTTCTTCCATAACTGTATTCTTTTTATATCCAGACCATTGTAAGCAGCAGATTTGTAGCTTCCTTTTAGATTCCTCCTACCAGTATGAAAGTTACTTTGTCCTTTATCAGTCACGGTTGTTCATTCCTCATAAACTTCATAAATTTAATTTGCTTTTTTTTCATATTGATATTATATGAAACACTTTCTTTGAACCYATTTATCAAACCACATATTTCTTAATGTGTGAAAATCTCCCTCTGCCTTCACCTCTTTTTTAGTGAACTTTCTACATCAGACAGATGATAGCAAATAAATCTACTGAAACTTATTTTTTTTCCATCTCCTTCTTAGCTGTCATGTCTTTTAAATAAGTTCTTTGAATCACTGTTTTGAATTGTATCTGTCACATGTCCTCATTTTTATTTGGATTCAAAAGCTGAATAAGTTCCATGATTTTACATACAAAAGAACCAAGCTATTTGAAAAGATTGAGCTCATTGTCATGCTTTTGAATGCATTTTTGTTTATACAATAGAACAAAAAAGTTTTATGCAATGTATTCACAGTACGGAGTATAAATATAACTATCCAAAATATGAAAATTAAACAGTTTGTAATATGTAACAGTTTGTAATATAATATAATATAATATATTATCATATTCTACACATAACTAAAATGTAAAAGTGAAAGGCAGGAAATGGACAGTTAGGATTGGATATAGAAAGAAATAACAGGCTATGGCTCAGAATAATAGGCAATTTTAAAAAAGATTCCCTTTTTATTTTGTCTTCTGGAGAGGACATTGCACTCCAGTATCTACTTCAGTGAGCAGCACGTTGCAATTCAAAAAGTAATGATTTAATAAAGTCAGTTGTTTTTGTAGTAKGGCTCTTGGCCTGCTTGAGAAACATAAGTATTGATTGGTTGRAAGTGCCAATAAAAGACTTACAGTGAAACAAATGATAAAAAACACATCCTTATAAAAATGTGTAAAGCACCATAACAATAGCCTAAAATAAAAACATGTATGTACTGCTGCCTCAGTTATTTTTTTGCCAAATCTTTTCCTGGACCAGGGAGTGAACACTCAAGAGYCGTTTCTGTCACCTTGGTAGTAATTTTATGACTAGTTGGATGAAAGTGCTTGAATCCATTGGCTTTCTTCCTTCAATCAGCTGAACAAATCACTTCTGTTATTCACAGTCAGCTTGGGGTCTCTTAATCAAAATCTGCCATCAATATTTCCTCATTATATGTAGCACACGGAACTGTGTGGTTGCTGATTTGGGCTAATTCTAAAATGTCTGGTTTGTAAACATGAAACTATTCCAGMGAATGTTGTTTGGTTATGAATAATTCAGTACACCATTATTTAGCCTGTACATTGTCTAGAAATATTTGTAAAGAGAACTTCATAAATCCTAGTAGTCAGTAGTGATTGTAGAGATGAGCAGCACTTTTTTCTGAGAAACTTTTATCTGGGATCAAACTCTCAAGTTGTTTAAATAAGATGATCACTTCCAATATGCGTAGAGTCAGGTTAAAAACCATCAACAACAAAAAAGAATCATTTAAGCAAACTGTAATGAAAGCATATTTATTCATCTGAATTACAGAATCAATAATTCTTTACTCTTCTGTACAATAATGTAGTAYGGCACATTTTTCTCCATCAGTATATTTTTCTCCAAGGTGAATGTGAGAATTTAATCCAAACTCTTGTAAATGCAGGAGGTATGAGATATAGCCCTTATGCCACATATATCTATGTCAGAGTGAATCAGGAACCAGAAGCTGCATCTTTGCAATACAAGTATGGACTAAAATATTGTGTTCAACATTGCAACAGCTTGTATGAGAACTAGGGATGAGAGCACCAAAAGGAGATTCCTTGTGCAACAGCTGTAGTCCCCAGAACCTTCTCATTTCTATCTCAGTTTTTCCTGTCTTGAAAAGACAAAAAAAAAAAAAAGAAAAACCAAAAAAGCCACTTTTAGTCTGGAATGTAATGGCTGAAGTATAAAGCAGTTCAACTAGTAAACCTTATGCTATCATAATTAGTGCTGTCTCCATATAACCAACCCTTAAGAATATAAAYTCAGATCAGAAGTGAAAAGAAATTCCAAAGAAAAAATAGCAATCCTTTTAGCCACAGAAGTCTATTTTCTCACAGATTTGAGTTCTGTACAAACTTAAACATGTCTATAAAGGTATTAATTAACTGATGCCGACAACATTTCTTGATGTTTAAACATTTGTAACACCTTTGCACATATTAGAGTATTTGAAGGCCAGTCAAGAAAAATCTCCGTGACATGTTTCTTCCATGCATTCTCTCATTAGGCTCACTGACAAAGCCACTCTCTTCTTTTCACCTAAGGAACATAAATTTTGACAAGATTTATGAGTTCTTAGTAACGCTGAGATTTTTACTTCTCTKTTTTATTTGAGAGATATTGACCATGGTATGGGCAGAAGAGGAAGCARGCATACGAATATGAACTAAAGAGCCACACAGAGAAATGTATACTTATGAAAAATGATCACATCTCTGCAACTTTTAGTAAGAAAACCATACTGAGAGTTTCCTCCCTATGATGCTCACAGTCAAAGTTAGGTTATATCTTGCTATAACACATCAGAAAATTAGTCCGTGATTAGCTAAAACTTCCAGTGAACAGCCTCTCTAGTTCTTCTGTGTGAATCTGACTATTTGAACTAAAATTCAGAATATTTTACACTCAGATTGTTTCAACTGCAGTATTTAGTTTGTATGGTCAATTTTTGGTAGTGAGGGAGCTACARGGGTGGCTTCCATGAGAACCTGCTGGAACCACATCCAGTAGAGCCAATGCCAGGCAGCTCTACAATAGACATGCTGCTGGCCAAGGTTCAGCCTATTCAAAATTACACTAACTCCTCTGTGATAGCATATTTAAAATGTAAGGAAATTTATTGTGTGGATTACTTGCAGCCAGAGAAGACAAGAGCAAGAATATGTGAGAGGGGCAGCTCTGCWGACACCAAAGTCAGTGGAATAGGAGAGGCAGGAGGTGCTCCAGACACCAGAACTGAGATTTATTCCCCTGCAGCCAGTGGTGCAGATAGCGGTGAGGCAGCTGTGCTCCAAACATGTGTAGATCCATGGGGATGCAGAGATCCACCTGCAGAACCTGGAGGAGACCCACACTGGAGTAGATGGATGCCTGACAGGAGGCTGTGAGCCCATGGAAGGCCCATGCTGGAGCAGAGTCCTGGCAGGG